>CM049880.1:555058-557558 GCA_027474115.1 Schizopygopsis malacanthus | reverse complement strand
AATTGTTGCATCCCACCCATTTTCACCCCAAAATGTTTTGTGTTTATCTAGTCATCACTGCTGACAATGAACATAACAGTAACCCAGGCTTTAAGAATGTACATACGATGATGAATGATCAGGAATAATTGTTAACTCTAGGTAAAGTATGAACAGTGGGAAATGTAAAATAAGATTAGCCGGGATCCTATTTACCTGGGGTCCTGTGAGAGACCTTAAATGTTTGAGGTATTATCAGTGATTGTGCCAAATATGCCCTTTAGCATTAAGACTATGCTCACATTATATAACAATAAAATATAAAAAAATTCTAATGATTAATCCATGTTTATTGATTTGAATGCAAAGTGTGGCGAAAGCAACCACTTTTTCCTATGAGGTGTGGGATTAGATTCAAACATGTTACAATACTGTGTTTAAACTAGGGGTGGGCATAGATTAATTTTTTTAATCTAGATTAATCTAGATTAATTTTGGAATTAATCTAGATTAATCTAGATTAAAATGGCTCATTTGAATTCTGCCGAAGGCATTCAGAATATGTGTGCTACCCAAATAATGGCTAAAAGTAAGTCTTTGAGAATCTCAAGCCAGGTGGCGCATTAGACCAGGGGCTCATCTCCTGTTTCCAAAATGCATCACAAACTGCTTGAGAAAGCTGTTCTACTATGATAATTGGTGATGAAAATAAACTATGTTCAATAAGATGTACTTGTGTTTACTAACTGTTTATTCAGTTAAACATGAATTTTGAACTGTAGGCCTACATAAGAGGTCGTGATGAACTGTTTACAGTTTCCATTGGGAAGCTTCTTAAAAATAAATGTTCCCTGAAGCAAACCCGGCGGCTTCATAGCTGCATCCATGTTAGCACGTCACGTCATGTTAATTTCACAGTAACGTTAGGCATACACACAGGTTCGAAGCAGAGGGTGACACGGGAGTGAATTCTCAAGTTCACATGAGACCTAAAGCGTATCCTGTTTGCTTAAAAGCGCAACGTTTCGTTGTTATTCTGAGTGCACACAAACAAACGTAGAGTCTTTACAGATTCGAAAGATGTATTAGGCTACTTTCATCTGTATGACCAAGAATGACGGAGATTTTAAGAGCAAGTGAGCGCACCGGAGCCTGTCCTGCAGCAAACGCTCCACACAAACACTTCAATAGCGCACATTTCTCTAGGTTAACATCATATTGAGCGGCCATGAAAGTTGCTACTACATACATCTTTCAGATGAAAAGCCATATTTGAGGTTGATGAATGACGTTTGGATGTCCTGCCCGATTGTATTACCACATAGACCAGCCGTTAACAATCTGTCCATCACGGACTGCGAGCCTCTAGTTCGAAGACTCGTTCTCGCCCCCTACAGTGCAATTCGGCTAGGTATACATCCGCGCTAAAATATCAGGGTGAAAGTCATCATAGCTTGCGTAGTATAGACCCAGCTCCCAACCCAACTTTGAGAATAGATTAACGGCGATATTTTTTTTATCGCCGATAAGAGTCTCGCAATAACGCAGCACGTTAACGCCGATAACGGCCCACCACTAATTTAAACTCTTGGTAAACTCTTCAGAAGCTGCTATAATGAGTGAAATCCCTTTTTCCAAATATCCCTGAAACAGATTTAAATATAGAATCTTATGAATAGAATACTGAGAGAAATATCATGTCCCTCAACTTGACCATTTCAGTGCATTTGTATCACTCTGACGGGTATGTTCTGTGCATATTGTTTGATCGAGGGAAACAAGATGCATTGATATTTTCAACATGACTTATTTTTCAGATATTCTGCTTTAAATACAATAAGTATCAGCTGTATACAAACACTTGATTTTCAGCCACTAAAACAGGTAATATTCAACAATCTGAGTCTCATTGAGGTCCTCATAACTCTGTGACTGAATGATGAAGGGCCTTGAAAATAAAGAGTCCAAAAAAAAGTTTAAGAACTAGAATCTAAAATCATATTGCGATATCTGTAATACGTTTTGGGTTATAGACATTCAAACTTTGGGAAAATGAAATGTTATGGCACTCAGGTATGTTCAATGCAGACGGAAGTAAATGAGATATATCTCTAGTTTCAACATTATTTGCTTCTTCAGACATTCCTCTTTAAAATAAAAAAGTATCATATTTTTGCAAACTGACCCACATTTGGTTTTTGACCACTGAAAATATATACACAATTTAAACGATTTACTCCTGGAGCCATATTGAAATTCCAATATCTCTGAAACCTAACCATATAGGGTCTTAAAAATTAAGATGCCCAAAGAGAAGTTTATTAAGACCCAATATATAAAAGGTCATTAAGATATCTTTAATACTTCTTGAGTTACAGACAGGCAAACTTTGGAGAAAAAACGTGAAAAGTGTCGTTTTCCCATTTTTGATTGGTCACCATTGACACATAATGCAACAAAGATTGCTAAAGTCAACAGATTTTACTAACATATCTACCAATCTCTGTGTAAAACCAATATT
>CM049880.1:537558-550058 GCA_027474115.1 Schizopygopsis malacanthus | reverse complement strand
CTTCCAAAAACAAAAATCCTTGAAAAATAGTTTCATTCTTTACCATGCAGGTGAAAAACAAGTCCATAATGTACTTAAAGTACTCGATTAGAACTTAATATACTAAAAAAGATCATGCTGTGTACTCAACACCATGACTATGAACTAAAATGCACTTTTAACATACTCTCTATTTAAAATGTATTTAGTCACCACTTGTAGTAGACTTTAGTGTGCTAGTGTACTACAAGTACTGACTAAACACATTGTTTAACCCTTGTGCAACCTTATGGACATTTTTGTGCATCGTTTTCTTTTATGATTTTGCCTGTGTTAATGCGAAGTGCATACATTTTGGCTCAGGTGTGTATTTTTATTGGAATTATAATATTCCAACATCATTTAATTTAATGAATTTATTTTGCACGAGGTATAAAAATAGTTCCTCTCAGCGTCTTTTGGACAAAAATGTTCCCACTGAAACCCATTAAAACTGATATTTGTAATAAAATGATGCAATTTTTGTTAACAGACTTTCATTCTGTTGGCAAGGCTTAGAAATTAAATTTTTACTATTTTTTACCAGATGGTGCAATTTTATTCAGGTTTGGCCTATAAAGCAAATACTCGCTTTATAAAAAAAAAATGATAGGCCTAGAAAAAATTTCAGAAATGATTATGTATTATGTATTAAATTTACATTAAGTAATTTAGCTGACACTTTCATCCAAAGCAGCTTACAATTGAGGTCAAAAGAAGCAATCGAAATCAACAAAAGAGCAAAGATACACAAGTGCTGTGACGAGTCTCACTTAGCCTAACGAGAGAATAATGAGAGATCTACATGCTGTAAGCTTCAAAGTAAAGCGTAACGTAGTTTTTCAAAGGCAGACATGAACCATGTGTCGTTGAGGAGAGATCTGCGGTTTCTTTACTCATCTCTGACTCAGGTTATCGGGAGATTTCAGTGGTTTCAGCTTCTCCAACACTCTCCATTTCTTCTGGTGGTTGTGTAATAAGCGATGGGAATGTGATTGTGTTGTAATGTAGGATTGTCCTCTGTTTTATGGCTCTTTTGAGTTCATATGTGACCCTGGAGCACAAAAGCAGTCATAAGAGTCCATTTTTTTAAATTTGAGATTTATGCATCATCTGAAAGCTGAATAAATAATATAGCCATTGATGTATGGTTTGTTATGATTGGACAATATTTGGCTGAAAATCTGAGGGTGCAAAAAAATCTAAATATTGAGAAAATCATCTTTAAAGTTGTTTAAATGAATTCTTAGCAATGCATATTACTAATCAAAAATTAAGTTTTGATATATTTACGGTACAAAATATCTTCATGGAACACTATCTTAATATCCAAATGATTTTTATCATAAAATACAAATATATAATTTTGACCCATACAATTGGCTATTGCTACAAAAATACAAATATATTGTGCTCCAGGGTCACATTTGGTCTCTCAGTCATGTGATCTGGTGAATGTATATTCCAGTCAAACACAGCAGGAGCGAGCGTCTCTATATAACGGCTCATTAGAAACAGATCTGATTCTGCAGCATGACTGAGTTCTGCTAAACACTCACATCTTCACCTCAGCGTCAGCTTCTCACCATATAACAGCATCTGTGTCTCTCTCTCTCTCTCTCTCTCTGCAGACCCAGCAGCAGTAAATGAACCCGGATCGGCCGTCTCACTGCTTCCTTCATCAGGGGTGCTTCACGCCGCTCACATACGTGTCTTTAACCCGCATCATGCACTCAACAATCCACATACTGTTTTCATAATCAGAGGCTGTTTGGACCAGAACAATCATTATTTTATAAAACATAACTTTAATTATTTTTTTAAAACTAAAATCGGGATTTTAGAAAACTAATGAGAATTACAATATGTATCAAATTATAATTCTCATTAATGAGTCAATGTGAATATATATATATATGTATATGTGTGACCCTTGACCACAAAACCAGTCATAAGGGTCAATTTCTTAAGATTGAGATGTATATATGAATAAATAAAACATACTGACAAAAAAAATGTAAAGCCCGTAAGTCACTTTGGATAAAAGCGTATGCTAAATGCATGAATATAAATGTAAATAATATTTCCATTGATGTATGGTTTGGAAATTTTTTGAAAATCTGGTGCAAAAAAATCTAAATATTGAGAAAATCATCTTTAAAGTTGTTCAAGTGAAGTTCTTAGCAATGCATATTACTAATCAATAATTCATTTTGTGGTAGTAAATATACAAAATATCTTCATGGAACATGATCTTAATATCCTAATGATTTTTGGCATAAAAGAAAAATTTATAATTTTGACTCATACAATGTATTGTTTTATACCTGTGCTGCTTATGACTATGTTTGTGCTTTAGGGCCACATATATATTTGTATATATGTATATATATATGTTCTTATACATTTTATACAATGATAATAATAATAAAATAATAACAATAATTTATTTAATAGTTTATTATTATAATTATTGTTATTATTATTTTAATATATCATTGAAAGAAATGTATAAGATCTGAGAATTACCAGTATTAACCCCAGTGTAATCTAATTAAATTGCTTTGAATTTATAATTCATGCTTGCTCAAGAATGGTCCAAATATTTATTTCTAACAAAACATGAATATTAAGCTAATTTTTTAAAAACAAAATACATTTATTTTACTTGCATAACCTTTCACTTTCAGATGAAAGAGTGATTAATTTTCAGACACATATGTTTATGTATATCAACAAAAATCAATCCAAAAGTGTGTCACGATTCGTATTCTGTGTCCTAAACTCCTGAAACATTGCTGTCTCATGTATTAAAGCAGTCACTGCAATTTAAGAAAGAAATCAATCAAATCTGTATGTGTGTGAAAATATTCATATGTAACCTTTTCTGTAATCGTTACATTTTCCTAAGTAACTGTAATTTAATTACAGGTTTTATCTCAGTAACTGTAACAGATTCCAGTTACTTTAAATGACATAATTCCGTTAAATTAAGCTTTACTCCCCAGCACTGGTTATACAGTGTTTGCTGAAACATTCATTGTTTGTGTGTTTCTGCTGATCTTCAGGAGTCTGAGGAGCAGATGGATTCGGAGCGTGACGTCGAGTGACGTGACTCGTGTTCAAACACATTCCTGACGCTCCTCTGATGAACGGCTTCCCTCGGGATCAGAGTTACCGGAACACCCTCGGCCCATTAAAACACACGGATCCTTTCCGTCACCCTCCTCTGATTGACTGCTTGTCATAAAGAGTTGAAGATGGAACATTCCTCAGGTTTCTGGACGGACGTCGTGTGTTTCCAATGATCCAGTTACTCTATTTTTAACTATGTGCTTGAGTCATCGGTTTATTCCACTCTTTATACATTCCACTCTAGATAAAGGACTAAAAATACACGTGGAACACAAAATACATGAGATATTCAAACACGTTTATTATCATTAATCATTACTAAAATACAATAAAAATACACGTGGAACACAAAATATACGAGATATTCAAACACATTTATTATCATTAATCATTCCTGAAATACAATAAAAATACACGTGGAACATAAAATAGATGAGATATTCATACACGTTTATTATCATTAATCATTACTGAATTACAATAAAAATACACGTGGAACACAAAATACATGAGATATTCAAACACGTTTATTATCATTAATCATTACTAAAATACAATAAAAATACACGTGGAACACAAATACGTGAGATATTCAAACATGTTTATAATCATTAATCATTACTGAAATACAATAAAAATACACGTGGAACACAAAATACATGAGATATTCAAACACGTTTATTATCATTAATCATTACTAAAATACAATAAAAATACACGTGGAACACAAAATACGTGAGATATTCAAACATGTTTATAATCATTAATCATTACTGAAATACAATAAAAATACACGTGGAACACAAAATACATGAGATATTCAAACACGTTTATCATCATTAATCATTCCTGAAATACAATAAAAATACACGTGGAACACAAAATACATGAGATATTCAAACACGTTTATTATCATTAATCATTCCTGAAATACAATAAAAATACACGTGTAACACAAAATACATGAGATATTCAAACACGTTTATTATCATTAATCATTCCTGAAATACAATAAAAATACACGTGGAACACAAAATACATGAGATATTCAAACACGTTTATTATCATTAATCATTCCTGAAATACAATAAAAATACACGTGGAACACAAAATACATGAGATATTCAAACACGTTTATCATCATTAATCATTACTAAAATACAATAAAAATACACGTGGAACACAAAATACATGAGATATTCAAACACGTTTATTATCATTAATCATTCCTGAAATACAATAAAAATACACGTGGAACACAAAATACATGAGATATTCAAACACGTTTATTATCATTAATCATTCCTGAAATACAATAAAAATACACGTGGAACACAAAATACATGAGATATTCAAACACGTTTATTATCATTAATCATTCCTGAAATACAATAAAAATACACGTGGAACACAAAATACATGAGATATTCAAACACGTTTATTATCATTAATCATTCCTGAAATACAATAAAAATACACGTGGAACACAAAATACATGAGATATTCAAACACGTTTATTATCATTAATCATTACTAAAATACAATAAAAATACACGTGGAACACAAAATACATGAGATATTCAAACACGTTTATTATCATTAATCATTCCTGAAATACAATAAAAATACTCGTGGAACACAAAATACATGAGATATTCAAACACGTTTATCATCATCAATCATTACTAAAATACAATAAAAATACACGTGGAACACAAAATACATGAGATATTCAAACACGTTTATTATCATTAATCATTACTGAAATACAATAAAAATACACGTGGAACACAAAATACATGAGATATTCAAACACGTTTATTATCATTAATCATTACTGAAATACAATAAAAATACGCGTGGAACACAAAATACATGAGATATTCAAACACGTTTATTATCATTAATCATTACTAAAATACAATAAAAATACACGTGGAACACAAAATACATGAGATATTCAAACACGTTTATTATCATTAATCATTACTAAAATACAATAAAAATACACGTGGAACACAAAATACATGAGATATTCAAACACGTTTATTATCATTAATCATTACTGAAATACAATAAAAATACACGTGGAACACAAAATACATGAGATATTCAAACACGTTTATTATCATCAATCATTCCTGAAATACAATAAAAATACGCGTGGAACACAAAATACATGAGATATTCAAACACGTTTATCATCATCAATCATTCCTGAAATACAATAAAAATACACGTGGAACACAAAATACATGAGATATTCAAACACGTTTATTATCATTAATCATTACTAAAATACAATAAAAATACACGTGGAACACAAAATACATGAGATATTCAAACACGTTTATTATCATTAATCATTACTGAAATACAATAAAAATACACGTGGAACACAAAATACATGAGATATTCAAACTAGTTTATTATCATTAATCATTACTGAAATACAATAAAAATACACGTGGAACACAAAATACATGAGATATTCAAACACGTTTATTATCATTAATCATTACTGAAATACAATAAAAATACACGTGGAACACAAAATACATGAGATATTCAAACACGTTTATTATCATTAATCATTACTGAAATACAATAAAAATACACGTGGAACACAAAATACATGAGATATTCAAACACGTTTATTATCATTAATCATTACTGAAATACAATAAAAATACACGTGGAACACAAAATACATGAGATATTCAAACACGTTTATTATCATCAATCATTCCTGAAATACAATAAAAATACACGTGGAACACAAAATACATGAGATATTCAAACACGTTTATTATCATTAATCATTACTGAAATACAATAAAAATACACGTGGAACACAAAATACATGAGATATTCAAACACGTTTATTATCATCAATCATTCCTGAAATACAATAAAAATACACGTGGAACACAAAATACATGAGATATTCAAACACGTTTATTATCATTAATCATTACTGAAATACAATAAAAATACACGTGGAACACAAAATACATGAGATATTCAAACACGTTTATTATCATTAATCATTCCTGAAATACAATAAAAATACACGTGGAACACAAAATACACGAGATATTCAAACACGTTTATCATCATCAATCATTACTAAAATACAATAAAAATACACGTGGAACACAAAATACATGAGATATTCAAACACGTTTATCATCATCAATCATTACTAAAATACAATAAAAATACACGTGGAACACAAAATACACGAGATATTCAAACACGTTTATTATCATTAATCATTCCTGAAATACAATAAAAATACACGTGGAACACAAAATACATGAGATATTCAAACACGTTTATTATCATTAATCATTACTAAAATACAATAAAAATACACGTGGAACACAAAATACATGAGATATTCAAACACGTTTATTATCATTAATCATTACTGAAATACAATAAAAATACACGTGGAACACAAAATACATGAGATATTCAAACACGTTTATTATCATTAATCATTCCTGAAATACAATAAAAATACACGTTTAACACAAAATACATGAGATATTCAAACACGTTTATTATCATCAATCATTACTAAAATACAATAAAAATACACGTGGAACACAAAATACATGAGATATTCAAACACGTTTATTATCATTAATCATTCCTGAAATACAATAAAAATACACGTTTAACACAAAATACATGAGATATTCAAACACGTTTATTATCATCAATCATTACTAAAATACAATAAAAATACGCGTGGAACACAAAATACATGAGATATTCAAACACGTTTATTATCATCAATCATTACTGAAATACAATAAAAATACACGTGGAACACAAAATACATGAGATATTCAAACACGTTTATTATCATTAATCATTACTGAAATACAATAAAAATACACGTGGAACACAAAATACATGAGATATTCAAACACGTTTATTATCATTAATCATTACTGAAATACAATAAAAATACACACTGGAACACAAAATACATGAGATATTCAAACACGTTTATTATCATTAATCATTACTGAAATACAATAAAAAATACACGTGGAACACAAAATACATGAGATATTCAAACACGTTTATTATCATTAATCATTACTGAAATACAATAAAAATACACGTGGAACACAAAATACATGAGATATTCAAACACGTTTATTATCATTAATCATTACTGAAATACAATAAAAATACACGTGGAACACAAAATACATGAGATATTCAAACACGTTTATTATCATTAATCATTACTGAAATACAATAAAAATACACGTGGAACACAAAATACATGAGATATTCAAACACGTTTATTATCATCAATCATTACTAAAATACAATAAAAATACACGTGGAACACAAATTACATGAGATATTCAAACACGTTTATTATCATTAATCATTACTGAAATACAATAAAAATACACGTGGAACACAAATTACATGAGATATTCAAACACGTTTATTATCATTAATCATTACTAAAATACAATAAAAATACACGTGGAACATAAAATACATCAATGTCTTTTTTTCAGAGATATTCTGAAAAAAACAAGGTTAATTATCATTAATCATTTAAATAAAAATACAAGTGGAACACAAAATACATAGATGTTTGATTTAGAGATATTCAAATACCAAACTTAAATATCATTAATTAAATATATTATATCATACATGTTGACAACAAAATGTATGTTTGATTTAGAGATACTGAAATGCCTAAATTAATTTATATATGAAATAAAAAAATCAGTTATTATTAAATTAATAAATTATCAAAAAAATAAAGTAAAGTAATATAAAACCCTTTTGAAATAGAAAATACATAGACGTTTTATTTGGGATACTCTAATACCAAAATTAATTATATAAAAAAATTGGAATATAAATATATTTTTTGATGTTATTATTGTGGAAATGAACAAGACGAGAAGGAGCTTTGTTTCATTTGGGATGTTAATTTTTGCACATGGTCAAGAACAGGTATTATATTGATCGATTTAATTTGTAGTGAAATAAATGAATTAATTAAAATGTCAGGAAATAAAAATGACAAGATCCAGTTTGGTTTGGTGTGGAGGACAGAGCCATTCTTTATTAAATAAAATAAATGGTCCAGGGCCAGAATACCGGCAACAGGGCTGGAAACAAAATAGACAAAAGAAGAAACCAAACCTTAAATAACAAGCAAGACAACTAGACTTGACAAGACTGACTAAGAGCAGGTATGTTCATGCAAAACACAAGCGGAATAAACCAGAAAGAACAGGTGAGGTAAATGAACCAAAATCAGATAATAACACCACCGAGTTAAAGGCAGGGTTGAACAACAGACGAGGAACACATGGTGCATAGAAACACACACATAAAGCCATGTCCTTGCAAAACATGGTGATGTGAATGCACACAGCCAATGAAAACCACTCAATCCACGTGATACACCATCATCACAAGAGCACCGGCCAATCAAAGCCATGTGCAAAGAAAACAAACATTCAACACTTAACTGAAACCCAACCAGACAGAAGTCAAGATCCAGACACGACGCTTCACACATTCAACACACCTCAAGAACAAGAGCGCTCCTGGGGGCTGTAGCATGAAGCCGGTTTAGCTGCCAGCCGGGTATGTTTCAGTTTAGTTTGCACCAATCCTGGGTTTTAGGTACCATGAAAGTGGCTTGGCTTTTAGCGGCCTTCATTGCCATAGTAAGGTACACTCCACGGCTAACCTGCTCCGGGGCAGGTTATGTTCTGGGTTAGAGATCTCAAACTGAAATTGGACCAATCAGATGTGAGCAAAGTAACACATGTCTGACACAAAAAAAATCACTTCCACAGTTTCTCTTCCTACAAAATAAAGGTCACTATGAAGTACCTTACATTTTTTTGTAAATACAACAATTATTATGATTTATAAAAACGAGTTTTGAATCTCGCTGAAGTGAATCACACTTGCTCTGTGTTGTGATTGGCTGTTCGCCGATGATGTCACACGTGACAGGATCAAGTGTGGGTTGACAGAGAAAGTTGATGATCAGCTTCACGGCACCAACAAAGCCAGATTGGAGTGGTTTGGTTTTGTCAACTCAAAACTTATCCAATAACTCTGAATTTGTTAATCTACAATCATGGTACAGGCCCCTGGTCTGAGAACAGTGGAACCTGCATCAGAACCATACGAGTGTCCGGGTTCTGTCACAGAACTCAGAATAGACCCAAGTGACAGAACATGTATATTCATACAACAAAATATTCTGGATGTTTTCTCGGAGGCCGATTCCTGCCAGTTAAGACCTATATTTTTAGTTTATAGATTTTTTCATATGTGTATTCTCATTCTCATCTGATTTTGGATTGTCTCCCAGACAGCAACATAGTGTTGGCCCAGATCCGGTCCACATCTGGCCCGTGTGGAATCCATGCAGGCCAGATGTGGGCCGGATCTGAGCTAACACTGCTTGCTGTCTGGGTAAGATTTGAATCTTTCACAAACGCCGATGCTGGAACGATCCGAGCTCTCCGTTTCTGTTTGAACATCAGATCTGAAAACTCAGAGCTGTTTAATGTTTGGAGACGGTCCAGATCAAGACCAAGGCGTGCTTTTCAACACATTTTATTGGGCTTCTAAACGATTCAGATTCTCTGTGCATCTCGTCGTACGGTGGTTTTGAACAGCGTTTATTACAGCGGATCTTTATGTTGAGGTACATTACAAGCAGTGGCTCTGACACCGGCCACAGCTGTGCATTAATCAGTTCAGCAGACGTGTGGCGTCCTCTTTCACCCGCTCGATGAATGATCCTGCTTTGTGTTTCTCAGCCGGGTTCCTCTGAGGTTCTGACCCATATTTGAGGAGCGTGATTCCTGAGCGTTACTGATGCCAGTGTGCCCGGAGCGTTGGCAAACTACTGCATTTATCTGCTGCTCCTGCTCTCCTTGATGATGATGGATACTTGATTCCAGTGAACATGAAGCCGGAATAATCTGCAAGAAAACATGTTTAGACATGCTTTAGATGGCATTAGATTAGGTCTAGAATTGGATAGTGACATAAGAAAGATGCATATATATACATTAGCAGTCAGTTTTAAAAAAAATAAGTATCTTCTGCTCAGCAAGCCTGTATTTATTTGATTCAAAATACAGCAAAAGCAGTAACATTGTGAAATATTTTTGCTATTTTCTATGTGAATATGTGTTAAACTGGAATTTATTTCTGTATTTTTAGCATCATTACTCCAGTCTTCAGTCACATGATCTTCAGAAATCATAATAATATGCTGATTTCCTGCTCAAGAAACATTTATTATTATTATTATTAATATTTAAAACAGTTGAGTGCATTTTTAAGGGATCTTTCATGGGTAGAAAGATCCAAAGATCAGAATTTATCTGAAATAAAACGCTTTTTTAACATTATATGAATACTTTTATTTAGTGAGGATGCATTAAATCGATCAAAAGTGGCGATAAAGACATTTATAATGTTACAAAAGATTTCTATTTCAGATAAATGCTGTTCTTCTGAACTTTCAATACATCAAAGCAACCTGAAAAAAATAGACTCAACTGTTTTCAACATAATAATAATAATCACAAATATTTCTTGAGCAGCAAATCAGAGTATTATGATGATATCTGAAGATCATGTGACACTGAAGACTGGATTAAAGATGCTGAAAATACAAAATCACAGGAATAAATTACATTTTAAAATGCATTCATATAGAAAACAGTTATTTTAAATACAAAAAATATTTCAAAATTTGACAGCTTTTGTTGTATTTTGAATCAAATAAATGCAGGCTTGATGATCAGAAGAGACTTCTTTAAAAAATATTACAAATCTTACTGTTCAAAAACTTCACACTGTTAGTGTAAATAATTCAGATTTTCTTTTTCTTTCTTTAGAATTATTATTATTATTATTAATTCCAATGATGCATTTAATTCATGCGGTAAGACATATAATTTAATAAATGCTGAGTTTGGAATCGCTCATTTGCTTTCATTTTTTTTATTTACAAATGTAGTATTTAGTATTTATTGACATTTTTTTTTTATTTTATTATTTTTACCCAGTGGTGCATTTAATTGCTGATTGAAGGTATAGCACATTTTAATAAATGTGACCCTGGAGCACAAAACCAGTCATAAAGGGTCAGTTTTTCGAAATTGAGATTTATGCATCATCTGAAGATGAATAAATAATATTTCCATTGATGTATGGTTTGGACAATATTTGTAAATCTGGAATCTGAGGGTGCAAAAAAATCTAAATATTGAGAAAATCATCTTTAAAGTTGTTCAAATGAAGTTCTTAGCAATGCATATTAATAATAAAAAATGTGATGTACTAAACGTACTAAAATGTACTAAATATCTTCATGGAACATGATCTTAATATCCTAATGATTTTTGGCATAACAGAAACATGTATAATTTTGACCCATACAATGTATTGTTGACTATTTCTACAAATATACCTGTGCTGCTTATGACTGCGTCTGTGCTGCAGGGACACGTGTTTATAGTTCAGATAACAGCTGTGTTTATCAGTCTCTTCTGAACATCTTGACGTCTTCTAGTTGTACGTTTCATCTGATGGTTTCTGCAGGAATTTAATTGAATCTTACAGGTTTTAGCGGTCCATTATTTCCACATCATTCATCAGTAAAACCCTTTTCTGGTCGTAAACCGTCCATTCTTCCCATTTGAGTCTGAAGATCTGATTCCGGTATTGCATACAATCATCTAGTAAATATGATATACTGATATAATGTGTATTATTCCACCAGGTTGCCAAACGCCGAGCTTGACGAAGAGTGTGTTTAGAAACAGGACAAATAAAAAGGAACAGTGTTTGAATTATCCTCATGACTTCATGGGAAAGAACGGCGCTGTAAACGACCGGCTCAACGTCTAATGATCGCATTATGTTTTATGAGTTTCTGTCCCTTAGAGATTGAGCAACATCTGGGATTTCATGGGCCGTGATATTGAAGATACACAGGCGGTGAGTGAATCAGAACGACCTTTGACCTCCGACTCACACGCTTCACATCTGAAGAGACGTTCACATGGATCGTATCTTTGTTTATTCATTTGCATTTACTAAATGTCTTTCCGGGGCATCTATGATGAAGATGTTGGCAGCAGAAAGAGAATGAGAAAGTCTGTGTCGGTGATGTAAGACGCACAGATGTGCTCGTCGAATACTCCTCACTGCCCATAAATGGAAATGCAATGTGAGACGCATCGGAAACGGCGGCTACTGCTGCAGCTCCCTTGATTCTTCATTCAGAAGATGTTCCTTTGAGA
>CM049880.1:535000-537458 GCA_027474115.1 Schizopygopsis malacanthus | reverse complement strand
TATTTATTGTATTATGTTACTTTGTATGTTTTGGATTGATGTTAAGAATTTTTTTATGTTTGGTTTTTTTGTGGGTGTTAATTTAATTTTGATTGATATAAATGACCGTCTTTTTTTATTAAATTGTTTATTACTTAAAATGGCTGAAAAGCAACCAGAACTATAACGCTTAAAGAACTAAACTATTAGTAATGTATACATTCTTGTTGCTTTTTTATTTCATAAATTGTAATGTCATATTGTAATATTTCATTATGGTTTTTGAATGTTAAATATTCAGCATATACAATAATTAATACAAAAATCGTTCCACATCCAACGCCAGGATAAAGTTCAAATTAAAGTAATTTTCTATATTTTTCTTCGAGATACTACGAAAGCCATCTCCGTTCTGTTCATAAACGAAGCTCAATATAGACTAAAAAGGTTTAAATGTAATTTATTCAATTACATTTTTTGATAAAGGTTTATACATCTATAAACCATAACATCTAATAAAGTAAGAAAAATTGTATTACAATGATAAAATAACTATAAGGAGTCAAATATCGCCAATAATGAGAATATCACGTCTGTCATTAAACAGAAGGTGTTCCTAATTACAAGTACTCATTAAAATATTAAATATAATCTACAAATCATGCAATACTGTACTAATTAAGACGTGTTTTGAAGCCAATTAGAAACCATTCCTAATCAATCTCATTGTTTTTATTAGCCCATATGTTTTGGCTATGCTGTTTTTTGGTCACACATTGTTTTTATCTTATTCTAGAATATTTAGTAAAGATGTCTGTGCAAATCCTCTAACGGCCATCTGTGGTATTGTATGTGAAAATAACACTGTCAGAAAGTGAATTGGACTGTGTTGCCTTTACTTCTCTTTTGGCAAGGCGCTTGATTTGAATTAATTGGAAACCTTCGTTTAAACAGTGGGCCAGAGATGTGTTACAGTTTCTGAGTTTGGAAGAAATAAGACTTCATTCGTCTAAGTTCACTGCCTTATGGTGTCCTTTCATTAATGATCTCCAAAACCAAGGATAACTGTAAGTGGATGAACTGATGCTGTCAGGTTTGGCTTGTTATTTACTGATTTATGTTCTCTCTCTTTTCTTTGTTTATATGTACACAATGTAAAAGCACAATGTCTATATGCATGAAAAAAGAAAACGTTCTGAATGATTTGTAGAGGTTTGATTGTGTTTGATGGAAGTCCAGCTAGAAGAGCATTGCAGTAGTCCAGTCTAGAAATGACCAGGGCCTGGACAAGAAGTTGTGCAGCATGCTCTGTCAGAAAGGGTCAGGGCCCGTATTCATAAAGATTCTAAGAATCCTCTCAGAGAGCTCCTAATTTAGCTTAAAAATGTCTAGCTAGGAGTCTTAGCTTAAAAGTGATTCAGGACCAATCTGAGAGCTACTCTGAGCGAGGAAAATACAAAAACTTTTATCTTAGTGAGGAGGCGGGGCTGACCCCGTTGCTAGCTATGACACAGTCTTTTGAAGACTGTGATTGGTTGGTTGTCCAAGAAGGAAGTAAGAGCGCTTTTAAGAGTAGGTTTTTATAAGCCTTCGCTTTGAAATTACAAGCGTAATTTTTCCTGCTTTACCGTACACTCTCTCTCTCTCAGATCTCTCTCACGCTCCTCCTCTCTCTCTCTCTCTCTCTCTCTCTCTCGCTCTCGAGCTCTCTCTCTCTCTCTCTCCACGCTCTCTCTCTCTCTCTCTCTCTCTCTCTCTCTCTCACCTCTCTCTCTCTCTTCTCTCTCTCTTCTCTCTCTCTCTCTCTCTCTCTCCCTCTCGCACTCTCTCATCTCTCTCTCTCTCTCTCTCTCTCTCTCTCACTCTATTCGTCTCTCCCTCTCTCTCTCTCTCTCTCTCTCTCTCCCTCTCTCTCTCTCTCTCTCTCTCTCTCTCTCTCCTCTCGCTCTCGCTCTCGCTCTCGCTCTCGCTCTCTCTCTCTCTCTCTCGCTCTCGCTCTCTCGCTCTCTCTCTCTCTCGCGCACACACACACATTATATTCTTTATTTTTATTTACCATGCTGTCATAGTTGCATTTTTCCAGTTGCCAAATATGTTAATGTAGTTAATGTAGTGATGACGTCCATTTCTGGTGCTATGGCATTTCTGCGCAGTGTCAGGGATGTTAACATGTCTTTAATAGATATCTGTCACAATGAGGACCTACCTTATCCAAACACAGTAGAGCAGGAAATAGAATGCTGGAGGCACAAGTTTCACTCTGAAGATGGGGTGCTGCCTGCATCAGCATTGGAAACTCTGAAAACAACACAGATGTCCTTCTTCCCCAACATCCAGTGTATGCTGAAAATTTTTCTTACACTTCCAGTGACAACATGTGAATGTGAACGGTCATTCTCTGCAATGCGAAGGCTCAAAACATGGCTCAGATCTTCTATGTCTAGTGAAAGGCTCACAGGACTGGCGTTGATGCATGTTC
>CM049880.1:482500-525000 GCA_027474115.1 Schizopygopsis malacanthus | reverse complement strand
GATGATATGTTCCTGTGGCTCAGTGGTAGAGCATTGCGTCAGCAGCGCAAAAGGTTGTGGGTTCGATTCCCAGGGAACACACATACTGATGAAAATGTATAACCTGAATGCAATTGTAAGTCGCTTTGGATAAAAGCATCTGCTAAATGCGTAAATGTAAATGATGAGTGCAGTTTGACTGCTGACCACTGGAGGGAAGCACAAACCTCTGGATCAACAGAAACATTTAATTTAATTTATGGATTGAAATGGGTTTTTGGTCAGGCCAGTAATTTATATTTTTGTGTGTTTTAAAGTATCTTATGCTTAAACGTCCTAGCCTTGACCTTATGACCCCTGTGAGATCTCAGCACTACGGAAACTCAAAATGATCCTGATCCCCTCGCGTCCTCTTGACCTTTGGCCCCACCCTCTGAGGTCACTGACCGTGACCCCACGGCCGTTTCTCATGTTTATGAGCCGAATTAATCTGTGAAACACGAGAGCATTTAGTGTTTTTCTGTGTTCACTCTGTGTTCACATTTACATTTATGCATTTAGCAGACGCTTTTATCCAAAGCGACTTACAGTGCATTCAGCTTATACATTTGTATTGGCAGTATGTGTTCCCTGGGAATTGAACCCACAACCTTTGCGCTGTTAACGCAATGCTCTACCACTGAGCCACAGGAACACACATACAGTGTTCAGTCTGATTCTCGGTCTGTGTTTGTGTTTGCAGTAACTTCTCTCACTACAGGAGTCGTTTCAGTATGCCGGGACACACAGAGAATCTGTGGTACAGGTACGAGCGCTAGAACTCAAGACACGCGTCTGAGATCTTGAGCTGTTTTGCTTTTTCTCTCTGTGGATGCTTGTTTCCACAACGGGATTTAATTCTGACTTTATATCTCACAATTCAGACTTTATATCTCACAATTCTGACTTTATATCTCGCAATTCTGACTTTATCTTATAATTCAGACTTTATATCTCACAATTCAGACTTTATATCTCGCAATTCTGACTTTATATCTCACAATTCTGACTTTATATCTCACAATTCTGACTTTATATCTCACAATTCTGACTTTATTTCTCACAATTCTGACTTTATTTTTCACAATTCTGACTTTATATCTCGCAATTCTGACTTTATTTTTCACAATTCTGACTTTATATCTCGCAATTCTGACTTTATCTTATAATTCAGACTTTATATCTCACAATTCAGACTTTATATCTCGCAATTCTGACTTTATATCTCACAATTCTGACTTTATATCTCGCAATTCTGACTTTATATCTCGCAATTCAGACTTTATATCTTTCAATTCAGACTTTACATCTCGCAATTCTGACTTTATATCTCACAATTCAGACTTTATATCTCGCAATTCTGACTTTATATCTTTCAATTCTGACTTTATATCTCGCAATTCTGACTTTATATCTCGCAATTCAGACTTTATATCTCGCAATTCAGACTTTATATCTTTCAATTCAGACTTTATATCTCGCAATTCTGACTTTATATCTTCCAATTCAGACTTTATTTCTCGCAATTCTGACTTTATCTTATAATTCAGACTTTATATCTCGCAATTCAGACTTTATATCTAATAATTCAGACTTTATATCTCGCAATTCTGACTTTCTTATAATTCTGACTTTATATCTCACAATTCAGACTTTATATCTCACAATTCTGACTTTATATCTCACAATTCAGACTTTACATCTCACAATTCTGACTTTATATCTCGCAATTCAGACTTTATATCTCACAATTCTGACTTTATATCTCGCAATTCAGACTTTATATCTCGCAATTCAGACTTTATATCTCGCAATTCTGACTTTACATCTCGCAATTCTGACTTTATATCTCGCAATTCAGACTTTATATCTCGCAATTCAGACTTTATATCTCGCAATTCTGACTTTATATCTCGCAATTCAGACTTTATATCTCGCAATTCAGACTTTATATCTCGCAATTCTGACTTTATATCTCACAATTCTGACTTTATATCTCACAATTCTGACTTTATATCTCACAATTCTGACTTTATTTCTCACAATTCTGACTTTATTTCTCACAATTCTGACTTTATATCTCGCAATTCTGACTTTATCTTATAATTCAGACTTTATATCTCACAATTCAGACTTTATATCTCGCAATTCTGACTTTATATCTCACAATTCAGACTTTATATCTCGCAATTCTGACTTTATATCTCGCAATTCAGACTTTATATCTTTCAATTCAGACTTTACATCTCGCAATTCTGACTTTATATCTCACAATTCAGACTTTATATCTCGCAATTCTGACTTTATATCTTTCAATTCTGACTTTATATCTCGCAATTCTGACTTTATATCTCGCAATTCAGACTTTATATCTCGCAATTCAGACTTTATATCTTTCAATTCAGACTTTATATCTCGCAATTCAGACTTTATATCTTTCAATTCAGACTTTATATCTCGCAATTCTGACTTTATATCTTCCAATTCAGACTTTATTTCTCGCAATTCTGACTTTATCTTATAATTCAGACTTTATATCTCGCAATTCAGACTTTATATCTAATAATTCAGACTTTATATCTCGCAATTCTGACTTTCTTATAATTCTGACTTTATATCTCACAATTCAGACTTTATATCTCACAATTCAGACTTTACATCTCACAATTCAGACTTTACATCTCACAATTCAGACTTTATATCTCGCAATTCAGACTTTATATCTCGCAATTCAGACTTTATATCTCGCAATTCTGACTTTACATCTCGCAATTCTGACTTTATATCTCGCAATTCAGACTTTATATCTCGCAATTCAGACTTTATATCTCGCAATTCTGACTTTATATCTCGCAATTCAGACTTTATATCTCGCAATTCAGACTTTATATCTCGCAATTCAGACTTTATATCTCGCAATTCTGACTTTATATCTCACAATTCTGACTTTATATCTCGCAATTCAGACTTTATATCTCGCAATTCAGACTTTATATCTTTCAATTCAGACTTTATATCTCGCAATTCAGACTTTATATCTCACAATTCAGACTTTATATCTCGCAATTCTGACTTTATATCTTTCAATTCTGACTTTATATCTCGCAATTCTGACTTTATATCTCGCAATTCAGACTTTATATCTCGCAATTCAGACTTTATATCTTTCAATTCAGACTTTATATCTCGCAATTCAGACTTTATATCTTTCAATTCAGACTTTATATCTCGCAATTCTGACTTTATATCTTCCAATTCAGACTTTATTTCTCGCAATTCTGACTTTATCTTATAATTCAGACTTTATATCTCGCAATTCAGACTTTATATCTAATAATTCAGACTTTATATCTCGCAATTCTGACTTTCTTATAATTCTGACTTTATATCTCACAATTCAGACTTTATATCTCACAATTCAGACTTTACATCTCACAATTCAGACTTTACATCTCGCAATTCAGACTTTATATCTCGCAATTCAGACTTTATATCTCGCAATTCTGACTTTATATCTCACAATTCTGACTTTATATCTCGCAATTCAGACTTTATATCTCGCAATTCTGACTTTATCTTATAATTCAGACTTTATATCTCACAATTCAGACTTTATATCTCGCAATTCAGACTTTATATCTCGCAATTCTGACTTTATCTTATAATTCAGACTTTATATCTCGCAATTCTGACTTTACATCTCGCAATTCTGACTTTATATCTCGCAATTCAGACTTTATATCTCGCAATTCAGACTTTATATCTCGCAATTCTGACTTTATATCTCGCAATTCAGACTTTATATCTCGCAATTCAGACTTTATATCTCGCAATTCAGACTTTATATCTCGCAATTCTGACTTTATATCTCGCAATTCTGACTTTATATCTCGCAATTCAGACTTTATATCTCGCAATTCTGACTTTATCTTATAATTCAGACTTTATATCTCACAATTCAGACTTTATATCTCGCAATTCAGACTTTATATCTCGCAATTCTGACTTTCTTATAATTCAGACTTTATATCTCACAATTCAGACTTTATATCTCGCAATTCTGACTATATCTTATAATTCAGACTTTATATCTCACAAATCTGAGTTTATATCTTGCTATCCTGAATAATTTTTAGAGTTTTTAGATAAAAAGTCACTTTTGTTTTTTGTTTTCGTCCTGTGTTGGAGACAAGCGTCCATGTCTTTCAGACTAGTGGAAAGAAAATGACTGTGTATCTTTAAAGGTCATGGGTTTTACTCCGAAATCTACACTTACACTATAATGAAATAAAACTAGAAAGACTCTCCCTCTTTTATTCTGTAGCTCTTCACAGAGCTCAATTATAATGTCTGGATAAGCTATTTGAGAAAGGTCGTAAGGTACAGATTATAGTCGGTTAAGTACGTTTGTTATGGTTCTCTGGGAAAATGATGATTCCGGCTCTGCCTTGTTGGATGATTGTTTGAAGAAACATTGAGTGTTTTTGAAACCTGAAGCATGTTTATAACTGTGTGTAGCTGGAACGTCGGACCCGCTCATATCATCTCCTTCTCCACTGAAGTCTATTTCTATCTGGAATACGGCCTGGATCTGCTCTTTAGACAGTATGAGTGGCTACAAGCGGATCTACAGGTACAAATACACAACAGATGCTGCCGTGATGCTCAGAAATCAACTTTGTGGTTATTGTTAAGACCTGCTCGTTTCAGGTTGCAACGTAAAAGGAGGATCAAGCCACAAAAGATATCAATGCCAATTGTTTTATTTAATTAAACTAAAACAACAGCAGTCAGTAATGACTATGAAGCATAAGTCTAGGGATAATGAAGAAAACCAAAGAAATAAATATAACAACCAAACCTTAACTACATAATATAAGAAATGCCAAAAAGTCAGTAGAAAACGTCACATTTAAATATGCTACTAATTAAACAATTAAGACCAATCAGGAGCTGCCACACTCTGCCCAATAGGATCCGGAGGAGACTCAGGGTCGTCACATTATGAACACTGTAAAAAATCATGTTCATAGATTCGGATGAGTTTGTTTCTGCATCAGGTTTGGAGAAATGTGTCTCAGCAATGGATGTGAATGGGTGCCGTCAGAATGAGAGTCTGATAAAAACATCACAGCACTCCAGTCCATCAGTTATTATCTGGAGAAGAGAAATTAATTACAGTTTAGAGATGTTTAGTCTTGTAAACGCTGCAGATTTCTCTTCCAGAACACTTTTTCCCTGAGCAAGAGTTATTAGGGATTATGGTTATATGGAAATATGTCTTAAAGCTGGATTTGTCTCAGGGTTTGTCTTCTCCAGATGTTAACTGATGGACTGTGGATTATTGTGAAGTTTTTATCAGACTCTCATTCTGACGGCACCCATTCACTTCCATTGCTGAGACACATTTCTCCAAACCTGATGAAGAAATACTGAAATATCCTTAAAACAATAACAAGGCATGTTTTCAAATAATACATCTTGTATATAGTTTCTTTTAAGCATAAATCTAATGCAAGGGAATATTCTTGATGCAGTCTTGTGTGTTTGTGTCTCAAAGCAAGCGAACCGTCCTGAGAACCGAGCGCAGCGTCCGTGGATCATCACGATGGGACACAGACCCATGTACTGCTCCAACGATGACGGAGACGACTGCACAAACTTCCAGAGCTACGTACGTGATCTCAAATCAGTTCATCTCAGAATCTAATGTGTGTTTTAGTGCCATCCAAAGATGAGATCAGCATGTTTAATGTTGTCTTTGCACTTCAATGCAAAAACGAGTTTCTTCCTTAGTCTTTGCACTCTGCTTTAAATGAAATCGACCAATCAGAGCAGAGTAGCATCACGCAGAGGCGGGGTTTGTAAAAATGAATTGTTTAGGAGTCGTTGAGCAAGTAAGCTAAAAATAAAAGCATATTATAAGACAATAAAGTGCTTTTTGATCTTGCATGCATGTCAAAACCAAAATAAGAACCTTTCATAACCCATAATAGGGGCACTTTAAGATGCGTTTTCTTGACAAGTACAGTGACTTACGATATTTTGTCGTCTTTTCTGAAAATATTATCCAAATTTTGTTAGTTTTTGCTTCAAACAATCAAAAAAATCTGCTAATGGGGTAAGAAAAAATATCTTAATTCAAAGGCTAAACCAGATTATTTTTCTCGCACACCATTAGCAGATATTTTTGATTGTTTGAAGCAAAAACTAACAAAATATTGATATTTTTTTCATAAAACAAGACATATCTTGAGTCATTTCACTCGTCCAGAATTTGTAGATATTTATAATAGAAATCAAGAGAAAAATACTAATGAGTAAAATCATTTTTTGCCGTGTTTGACCGATCGATCGCCTCGTTTCAGGTCCGACTTGGACGCAATGACACGAAGCCCGCGGCTCCTGGACTCGAGGATTTATTCTATCAGTACGGTACGAGGATTCATCAATATTTTCAGCCATGCTTATTGTCATATGTCCTAGGTACAATAAAAACATATCATTTTGTTATCTCCTCAAAGTGCAATAAAAACACTTAAAAACATCTCTTCTTTCAGACTAGTGGAAAGAAAGCACTTTATCTAATTGTCTAGATTTTAATTAATATATCCATATCTTTATAGTTTTTTTCTCTTATAAACACCAAACTTTGTAGTTTTATTCATCTCTATATTCATATTTCATTCATACAACATTTCAGTCTTAAAAACATGGTCAAAATGTCATTTTATGTCTGTTGCATGGTAAAAAATTTATTTATTCCTCCATATTTTTTAATCTTGTTTTATGTTGTTTTCAATGTAAATATCGAAGCTTTCTCGAGTTCGAGATGCATTTATTTCAGAGGCACAATGACATTGGATATTAAGTCTTGTTTTCTGAAACAATTATCAAAAATGTTAGTTTTTCCTAAAAACAAGGCAAAATATCTTCCAGTGGGATCATAAGAATATTCTTATTATGAAGTGTAAACGTGATTATATTTCTTATCTTATTGGCAGGTATTTCGTTCTTGTTTTGAGCTAAACTCAATTTTGATGCATTTTTCAGAAAACAATCTTAATATCAAGTAAATATATTGTGTGTGTGTGTGTGTGTGTGTGTGTGTGTGTGTGTGTGTGTGTGTGTGTGTGTGTGTGTGTGTGTCTGTGTCAGGAGTGGATCTGGAGCTCTGGGCTCATGAACACACATATGAGAGACTCTGGCCCGTCTACGATTACAAGGTAAATACTGAACACTGATGTGCAAGCGCTCTGTGACCCAAGCAGAAGTTCTCTATCAGATGTGACGGTGTGTTTGTATCTTGCAGGTGTTTAACGGGAGCTCTGAAGAGCCGTATGTGAATCCTAAAGCGCCCGTGCACATAATCACAGGTTCAGCCGTGAGTATAAGAAACAAGACCAGCTATACACTGTGTATTATTTATTAAAACAGTATATGAAGCCGCACATATAGAATGCGGCTTTTCCTTACATTTTTCCCATAGAGATTTTAAAATTGTCTCCATTCACTGCATTTTAATCCATAAATCAAACAAACCACCAATTCACAGAGAGACACACGGACACACACACGGACACACACACGGACACACACACGGACACACACACGGACACACACACGGACACACACACGGACACACACACGGACACACACACGGACACACACACACGGGGACACACACGGGGACACACACACGGACACACACACACGGGGACACACACACACGGGGACACACACACTCACGGGGACACACACACGGACACACACACACACGGACACACACACACACGGACACACGGACACACACACACACACGGACAGACACACACACACACACACACACACACGGACAGACACACACACACACACACGGACAGACACACACGGACAGACACACACGGACAGACACACGGACAGACACACACACACACACACACACACACACACACACACACATGGACAGACACACACACACACACACATGGACAGACACACACACACACACACGGACAGACACACACACACACACACACGGACAGACACACACGGACAGACACACACACACACACACACACACACACACAGGGACACACACACACACACAGGGACACACACACACGGACAGACGGACACACACACACACACACACACACACACACACACACACACACACACACGGACAGACACACACACACACACGGACACACACACACGGACACACACACACACACACACACACACACAGACAGACACACACGGACAGACACACGGACAGACACACACACACACACACACACATGGACAGACACACACACACACACACACACACACACACACACACACGGACAGACACACACACACACACACACACACGGACAGACACACACGGACAGACACACACACACACACACACACACACACAGGGACACACACACATGGACACACACACACACAGGGACAGACACAGGGACAGACACACGGACAGACACACACACACACACACACACACACACACACACACACGGACAGACACACGGACAGACACACACACACACACACACACACACGGAAAGACACACGGACAGACACAGACACACACACAGACAGACACACACACACACACACACACACACACACACACACACACACACACACACAGAGACACACACGGACACGGACACACACACACACACACACGGACAGACACACACACACAGACAGACAGACACACACACACACACACAGACACAGATGCTAAGGACCTCAGAGGGGTTGCTAGGGTATTCTAGGTGGTCGCTAGGGTACTTGGAGTGGTTGCCAGGGAGTTGCAATGCATCATGTTGCGTTTTTGCATTTTAAATTAAGTTTTGCATAAAAAATTACTTCCAGCTCATTGATCTCGGGAAGAGGAAGGTCGAGTTGAGTGCATTGCATTGTGGGATGCACACATGTGTTCATGTTTGAGCAGATGTGTGATTTGTGCTTTTGTTCAGGGCTGTCGAGAGAAACACGACGGCTTCATCCCCGAACCCCGCGACTGGAGCGCGTTCAGAAGCACAGATTACGGATACACACGCATGCGTCTGATCAACAGCACACACCTGCACCTGCAGCAGGTGTCCGATGACCAGGTAACTCCAGCGGAGACGTCTGCGTCCCAATTCACATACTCTCCGTCCTAAATAGTGTTCGAAGAATTTAATTAGAGTGTCCCAAATCATAAAGATGATCTACGACTTCGGGTTAGAGTTCGAAGTGCACGCTAATATTGCCCACAACGAGGATTCTATTAGAACTACAAGCACACATAACAAGTGTTAAAAACTACAAACTTGGCGGATATGCGCGACCTACGGACAAGGATTTGAGTGATAAATAATCAATGTCTAACCTGATGAAAAAACACGTATTTCATGTTATCCACGTTATATTTCATCTGCAGCAACACTGTGAACTTGTATAATGATACGTTTGGTGTTTAACTTTAATATGCATTATTATGCAAACATGTTCTCGGCATGATTAAGATGCACGATGTGCCTCTTCGTTTCTCTCCAATACGGTATGAAATTAAATTAAATTAAATGTGGATGATGTTAACTGTGATGAGATGATTGACAGGTGGTTTAAACATGAACAAAATCCAGAATGAGAATTTTTTATAGTACACTGGGATTGGATGGATTTATTTCCTCTTTTTTTCTCGTTAAAATAAATATTGGAAAAATAAACATCCAAGAGAAAAGACCTCAAAATCATCCTCACTGCTTGTTTTCGTGAATGTTTTCACAATGGAGTAATTAATTAAATTGTATTAAATACACATAGGAAGATGTCAGATTCTGTGCAAAGAGCTTAACTCCAGCTTTACTGTGTTCAGTACGGCAGAGTTATTGATCAGATGCTGCTGGTGAAGGAGAAGCACGGAGCGGACGCCTGGCGCTAATCAACACAATCAGCTCCGAGACGCACTTTAATTAAACAAACGAGGGAACGAGGATCAAACGTGACTTCATCAGAATCCTGTGCCGGATCGTGTGTGACCCTGGAGAACAAAACCAGTCATACGGGTACATTTGAAATTGAAATTTAGATTTATGCAATAAATAATCTTTCCATTGATTTGGACAATATTTGAAAGTGTGCAAAAAAATATAAATATTGAGAAAATCATCTTTAAAGTTGTTCAAATTAAGTTCTTAGCAATGCATATTACTTAAGTTTTGATATTTACGGTAGGAATATCTTCTTAATATCTACTGATTTTTTGGCATAAAATAAAAATGTATAATTTTGAGTCATACACTGTATTGTTTTATACCTGTGCTGCTTATGACTGCTCCAGGGTCATTTATATTCTCGTTCATCTAACAGGTTTCTTCTGCACTGAATGCAGGTTAAAATGATTGTACTTGTAAATGATTATATTTTTATAAGGAGATAAAGTACTGTATGATATACTTGATTTTTTTAAACTATGAACTCTGTTCCAAAACCTAGTGATCTCTGCATTTTAAGCCTGAAACAAAGGGACGGTCACAAAACATGATTTTACATTACAAACATAAACCTTAGGTTTAAAAACTGTACTTAAAGCCTTTATATATAATGCATTATAAACATATTTTAATGCATTAATTATGCACCATATAATGCATTGTATGAATAATTGTAACCACAGTTATAATGCATTATAATACTTAGATATTCAGTCACACATTTAGAAAGATAATGCATTAAAACACACAACAAAAAACTTCACATATTATTATGCATTTACAGTTATGCATTAAAGATCAAATGCATTACAATGCACATTGTATATTTTTTATAATGCAATATACATAAGTGTTATTGTTAAATGCTGTTATACTTAAAAGTGAGTGGCTCATTTAATAAAACTGTTGCAAAAGACACATGATGATTTTAAATTAGGTTAAATAGATAAATAGATGTTTTTAAATAACCATATAAAAAAATTACCAAAGCACAAAACTAAAACGTAACAATAAAATCTCATAAATATACAATTATGATAATATCTCAGACAGTGATTCAAATGATACATTTACAAAATGCAAAAATAGTGACGTGCAATGCAGAAATTATGCCTCTAAATAACCTTCATTATACCAGAATGCATTGCAACAAAAATCATCCATCCATCAATCAAGACAATCATATTTTTTTTATAATTGATTTATAATGTAAAGATATAGAAAAAAAGTCGCATCTAATTCTAATCAAAGTCATTGTCCTATTATTTGTGCTTTTTTATATATATATATATAGCTGTTATTATTTGTGTTATCTTAGCAACAGATTCGAGTCGTCTTAGAAGTGTGCTGTCTATGTAGTGCACTAGGGTCTGGAACAGAGTGAATACGAACACATGCTGCTGCTTTGAACTTCACAATGAGCTTTAATAAATGCATTCTGTCACAGTGACTGGTGTCTGTTTGAGTTTGACCTCTTTCAGTGTGATCTGCTGATGTTTAAAGTGTTCTGTGACGGACATCCAGCATATAAGTTTATTTTAAAGTGCTCCTGTTATGCATTTTTAAGGTTGCTTATATTATTTATGGGTGTCCTAAAGCAGGTTTACATGCATACAAGTTAAAAACAATTTAGTTTTCTAAAAAAATAGCTTTAATTGTAAATGATTCCTAAACGACTCGTTCGAAGAATCAGTCTCTCTAAACCCCGCCTCTCACTGCTGTGATTGGTCAGATGGCGCAGTCCTTTGTGATTGGTCTACAGCGCGGATGACAGCCATGGGTGGAGATTATGCAAATGTATTACTTCATAACGTAACAGAATAAGATTAAAATTCCTGACAACTCGTTTAAGCGATTGCGATTTTTTTTTTTGATAGACTATAACTTTATTTATCGTGCGCTGTCGGCTTCACAACTTTGCTGGACGTTTATGTTTACATGACACACTGCATGAAAGGTAATATCCGAAAAGGCATAATACGGGCACTTTAAAATCAGTAGATCTAATTCTTCAAGGGTTTATTTGAAAAAAAGACCTTAAAGGGGTGATCAGATGCATGTAAATGATCTACATAAATGCATCTATGTTCACCTGAACCATTCGTAATCCAGCTTCATCTACAGAAGAAGTGAGTATAAGGGTTTTTATGAATCTTTGCAAATCGCTTTTCCGAATAATGTTCTAGTTAGCCAGTTTCACGGCTGAAGATTAGTATGCTCCATAGATATATATACCTAGATGCCTCATTATGTACTGTTTCTATGGGCCCTGATACGTAAGCCATCCGCCATTTTTGAGTGCATTGACTGCATCTACAACAGCAAGTTATGCGCATGTGTATCTTTGAGTTTTCATCGATTATTATGGCGAATGTGAGATTGCTGACACGTCAACGTATCTGGAGCGGTCAATAGAGTTCTACATTTATCTATGGTCTGCTCGTCACTCCACGGAAGAGAGGGGCGGAGTCAGCAAAGCTCATTAGCATTTAAAGCAACATGAACTAGAACAGAGTGCTAAAAACAGAGCTGTTTTGACAGGGTAAAACAGGTGTTTTTTACACTATCATTGAGAATTTGTAACCAAAGTATGTTGTAGACTTTTCATTAAGACCCTAAATAATCACATCAACTTGTGTAAAATGGGCGTCCGATGATCCTTTTAAAAAGGTCTTCATTCATTCTTCTACAAGTTAAGGCACAACAACATCTGAGCAGAAAGTCTTCAATTCATAGTCAAATGAATTAAATCTTCCATGCATGGCAAAAAATGAATTTCTACATCAGTGTTTTTGTCTTTCAGTGCATTCGTCAAGCACTCTTAAATCAATAAACAAATGTTTTCTGAGAAACTGAACAAAATAAATAGTGATTTATAATTAAAACAACAATAATCTGTCAATGTGGGATGAAAACTTGTTTCCGTTTGAATTAAGTTGATTTTTCAGAGCCCATTGACATATTTATTCATTTTGATCATGAAAGTGAAAATCAAGATCAGGCTTTTGTGCCTACGTACACTTTTAGGATGAAATCTACGGAGAGTTTTATAAATGAGACATGTGATCCTCTGCACTTCAGATTTTGAGTGAATGCTGCCAAAATCATCCCGAATCATGCTTTTACACTCAGAAACAGATGCTGCGGTTCTTGTTTTCTCCATCATGTGTTCCTCGCAGCAGCAGCAGCTTCTTCTCTGGATGGTGTGCTCGTGACGGGTCGGAGACGTTCTGCTGGAAATAAAGATAAACGTGAGGCTGACCGCAGCATGTGCTGTGTGTTTACATCTCACTGCCTGGAAAAAACTCTCTCAGAGGAATTTCTACCAAAACACCATTTCTGTGGCATATCAGTGATGCTGGAGAGGAACAGAGGAACAAACGTGACCTTTAAAAGAGCTCAGAACAACATGAGACTAGAGAGCATCGACTGATCAATTGATTGACTGATCGATTGATTGATTGATTGATTGATTGACTGACTGATCGGTTTTAATTTGAGTTTTTATTATAGTTTACATTTTTAAAAGATTTCATTAATTATTTTAGTTTGTCATTTTAGTACATCAAAACTAAATGAAAACAAGAACTAGCTGGCAAAGCTTGAGATGTTTAATATTTCATTTCAAGTGACAATTTTTTATTATATATAATTGATAATATTTTTTTAAAATATTATTTAATATAGTTTTAATTTTAGTCTAATGTAGTTTTATTCATTTTTATTTCAGTTTTAATTATTTTAATACATAAATTTGCCTTGGCAACCACAACCCAAATTCTGGAAATGTTGCAACGTTTTTTCAATTTGAAAAAAAATAAGATTTTCAAATCATATGAGCCAATATTTTATTCACAATAAAACATAGATAACATAACATGTTTAAACTGATACAGTTTTATCCACTAAATGACCTCATTTCAAATTTGATGCCTTCTACAGGTCTCAAAAAAGTTGGCACGGGGGCAACAAAGGGCTGAAAAAGCAAGACATTTTGAAAAGATTCAGCTGGGAGAATATCTAGCAGCTAATTAAGTTAATTGACATCAGGTCTATAACATGATTAGCTATAAAAGGGATGTCTTAGAGAGGCAGAGTCTCTCAGAAGTAAAGATGGGCAGAGGCTCTCCAATCTGTGAAAGAGTGCGTAAAAAGATTGTGGAATACTTTCAATACAACGTTCCTCGATGTTAACTTACAAAGGCTTTTCAAATCTCATCATCTACAGCAGTGGTTCTCAAACTTTTTACACCAAGTACCACCTCAGAAAATATTTGGCTTTCCGAGTACCACCATTATGACCAACATTAAAATGCAGTATAAATGGCTGCCCACTGCTCTGTGTGTATGTGTGTGTGTGTGTGTGTGCACTTTGGATGGGTTAAATTCAGAGCACAAATTCCGAGTATGTCACGTCACTTTCAGTAGCACTATACACAGTAATAAATAAATTAAAAAAACGAGTCAGTTTTAATCCTTATAAGGATATTTATTATTGTCAGCCTCTTAAAATATAGTAAATACACAGTTTGGACATGAACACTGCACCGTGCTTACTTCCATGTAAATAAAAAACGTAATTATTAAATTAAAATATATTGTACCTAAAAGTGAAATAAAAACTGTACTGTACTTAAAGATTAAATGAAAATGTATCATACTTAACATTTAATACAGTAACTTAGTTTTTATTTAACTTTAAGTAGCTACAATACATTTTCATTTATTCTTTAAGCACAGTACCGTTTTTATTTCACTTTTAAAAAAGAAACACAGGCTGTATATGTAGCTGCAAGTAACAACAATCAGGCCACGTGTCCACCAAAGCCAGCTGAAAACACCCAGGTGTGAGCGCTTGAGAGGGCAGCGTATTTTCGGTTGCTATGATATGGAATATCCGCTGAAGTAATATGGCAGACACATCGCGAATGAAATGTTTCTCCAAGCATTATTTTTCATAACAATATTATTGTACTCCGGCAATTCCATCTGGTAAAGACATAAATACTCAGAGACAAGCAATATTAACTTCTCCATTGTTGTTCAGTCGTAGTACAAGCAGGGTGTGACGGTATTAGTCCCGCCCCTTCTCCACCGTGATTGGTTAGCTGACTAAAAAGTGACAGTGATGAACGCTAACATTCTTAAATTCTCGGTGCCAAGAAAAAAACGCCCGAGTGCTCAGCATGAAAAAGACGCTACCATTTAAAACAATTAAAAAAAAAAAATCGCTTCGGTGGACACGCGACCTGATTTATATTTAATTCTGAGATTCCTCTGCGTACCACTAGAGGAAGCTCATGTACCACACTTTGAGAACCACTGATCTACAGTGCATAACATCAAAAGTTTCAAAGAAACTAGAGAAATCTGTGTGTGAGGGACAAGGCCGAAGACCTTTGTTAAAAGGTCAGCATGATTCTGTCATTGACATTACTAAATGGGCCCAGGAATACTTTCAGAAACCACTGTCGGTAAACACAATCCGCCGTGCCATCTGCAGATGCCAACTAAAGCTCTATCACGCAAAAATGAAGCCATATGTGAACATGGTCCAGAAGCGCCGTTGTGTCCTGTGGGCCAAGGCTCATTTAAAACGCTGTGTTCTCCGGGCTAAAGAAGAGGGAGACCTTGAAGCGTGTAATCAGCGTTCAGTATAAAAGCCAGCATCTCTGATGGTATGAGGGTGCATAAGTGCATACGGTATGGGCAGCTTGCATGTTTTGGAAGGCACTATGAATGCTGAAAGGTATATAAAGGTTTTGGAGCGACATATGCTCCCCTCCAGAGGACGTGTATTTCAGCAGGACAATGCAAAACCACAAACTGCAGCTATTACAACAGCATGGCTTCGTAGTAAAAGAGTCTGGGTGCTGAATTGGCCTGTAGTCCAGATCTTTCACATGTGGATGACATTTGGTGCATCATTAAACGAAAAATACGTCAAAGACGACCATGAACTCTTCAGCAGCTGGAAACCTATATCAGGCAAGAACGGAACCAAACTCTAAAAACTCATGAACTCGATGCCCAGACGTCTTCAAACTGTTCTGAAAAGAAGAGGAGATGCTACAGCACGGTAAACATGCCCCCGTCCCAACTATTTTGAGACCTGTAGCAGGCATCAAATTTCAAATTAGCTCCGTTTGTGCATAAAATTTTAAAATTTCTCAGTTTAAACATTTGTTATCTATGTTCTATTGTAACATCCCAACATTCCCGGAATTCAGGTTGTGCTGTATCTTAAATATATATTTTTTAATATTTTTAGTTTCTGTTTATTTTATTTCAAGTAACAGCATTGTTATAGTTGTAATTTTAGTTTAATAGGGTTTTATAAAAAAAATTATTTTGGTATATCAAGTTAAACCAAATTAAAATGATAAATATTGCCTTGGTTTTTAATATTTCAGTTCATAATTCAAACCAGTGCTATATCAGTATTGAGATAATATTATAATTGCTTGAATACAATTATACAATTAACAGATGGCTATGGAAGCCTTTTTCCACCATGAAATAAAAAAGGCGATTGATTCTTTTTATCTTACAAATCTGACTTTTTTCTTGCAATTCTGACATATTTAGCAATTTCTACTTTTGTCTCGCAATTGATTTTTTTCAGGACCACTTTCATCATTTATTACAGTTATATTGCATACAGTTAGTGTTGCTGATATGGTTCTGTTCTGGCAAAACTCCACATGCCGGACATACTTTTCTGACTTTTTTTCTTAGAAATCTGACTTTATAATTTGCAATTCTGACTTTTTTCAGAATATCTGAAAATATTGACTCAATATTTTCAAATTTTGACTTTTCTTCTGTCAATACTGACTTTACATCTCACAATTCTGACTTTTTTCTCACAAATCTGACTTTTTTCTCACAATTCTGACTATAATTAGCTATTCTAACATATCTCGCAATTGTTTTTTTTCTTCCAATTCGGCCTGTTTTTGTTGTTGCAATTCTGACTTTATAATTTGCAATTCTGAAATATTTCTCACAATTCTGACTTAATATTTCACAATTGTGACTTTTCTTCTGTCAATACTGACTTTACATCTCATATTTTCTGACATTTTTCTCACAATTCTGAATTTTTTCCTCACAATTCTGAGCTTATTATTTGCAAATATGACTTTATATCTCACAATTCTGACTATAATTTGCTATTCTAACATCTCGCAATTGACTTTTTTCTTGCAATTTTGCCTTTATAATTTGCAATTTAGAAATATTTATCACAATTCTGACTTAATATTTCACAATTTTGACATTTCTTCTGTCAATATTGACTTTTTTCTCACAATTCTGACTTTTTTCTCAATCCTGGCTTTTTTCTTAGAATTGTGAGATATAAAGTCACATTTACCCTAAGCTGAGACTTTGTTGTGCGGTTGCTACGGTGTCCTCTGGTTGCTAGGTGCTCCTGTGGTCCGTAGATGTGGTTGGGGTCCTTCAGTGTGCGTCTGTGCATCTGAGGAATCAGCTTTAATGCTCACAGAAGGTTGTAGTGATTCTCACACTAGTGCACTAATAAGCAGGTGAATGCAGTTCAGTTCAGACACAAAGTGTCTCTTCATGACGGCTCTGAGTCTCTGAGCTATGAGAGAAATGCCACACGTGTTTGGTCCATCAGAGCTGATATACAGCTCAATCCTCTGAAAGAAAACAGTGCTCCATCGGTTATGAAACTGCATCTGCTTCCATTCAGACGCTTCTTTCCTCAGTTTATATGGTAATCTGAGCATGTGTTTTCTGTTGCTTCTCCACCGCTCAAGAACTCAACTGAGATGTTATGCATTTTATTTCATTTTTGGGTTAACAGGCAATATTCTTCACTAACCTTACATCACTGTTCGGACAAAACGTGTTAGTGCTGTATTAATATTTGATATACATTGAGTCGTAGAACAAACGTTCTTAGAACGATGACATCATGAGGTTATTTGCACTTAATGAACATTATAACAACAGTTTTTAACCCGTAACTAATGATGTAATTAACCGGATAGTTTTGAGATGTTAGAATATTACAAATAATGTTTAATTTTGGTGAAAATAAAGCTTGCGGAAGACTGTAAGAAACGGTTTTGGAAACTTTACGTAGCATTATAATTACATTAAGAAATCTGGAGATTTCAACATTTTAGAAAACATCATTGTAATGTTTCTGTAACCTAAATTAATCCTTTTAAAATCTAGATGTTTATTTACCTCTAATGTGAAGGATTCTCATTCAGCACAGAGAAAAATAAAAATATATATTTAAAATAAGTTATTTATATCAATATAATTTAAATAAAAGCATATATAAATATATTTGATTAAATTTCAATATTTCCCATTTCTTCTTGTATTTTGTATATTTGATTATATTTCACTTATATTTTTATATTTTATTATATTTTAATATTTCCCCCTTATATTTAGTTTATTTGATTATATTTTTGTATTTTCCGCCCTTTATTTTTTTGTTTTTATTTGTTTAAAAATATTGTATAATTTTTAGTGGTGGGCATAGATTAATTTTTTTAATCTAGATAAATTTTGGAATTAATCTAGATTAATCTAGATTAAAATGGCTCGTTTGAATTCTGCCGAAGGCATTCAGAATATGTGTGCTACCCAAATAATGACTAAAAGTAAGTCTTTGAGAACGGGTTTCTCAAGCCAGGTGGCACATTAGACCAGGGACTCATCTCCTGTTTCCAAAATGCATCACAAACTTTAATCTCTTGGGATTAATTATTAATAATTATTCCCAATCCCACGAAAAAACTGGAGGAAAATCCCGTTCCACTCCCGGAAGAATGACTCCCATTCCCTCCCACTCCCGTGTTGTTGTTTTTTTTGTTTTTTTGCCGATAACTGTCAATTACAGTAAAAATATAGTACAGATCACAGCGTGCCCACCTTATTAGTGGAATAAAAACCCAAAATGTCGTTTTTTGTTATTATATTGAACTGAAAGCCATCTTATGCACAGTGTTGCACAGATTAAATTTAATGTAAATCATCCATGCTAACACACACGTCTTCTATTTTAATTTTTAGACATTTCACTCTCTATAGACGGAGTTTCTAAGTTTCTCGCTCAAGTTCACATGAGACCTAAAGCGCATCCTGTTTGCTTAAAAGCGCAACGTTTCGTTGTTATTCTGAGTGCACACAAATAAACGTAGAGTCTTTACAGATTCGAAAGATGTATTAGGCTACTTTTATCTGTATGACCAAGAACGACGGAGATTTTAAGAGCAAGTGAACGCACCGGAGCCTGTCCTGCGCAAACGCGCTTCCACACAAACACTTCAATAGCGCACATTTCTCTAGGTTAACATCATATTGAGCGGCCATGTAAAGTTGCTACTACATACATGTTTCAGATGAAAAGCCATATTTGAGGTTGATGAATGATAGGTGAGCGTTTGGATGTCCTGCCCGATTGTATTACCACATAGACCAGCCGTTAACAATCTGTCCATCACGGACTGCGAGCCTCTATTTTATAATTTAAAAATTAAATGTATTTTTTTTTTTTTTTTTTTTTTTATTGGACTTTTTAATCATAAACAGCAAGACTGACATTAGTTCATATAATAGACGGGCTGAATAGTTCAGTGCATGTATCTCTTGTGTCCTTGAGTTCACATCAGATGCCCATATAAGGAAGCGCAGGAAGCTTCGCGTCAGATTACGGCAGTGTTTGTGTCTCCAGACGTCTGGAGGTTTACTGGAGACGGTTGTTGTGCTGATGTTGTGCGGTTTCCATGGTGACGTGTGTGCTTATCAGACTAACCGCTTGTGTGGCCTTCGCTGAATTCTCCATATGTCTCTCTCAATGAATCATCTCACAACTAAACAATCATCAAGTGTTGTTTAAAAGCAGGACTTCAAGGAAGACATTATTAGACAATATTAAAAATTACATCATCAATAAGTCACGCCAACATGTTTTTGTTTTCATTACTTTAACTCATCACAATGTATAACTTAAAATTTCAACTTTATTTTTCAAGTTGTGAGATTTAACAAAATAATAATAATAATTTGCAGAGTTGAAATGACTTGTACAGCCATTTGATTTTACTTGGAAAAGTTTAATTAATGTATTTTTGGTGCTTTTCTTTTGGTGTTTTTTTTGGAGGGGGTGGGGGGTGGTTATAGTGAGTTTTGGGTGGTTTGTATGGTTTATGAGGGGTTTTGGGTGTGTACTCTTTAATAGTGAATTAAGAGTGGATTTTAGTTGGACTTTTGTTTTTTGTATTTTAAATTAATGTATTAATTATTTTGGTTTTTGGTGGGGATTTTTGGTAGTTTATGAGGGTTTTTGTAATTTTAAAGTGGGTTTTGGGTGAATTATGAGTGGTTTGGGATTGTTTTGGTGTTTTTTTATAGTGGTTTATGAGTTATTTTAGTTTTTAGGGACCGAGCACCGATGGTGCAGAGGACCCTATTGAATCTGCTCCGTTTATTATTAGGGACCGAGCACCGATGGTGCAGAGGACCCTATTGAATCTGCTCCGTTTATTATTAGGGACCGAGCACCGATGGTGCAGAGGACCCTATTGAATCTGCTCCGTTTATTATTAGGGACCGAGCACCGATGGTGCAGAGGACCCTATTGAATCTGCTCCGTTTATTATTAGGGACCGAGCACCGATGGTGCAGAGGACCCTATTGAATCTGCTCCGTTTATTATTATTAGGGACCGAGCACCGATGGTGCGAGGACCCTATTGAATCTGCTCCGTTTATTATTCTTATTCTTCTTCTTCTTCTTCTTCTCCAAACTTAATCGCATTTTAGAGGGCCTAAACATGCTCGAAAAGTCAGGAAACTTTGCACACGCGTCAGAACTGGTGAAAATTTACGTCTGATATGGGTTTCAGAAGTAGGTGTGGCAAAATGGCTCGACAGCGCCACCTATAAATATTCAGCGGAGTGCACCTCGAGCTACGTTTCACGTACATGTACGAAAATCGGTACACTTATGTAACTTAACAATACCTACAAAAAAGTCTCCAGGTACGAAATCAGAAACCCAACAGGAAGTCGGCTATTTTGAATTTTCTCATCATATTTTGTAGCATTTTTGCCATTTTCAGGTGTCATACTTTAACGAACTCCTCCCAGAGATTTATTCAGATGAACACCAAAATTGGTCAGTGTAATCTAAAGCCCTTTATGACGTTAAATTGCGAAGATCTAGAGTTTTCATCGGAGGGCGTGTCCGTGGCGTCCTGTCAAATTTTGATGTTTCGCCATGAAACAGGAAGTTGTTATATCTCAGGCATGCTATGTCCGATCTACACCAAACTTCACATGTTTGATAAGAATCCTGACCTGAAGAGATCTAAGTGACCATATTCAGTTATAGTCATAGCGCCACCTGCTGGCAACAGGAAGTGACATGTTTTACTCTGTAACTAACTCCTCCTAGAGATTTAATGACAAAAACATAATATTTAGGTCAGTCTAACCTAAAGGCCTTTGTGATGTTAAATTGCGAAAATCTAGAGTTTTCGTTAAAGGGTGTGTCCATGGCGGCATCACAAATTTCGATGTCTCGCCAAGGGAATAAAAGTTGTTGTAACTCAGCCATACAATGTCCGATCTGCCCCAGACTTCACACGTACGATAAGAATCCAGGCCTGAACACATCTAAATACGAATATTTCATTATAATTAGAGCGCCACCTGCTGGCAACAGGAAATGACTTCTTTTACACTATCTTAAACATGCAATGTCCAATCTGCACCAAACTTCACATATTTGGTAAGAGTCCTGGCCTGAAAACACCTAAAGGCCAAAAATCAGATATAATCATAGCGCCACCTGCTGACAACAGGATATATCATTCTTTACACTAACTCAAACATACCATGTTCAATCTGCACCAAACTTCATATGTTTGATAAAAGTATTGGTCTGAAGACATCTACATGCCAATGTTTAGTTATAGACATAGCGCCACCTGGTGGCTACAGGAAATTACTTGTTTTACACCAACTTAAACATGCATTGTCTAATCTGCACCAAACTTCACATATTTGGTAAGATTCCTGGCCTGAAGACATCTAAAGGCCAATATTCAGATGTAATCATAGCGCCACCTGTTGACAACAGGATGTGTCAGGCTTTACACTAACTCAAACATACTATGTTCAATCTGCACCAAACTTCATATGTTTGATAAAAGTGCTAGACTGAAGACATCTACATGTTAATGTTCAGTTATGGACATAGCGCCACCAGCTGGCAGCAGGTTTGACACATATAAATGACTATGACACGTTCCTCTATATTTACCTTTTTAAATGCATATTGCTCACCGTTCCCTTTCTTTCTGAAGCCACCGGTTGGCGGTGCTGGGTGCGAGGTCCCTTCCATCGCTGCTTGCAGCTTTAATTATTATTATTATTCTTCTTCTCCAAACTTAATCGCATTTTAGAGGGCCTAAACATGCTCGAAAAGTCAGGAAACTTTGCACACGCATCAGAACTGGTGAAAATTTACGTCTGATATGGGTTTCAGGAGTAGGTGTGGCAAAATGGCTCGACAGCGCCACCTATAAATATTCAGCGGAGTGCGCCTCGAGCTATGTTTCACGTACATGTACGAAAATTGGTACACTTATGTAACTTAACAATACCTACAAAAAAGTATCTTGGTACGAAATCAGAAACCAAACAGGAAGTCGGCTATTTTGAATTTTGTCGTCATATTTTGTGTCATTTTTGCCATTTTCAGGTGTCATACTTTATCGAACTCCTCCCAGAGATTTATTCGGATGAACAACAAAATTGGTCATTGCAATCTAAAGCCCTTTGTGACGTTAAATTGCGAAGATCTAGAGTTTTCATCGGAGGGCGTGTCCGTGGCGTCCTGTCAAATTTTGATGTTTCGCCATGAAACAGGAAGTTGTTATATCTCAGGCATGCTATGTCCGATCTGCACCAAACTTCACATGTTTGATAAGAATCCTGACCTGAAGAGAGCTAAGTGACCATATTCAGTTATAGTCGTAGCGCCACCTGCTGGCAACAGGAAGTGACATGTTTTACTCTGTAACTAACTCCTCCTAGAGATTTAATGACATAAACATAATATTTAGCTCAGTCTAACCTACAGGCCTTTGTGATGTTAAATTGCGAAGATCTAGAGTTTTCGTTAAAGGGCGTGTCCATGGCGGCATCACAAATTTCGATGTCTCGCCATGGGAATAAAAGTTGTTGTAACTCAGCCATACAATGTCCGATCTGCCCCAGACTTCACACGTTCGATAAGAATCCAGGCCTGAACACATCTAAATACGAATATTTCATTATAATTAGAGCGCCACCTGCTGGTAACAGGAAATGACTTCTTTTACACTATCTTAAACATGCAATGTCCAATCTGCACCAAACTTCACATATTTGGTAAGAGTCCTGGCCTGAAAACACCTAAAGGCCAAAAATCAGATATAATCATAGCGCCACCTGCTGACAACAGGATATATCATGCTTTACACTAACTCAATCATACCATGTTCAATCTGCACCAAACTTCATATGTTTGATAAAAGTATTGGTCTGAAGACATCTACATGCCAATGTTTAGTTACAGACATAGCGCCACCTGGTGGCTACAGGATGTGTCAGGCTTTACACTAACGCAAACATACTATCTTCAATCTGCACCAAACTTCATATGTTTGATAAAAGTATTGGTCTGAAGACATCTACATGCCAATGTTTAGTTATAGACATAGCGCCACCTGGTGGCTACAGGAAATTACTTGTTTTACACCAACTTAAACATGCATTGTCCAATCTGCAGCAAACTTCACATATTTGGTAAGATTCCTGGCCTGAAGACATCCAAAGGCCAATATTCAGATGTAATCATAGCGCCACCTGTTGACAACAGGATGTGTCAGGCTTTACACTAACTCAAACATACTATGTTCAATCTGAACCAAACATCATATGTTTGATAAAAGTGCTAGACTGAAGACATCTACATGTTAATGTTCAGTTATGGACATAGCGCCACCAGCTGGCAGCAGGTTTGACACATATAAATGACTATGACACGTTCCTCTATATTTACCTTTTTAAATGCATATTGCTCACCGTTCCCTTTGTTTCTGAAGCCACCGGTTGGCGGTGCTGGGTGCGAGGTCCCTTCCATCGCTGCTTGCAGCTTTAATTAGGGACCGAGCACCGATGGTGCGAGGACCCTATTGAATCTGCTCCGTTTATTATTCTTATTATTCTTCTTCTTCTTCTTCTTCTTCTTCTCCAAACTTAATCGCATTTTAGAGGGCCTAAACATGCTCGAAAAGTCAGGAAACTTTGCACACGCGTCAGAACTGGTGAAAATTTACATCTGATATGGGTTTCAAAAGTAGGTGTGTCAAAATGGCTCGACAGCGCCACCTATACTCATTCAGCGGAGAGCCCTCGGGCTACGTTTCACGTACATGTATGAAAATCGGTACACTCATGTAACATAACAATACCTACAAAAAAGTCTCCTGGAACGAAATCCGAAACCCAACAGGAAGTCGGTTATTTTGAATTTTCCCGTCATATTTAGTTACATTTTTGCCATTTGCAGGTGTCATACTTTAACAAACTCCTCCCAGAGATTTATTCGGATGAACACCAAAATTGGTCATTGCAATCTAAAGCCCTTTGTGACGTTAAATTGCGAAGATCTAGAGTTTTCATCGGAGGGCGTGTCCGTGGCGTCCTGTCAAATTTTGATGTTTCGCCATGAAACAGGAAGTTGTTATAACTCAGGCATGCTATGTCCGATCTGCACCAAACTTCACATGTTTGATAACACTCCTGATATGAAGAGATCTACATGACCATATTCAGTTATAGTAATAGCGCCACCTGCTGGCAACAGGAAGTGACATGTTTTACTCTGTAACTAACTCCTCCTACAGATTTAATGACATCAACATAATATTTAGGTCAGTCTATCCTAAAGGCCTTTGTGATGTTAAATTGCGAAGATCTAGAGTTTTCATGGGAGGGCGTGTCCGTGGCGTCCTGTCAAATTTCGATGTCTCGCCATGGGAATAAAAGTTGTTGTAACTCAGCCCTACAATGTTCGATCTGCCCCAGACTTCACATGTTCGATAAGAATCCAGGCCTGAACACATCTGAATATGGGTTTCAGAAGTAGGTGTGGCAAAATGGCTCGACAGCGCCACCTATACTCATTCAGCGGAGAGCCCTCGGGCTACATTTCACGTACATGTATGAAAATCGGTACACTCATGTAACATAACAATACCTACAAAAAAGTCTCCTGGAACGAAATCCGAAACCCAACAGGAAGTCGGTTATTTTGAATTTTCTCGTCATATTTAGTGACATTTTTGCCATTTGCAGGAGTCATACTTTAACGAACTCCTCCCAGAGATTTATTCGGATGAACACCAAAATTGGTCATTGCAATCTAAAGCCCTTTGTGACGTTAAATTGCGAAGATCTAGAGTTTTCATCGGAAGGCGTGTCCGTGGCGTCCTGTCAAATTTCGATGTTTCGCCATGAAACAGGAAGTCGTTATAACTCAGGCATGCAATGTCCGATCTGCACCAAACTTCACATGTTTGACAAGACTCCTGACCTGAAAAGATCTAAATGACCATATTTATATAAATTCATAGCACCACCTGCTGGCAACAGGAAGTGATATGTTTTACTCTGTAACTAACTCCTCCTAGAGATTTAATGACATCAACATAATATATAGGTCAGTCTAATCTAAAGACCTTTGTGATGTTGAATTGCAAAGAGCTTGAGTTTTCGCTAATGGGCGTGTCTATGGCGGCGTGACAAAATTCGATGTCTTGCAATGGGAATAAATGTTGTTGTAAATCAGCCATGCAATAACCGATCTGCCCCAGACTCCACACGTTCGATAAGAATCCAGGCCTGAACACATCTAAATACGAATATTCCATTATAATCAGAGCGCCACCTGCTGGCCACAGGAAATGACTTGATTTACACTAACTTAAACATGCAATGTCCAATCTGCACCAAACTTCACATATTTGGTAAGACTCCTGACCTGAAGAGATCTAAGTGACCATATTCAGTTATAGTCATAGCGCCACCTGCTGGCAACAGGAAGTGAAATGTTTTACTCTGTAACAAACTCCTCCTAGAGATTTAATGACATCAGCATAATATATAGGTCAGTCTAATCTAAAGGCCTTTGTAATGTTGAATTGCAAAGGGCTTGAGTTTTCGCTAATGGGCGTGTCTATGGCGGCGTGACAAAATTCGATGTATCGCCATGGGAATAGAAGCTGTCGTTACTCCATAAAATGTCAGATCTGTCCCAAACTTCACACGTTTGATAAGAGCCATGGCCTGAAGACATCTCTGTGCCAATGTTTATTTATAGACATAGCGCCATCTGCTGGCAACAGGAAATTACTTGTTTTACACTAACTTAAACATGCAATGTCCAATCTGCACCAAACTTCACACGTTTGATAAGAGCCATGGCCTGAAGACATCTACGTGACAATATTTAGTTATAGACATAGAGCCACCTGCTGGCAACAGGAAATTACTTGTTTTACACCAACTTAAACATGCAATGTCCAATCTGCACCAAACATCATATGTTTTTTTTAAAGTACTGGATGAAGGCATCTACATGCCATTGTTCAGTTATGGACTTTGCGCCACCAGCTGGCAGCAAGTTTGGTACATATAAATGACTTTGACCTATTCCTCTATATTTACCTTTTTAAATGCATATTGCTCACTTTTCCCTGTCTTTCTGAAGCCACCGGTCGGCGGTGAGCCGGGCGAGGTCCCTTCCATCGCTGCTTGCAGCTTTAATTCTTATTATTCTTCTTCTTCTTCTTCTTCTTCTTCTTCTTCTTCTCCAAACTTAATCGCATTTTAGAGGGCCTAAACATGCTCGAAAAGTCAGGAAACTTTGCACACGCGTCAGAACTGGTGAAAATTTACGTCTGATATGGGTTTCAGAAGTAGGTGTGGCAAAATGGCTCGACAGCGCCACCTATAAATATTCAGCGGAGTGCGCCTCGAGCTACGTTTCACGTACATGTACGAAAATCGGTACACGTATGTAACTTAACAATACCTACAAAAAAGTCTCCAGGTACGAAATCAGAAACCCAACAGGAAGTCGGCTATTTTGAATTTTCTCGTCATATTTTGTGTCATTTTTGCCATTTTCAGGTGTCATACTTTAACGAACTCCTCCCAGAGATTTATTCGGATGAACACCAAAATTGGTCATTGTAATCTAAAGCCCTTTGTGACGTTAAATTGCGAAGATCTAGAGTTTTCATCGGAGGGCGTGTCCGTGGCGTCCTGTCAAATTTTGATGTTTCGCCATGAAACAGGAAGTTGTTATATCTCAGGCATGCTATGTCCGATCTACAACAAACTTCACACGTTTGATAAGAATCCTGACCTGAAGAGATCTAAGTGACCGTATTCAGTTATAGTCATAGCGCCACCTGCTGGCTACAGGAAGTGACATGTTTTACTCTGTAACTAACTCCTCCTAGAGATTTAATGACATAAACATAATATTTAGGTCAGTCTAACCTAAAGGCCTTTGTGATGTTAAATTGCGAAGAGCTTGAGTTTTCGCTAATGGGCGTGTCCATGGCGGCATCACACATTTCGATGTCTCGCCATGGGAATAAAAGTTGTTGTAACTCAGCCATACAATGCCCGATCTGCCCCAGACTTCACACGTTCGATAAGAATCCAGGCCTAAACACATCTAATTACGAATATTTCATTATAATTAGAGCGCCACCTGCTGGCAACAGGAAATGACTTCTTTTACACTATCTTAAACATGCAATCTCCAATCTGCACCAAACTTCACATATTTGGTAAGAATCCTGGCCTGAAAACATCTAAAGGCCAAAATTCAGATGTAATCATAGCGCCACCTGTTGACAACAGGATATATCATGCTTTACACTAACTCAAACATACCATGTTCAATCTGCACCAAAATTCATATGTTTGATAAAAGTACTGGTCTGATGATATGTACACGATAATGTTCAGTTAAAGACATAGCGCCACCTGCTGGCCACAGGAAATTATTTGTTTTACACTAACTTAAATATGCAATGTCCGATCCGTCCCAAACATCACACGCTTGATAAGAGCCATGGCCTGAAGACATCTACATGCCAATATTTAGTTATAGACATAGCGCCACCTGCTGGCTACAGGAAATTATTTGTTTTACACTAGCCTAAACATACTATACATACTATCTTCAATCTGCACCAAACTTCATATGTTCGATAAAGGTGCTAGCCTGAAGAAATCTATATGTTAATGTTCAGTTATGGACATAGCGCCACCAGCTGGCAGCAGGTGGTTTGGCACATATAAATGACTTTGACATATTCCTCTATATTTGCCTTTTTAAATGCATATTGCTCACCGTTCCCTGTCTTTCTGAAGCCACCGGTCGGCGGTGAGCCGGGTGCGAGGTCCCTTCCATCGCTGCTTGCAGCTTTAATTATTATTATTATTATTATTATTATTCTTCTCCAAACTTAATCGCATTTTAGAGGACCTAACCATGCTCGAAAAGTCAGGAAACTTTGCACACGCATCAGAACTGGTGAAAATTTACGTCTGATATGGGTTTCAGGACTAGGTGTGGCAAAATGGCTCGACAGCACCACCTATAAATATTCAGCGGAGTGCGCCTCGAGCTACGTTTCACGTACATGTACGAAAATTGGTACACTCATGTAACATAACAATACCTACAAAAAAGTCTCTTGGTACGAAATCAGAAACCAAACAGGAAGTCGGTTATTTTGAATTTTCTTGTCATATTTTGTGTCATTTTTGCCATTTTCAGGTGTCATACTTTAACGAACTCCTCCCAGAGATTTATTCAGATGAACACCAAAATTGGTCATTGTAATCTAAAGCCCTTTGTGACGTTAAATTGCGAAGATCTAGAGTTTTCATCGGAGGGCGTGTCCGTGGCGTCCTGTCAAATTTCGATGATTCGCCATGAAACAGGAAGTTGTTATAACTCAGCCATGCAATGTCCGATGTGCACCAAAATTCCCATGTTTGATAAGACTCCTGACCTGAAGAGATCTAGGGGACCACATTCATATAAATTAATAGCGCCACCTGCTGGCAACAGGAAGTGACATGGTTTACTCTGTAACTAACTCCTCCTAGAGATTTAATGACATAAACATAATATTTAGGTTAGTCTAAGCTAAAGGCCTTTGTGATGTTAAATTGCGAAGATCTAGAGTTTTCGTTTATGGGCGTGTCCATGGTGGCATCACAAATTTCGATGTCTCGCCATGGGAATAAAAGTTTTTGTAACTCAGCCATAAAATGTCCGATCTGCCCCAAACTTCACACGTTCGATAAGAATCCAGGCCTGAACACATCTAAATACGAATATTTCATTATAATTAGAGCGCCACCTGCTGACAACAGGAAATGACTTCTTTTACACTATCTTAAACATGCAATGTCCAATCTGCACCAAACTTCACATATTTGGTAAGAGTCCTGGCCTGAAAACACCTAAAGGCCAAAAATCAGATATAATCATAGCGCCACCTGCTGACAACAGGATATATCATGCTTTACACTAACTCAAACATACTATGTTCAATCTGCACCAAACTTCTTATGTTTGATAAAAGTATTGGTCTGAAGACATCTACATGCCAATGTTTATTTATAGACATAGCGCCACCTGGTGGCTACAGGAAATTACTTGTTTTACACCAACTTAAACATGCATTGTCCAATCTGCACCAAACTTCACATATTTGGTAAGATTCCTGGCCTGAAGACATCTAAAGGCCAATATTCAGATGTAACCATAGCGCCACCTGTTGACAACAGGATGTGTCAGGCTTTACACTAACTCAAACATACTATGTTCAATCTGCACCAAACTTCATATGTTTGATAAAAGTATTGGTCTGAAGACATCTACATGCCAATGTTCAGTTATGGATGTTGCGCCACCAGCTGGCAGCAGGTTTGGTACATATAAATGACTTTGACATATTTCTCTATATTTACCTTTTTAAATGCATATTGCTCACTGTTTCCTGTCTTTCTGAAGCCACCGGTCGGCGGTGAGCCGGGCGAGGTCCCTTCCATCGCTGCTTGCAGCTTTAATTATTATTATTATTCTTCTTCTCCAAACTTAATCGCATTTTAGAGGGCCTAAACATGCTCGAAAAGTCAGGAAACTTTGCACACGCATCAGAACTGGTGAAAATTTACGTCTGATATGGGTTTCAGGAGTAGGTGTGGCAAAATGGCTCGACAGCGCCACCTATAAATATTCAGCAGAGTGCGCCTCGAGCTACGTTTCACGTACATGTATGAAAATCGGTACACTCATGTAACATAACAATACCTACAAAAAAGTCTCCTGGAACGAAATCCGAAACCCAACAGGAAGTCGGTTATTTTGAATTTTCTCGTCATATTTAGTGACATTTTTGCCATTTGCAGGTGTCATACTTAAACGAACTCCTCCCAGAGATTTAATCGGATGAACACCAAAATTGGTCATTGCAATCTAAAGCCCTTTGTGACGTTAAATTGCGAAGATCTAGAGTTTTCATCGGAGGGCGTGTCCGTGGCGTCCTCTCAAATTTCGATGTTTCGCCATGAAACAGGAAGTTGTTATAACTCAGGCATGCTATGTCCGATCTGCACCAAACTTCACATGCTTGATAAGACTCCTGATATGAAGAGATCTACATGACCATATTCAGTTATAGTAATAGCGCCACCTGCTGGCAACAGGAAGTGACATGTTTTACTCTGTAACTAACTCCTCCTACAAATTTAATGACATCAACATAATATTTAGGTCAGTCTAACCTAAAGGCCTTTGTGATGTTAAATTGCGAAGATCTAGAGTTTTCATGGGAGGGCGTGTCCGTGGCGTCCTGTCAAATTTCGATGTCTCGCCATGGGAATAAATGTTGTTGTAACTCAGCCATACAATGTTCGATCTGCCCCAGACTTCACATGTTCGATAAGAATCCAGGCCTGAACACATCTGAATATGTGTTTCAGAAGTAGGTGTGGCAGAATGGCTCGACAGCGCCACCTATACTGATTCAGCGGAGAGCCCTCAGGCTACGTTTCACGTACATGTATGAAAATCAGTACACTCATGTAACATAACAATACCTACAAAAAAGTCTCCTGGAGCGAAATCCGAAACCCAACAGGAAGTCGGTTATTTTGAATTTTCTCGTCATATTTAGTGACATTTTTGCCATTTGCAGGTGTCATACTTTAACGAACTCCTCCCAGAGATTTATTCGCATGAACACCAAAATTGGTCATTGCAATCTAAAGCCCTTTGAGACGTTAAATTGCGAAGATCTAGAGTTTTCATTGGAGGGCGTGTCCGTGGCGTCCTGTCAAATTTCGATGTTTCGCCATGAAACAGGAAGTTGTTATAACTCAGGCATGCAATGTCCGATGTGCACCAAAATTCCCATGTTTGATAAGACTCCTGACCTGAAGAGATCTAGGTGACCACATTCATATAATTTCATAGCGCCACCTGCTGGCAACAGGAAGTGATATGTTTTACTCTGCAACTAACTCCTCCTAGAAATGTAATGACATCAACATAATTTTTAGTTCAGTCTAATCTAAAGGCCTTTGTGATGTTAATTTGCGAAGAGCTTGAGCTAATGGGCGTGTCCATGGCAGCGTGACAAAATTCGATATCTCGCCATGGGAATAGAAGCTGTTGTTACTCAGCCATAAAATGTCCGATCTGCCCCAAACTTCACATGGTTGATAAGAGCCATGGCCTGAAGACATCTACGTGCTAATGTTTAGTTATAGACATAGCGCCACCTGCTGGCTACAGGAAATTGCTTGTTTTACACTAACTTAAACATGCAATGTTCAATCTGCACCAAATTTCATATGTTTGATAATAGTACTGGTTTGAAGACATCTAAATGCCAATGTTCAGTTATGGACATAGCGCCACCAGCTGGCAGCAGGTTTGGAACTTATAAATGACTTTGACGTATTCCTCTATATTTACCTTTTTAAATGCATATTGCTCACCGTTCCCTGTCATTCTGAAGCCACCGGTTGGCGGTGCCGGGTGCGAGGTCCCTTCCATCGCTGCTTGCAGCTTTAATTTGGAGTTGTTTTTGGTGGAGGTTTTGTACTATGGTGAGTTTTGGGGTTGTTTTTGTGTATTTTTGTAGGTTTATGGTGGTTTATTTGATGCCGTTTTGGTTAGGTTTTTCTTATTTAGAGTGAGGATTTGATGGTTTAAGGGTGGATTTTGGTTATTTTTCATATTTAGAGTGAGGTTTTGGTGGTTTAAGGGTGGATTTTGGTTATTTTTCATATTTAGAGTGAGGTTTTGGTGGTTTAAGGGTGGATTTTGGTTGTTTTTTCATATTTAGAGTGAGTTTTTGGTGGTTTAAGGGTGGATTTTGGTTATTTTTTCATATTTGGAGTGAGGTTTTGATGGTTTACGTGTCGATTTTGGTAGTTTTTTCATATTTAGAGTGAGTTTTTGGTGGTTTAAGGGTGGATTTTGGTTATTTTTTCATATTTGGAGTGAGGTTTTGGTGGTTTACGGGTCGATTTTGGTTGTTTTTTCATATTTAGAGTGAGGTTTTGGTGGTTTACGGGTGGATTTTGGTTGTTTTTTCATATTTGGAGTGAGTTTTTGGTGGTTTAAGGGTGGATTTTGGTTATTTTTTCATATTTGGAGTGAGGTTTTGATGGTTTACGGGTCGATTTTGGTTGTTTTTTCATATTTAGAGTGAGGTTTTGGTGGTTTATGGGTGGATTTTGGTTGTTTTTTCATATTTGGAGTGAGTTTTTGGTGGTTTAAGGGTGGATTTTGGTTGTTTATTCATATTTAGAGTGAGGTTTTGGTGGTTTATGGGTGGATTTTGGTTGTTTTTTCATATTTGGAGTGAGTTTTTGGTGGTTTAAGGGTGGATTTTGGTTATTTTTTCATATTTGGAGTGAGGTTTTGATGGTTTACGGGTCGATTTTGGTTGTTTTTTCATATTTGGAGTGAGGTTTTGATGGTTTACGGGTCGATTTTGGTTGTTTTTTCATATTTGGAGTGAGTTTTTGGTGGTTTAAGGGTGGATTTTGGTTGTTTTTTCATATTTGGAGTGAGTTTTTGGTGGTTTAAGGGTGGATTTTGGTTGTTTTTTCATATTTAGAGTGAGGTTTTGGTGGTTTATGGGTGGATTTTGGTTGTTTTTTCATATTTGGAGTGAGTTTTTGGTGGTTTAAGGGTGGATTTTGGTTATTTTTTCATATTTGGAGTGAGGTTTTGATGGTTTACGGGTCGATTTTGGTTGTTTTTTCATATTTAGAGTGAGGTTTTGGTGGTTTACGGGTGGATTTTGGTTGTTTTTTCATATTTAGAGTGAGGTTTTGGTGGTTTACGGGTGGATTTTGGTTGTTTTTTCATATTTAGAGTGAGGTTTTGGTGGTTTACGGGTGGATTTTGGTTATTTTTTCATATTTAGAGTGAGGTTTTGGTGGTTTAAGGGTGGATTTTGGTTATTTTTCATATTTAGAGTGAGGTTTTGGTGGTTTACGGGTGGATTTTGGTTGTTTTTTCATATTTAGAGTGAGGTTTTGGTGTTTTTTTGGTTGTTTATAGGTGGATTTTTGTGTTTTGTTTAATGTACCTAATTTAATATGGTCAAACATAAATATTCACATTAATTCATTCAGAAAACACTTTTATCCAAAGCAGCTTACAAACAAGTAACAACACAAACCATTTGGGCAACAATTTACATGACGCTCCCATTAGTAATCTTAATTAATGTGTTAAATACCAATGAGCAATACATTATTACAGTATTTATTAACATTTGTTAATGTTAGCCCAGGTCTATTACTTAATATATAACCACATAAAACTATTGCATTTTAATATTGTGTTGCTAAATATTAAAATCATATTATTATTAATAATAATACATTACATGAATAATAATTACTTTAATAATAATTAAATTTCAATAATTAAATTAATTATATTAAAGAGTTACCATAATTTGGCATAATTCCTACTGAGGAGTGTTTCCTGACGGATCTGAGCTCCTTATATGCACAGGAACGTGACTCAGACGAGGAAGATGGGAAAAACAATGCGTTGCATAAGCAGTGAAATCTCAGCCAAACTCAGATTTATCAGCAGCTGGGAATGACAGGAACCCAGTTACAGCTGTTCCGGAACAACATTAGGGAATTGGCTGATTTATCAACCTGCTGTTAATAAACTTGACTAATTAACCCCAGTAGAGTTCGGCGGAATATGTTTCAATTTGAACTAATAAAGGATCTGTGTTCATCACGATGTTGATTTTACTGCAGAATTGATGCACGGTGACAGAAACTCGTTGAAATGTAATGAATCATGTTTGGAAACGCTGCGACTTTCCACTGTTTATATATAATTGTCCATTTAAGTATCCAGTTTGTACAATTAAATTCTATAAAAAAATGCAGTAAAAACATTAATGTATTTAATTCAGACTCTTAGAAATTCTTTCCCATAATAGTAGCGTCTTAATGTGAAGCATGTGTCTGATTCTGCTCACTGCAGAGCTATTATACTGCCATTCAGATACTATAGTTATATAATATATATATATATATATATATGTGTGTGTGTGTGTGTGTGTGTGTGTGTGACCCTGGAGCACAGACGCAGTCATAAGCAGCACAGCTATATTTGTAACAATACATTGTATGGGTCAAAATTATGCATTTTTCTTTTATGCCAAAAATCATTAGATATTAAGATCACGGTCCATGAAGATATTTTGTACTGTAAATATATCAAAACATAATTTTTTATCAGTAATATGCATTGCTAAGAACTTAATTTGAACAACTTTAAAGATGATTTTCTCAATATTTAGATTTGTTTGCACCCTCAGATTCCAGATTTACAAATATTGTCCAAACCATTCATCAATGGAAATATTATTTATTCAGCTTTCAGATGATGCACACATCTTAATTTAAAACAATTTACCTTTATGATTGGTTTTGTGCTCTAGCGTCTCACACATAAATATTTTATTTGCAAAAACATAATTTTTTTTTTTTTTTAAATAATTTTTTTTTATAGTTTGTGTTAGTTAGCTGTATTTTTGATTGAGATTAAATGGAATACACAATGAAAAAACATGATTTTTGAATTTGAGCTGTGTTTTTGCAAATTAACTCTACATATATATATATATATTCCATTTTCAGTTTAATTTTAGTTGAAGGTTTAGAAGTTTAATTAATGTGTTTTTGCCTTTTTTAATTGTTTCAGTTTTATTTTTGTACATTACAATTTAAACTAAATGAAAATGAGAAATTGCAACTAATAGAAAAAAGTTAATCTTTAATACATAAGTTTTATATCTTTTGTGTGTGTGTGTGTGTGTGTGAGAGAGAGAGAGTATGTGTGTGAGTTTGAGTGTGTGTGTGTGTCAGCTTCTTCTGCTCCCTTTGGACAAGTGTCTCCTCATGTTAATGTTGGGATTTATGTGGAAAAATGCGTTAGTGCTGCTGAAGTGTTTCACAATCGCTGTACATTTCTTCCATTCATTCAGTCATTCAGCTGGAATCCACCTGGAGACTTACAAACGCTTGGCTGGAGTTTACGTGTGTGTGTGTGTGTGTGTGTCTCTGGCTGTCTCTGTCTCTCTCTGTGTGTGTGTGTGTGTGTGTGTCTCTGGCTGTCTCTGTGTGTGTGTGTGTGTGTGTGTGTGTGTGTGTGTGTGTCTCTGTCTGTGTGTGTGTGTGTGTGTGTGTGTGTGTGTGTGTGGGTCTCTGGCTGTCTCTGTCTCTCTGTGTGTGTGTGTGTGTGTGTGTGTGTGTCTGTGTGTGTGTCTCTGGCTGTCTCTGTCTCTCTGTGTGTGTGTGTGTGTGTGTGTGTGTCTCTGTCTCTCTGGCTGTCTCTGTCTCTGTGTGTGTGTGTGTCTCTGTCTGTGTGTGTGGGGGGTATTTATTTACAACACTAATTACTTTACCTTTCTCACAGACTGAACTACTATAAAGTTGTTCTGTTTCAGTGGAAAGCAAACTGCAGCTTTGGGTATTTATTGATTCATACTGATGATTTTAAAGCAGTGCAACTGTCTGTCTTTCTTTCTTTCTTTCTTTCAGCTTGTTGATTCTGAAGCAGTGACCTGAATTCTTTTCTCCCCTGATGATCTGCATTAATCGAGGAGTTTATCAGATGTGTAAGCGGCTGTGTTTGAGTGTTTTTGCGGTCAGTGAGACTCTACAGCTCTCGTTAGGATGACGTGTCGTCGGTACAGTAAGTCTGTGGTCAGTGAATTTACTCTGTTTACATTCTGTTCTCCTGACTGTGAGTCTCTGACCGCAGGTGACCGGACTGGACTCCAGAACGGATGGATGTGAACGGATTCAGACCTCCGTCTGAAACATCAATCCTCAGATTCATTACAGAAATAAAAATACTCCCAAATGAGTCACTGATGTATGCAAGCCACAGGATAAAAAAAATAAAAATTGTGGCTTTTAAAATGTCACAAATATCTTCATAAGTCAGAATTGCAATAAAAAAAAGTCAAAATGACCAAATATAACGTCAGAATTGTGAATTTTAAACTCAGTATTACAAGATAGTCAGAATTAAAGTCAGAAAGTACGAGATATAAAGTCAGAATTACAATAAATTAACTCAGAATTGTGAGATATAAAGTCAGGATCAGCGTCGGGGAAAGTTACTTTTAAAAGTAATGCATTACAATATTGCGTTACTCCCTAAAAAAGTAACTATTTACGTTACTTAGTTACTTTTTATGGAAAGTAATGCATTACAATACTTTTGCGTTACATTTTAAATATGAGCAGGGCTTGATTGTTTGTTTTTAATATAATAAGTTATATTTATAGAAAATATAAAAGCCTTTCACACCAAAAAGGGTAATGAATAAACCTCAGACTGAAGGACGAGTAAATCACGTCTGAACAGAAGAACACAGGAGAAGTTCAACACTCTTCAGCAATAAAACAACTAAACAACGAAGCACAATTGTTAGTTTATCTAAAGTAATTTTTGATTATTAGTATGATTGAACTGATCATCAAAGGTCAGCAGCAAACACATCGGTTAATAAAATGAGATTAGATATATTTGTGTTTAACATATTTAATTATTGCAGGTTTGCGTCATATTCTGAGTTTGTATTTCACTGTTTTAATTCATTTTGATGAATACTGAATCAGTTTTTTGTGAGTGTGATGAATTAATACACATTCATATTTAGTCTAGATTAGATCTACAGTAAGATCATGTTCACACGGCACACTCAGTCAATAAATGGAGAAAAGTAACTCAGATATTTTCTAGTAAATTAAAAAGTAATGCGCTACTTTACTAGTTACTTGAAAAAAGTAATATTATTACGTAACTCGCGTTACTTGTAATTTTACCACGTTTTTTTGTATTGATTTCGCTTTTTGTTTCTATATAGCATTAATAAAATAAATAATTTTTATTTCAGTTTTAAATATTTTAATTCTTAAACTTATTTTGTCTCTATTGTTTATACTTTGTTTCAGCTTTATTTGAATTACCAAAAGCTATTTTAATAGAATTAATATCAACACTGGACTTTAATTCGGTTTCTGTATCGAGTTTAGCTGGAAAAGGGACATTATTCCTTTTATACTGTCAAATAAAAGTTAACCTGAACATCTGCTGAATTTATAAGTGTTAGCTTTATTCATAATTTACAACACAGCTGCTGTCAGAAACACCATTCAGCCATGCAGCCAAACAGACTGAGAAATACCCAGAATTCACTCTATATGTTTAGTATTGTACATTATATTAATCACAGCGTGTGTATGACTGCATGAACCGATTAAATGCACAACTGAAAATCTGCTAAATGCATGCATTTTATCTGGACCAATTATGTATCAAGCCCCGCCCACTATATCCAGCGAGGGGGAGCTGGAGCTCCAGGGAGGAGGAGCAGGAGCTCCAGGGAGGAGGAGCTAGAGCTCTAGCTCCTCCCATTTGGCTCTGCAGCGAGCACTACTTGTTTTATTTTGCTTCTGATCTGATACGCATTAATGCATCAGTCATGTGATTTGGCCTGCATGTGTGATGACAGGAGATCTGTGTTTCACATGACAGACTTGTACTGTTTCATGAAGATCCTCAACGCAAACAAGCCCAATAACTGCAGTGATGTAGTCTGAAACATCATGACAGTTAAACAAACACCTGCTAAGATGAAAAGTTATACTCAAGCTCCAGTCGAACCCAACAATAACACAAATCTGTTTGCATTCAAGCCAAGATTTCCACATCCCACATTCTCCGTGAGCGCTTCAGACGATCTCTCCGAGGAGACGAACTGAGAACATGTGTTTTCCATCAGGTCCTCGTGACACTGCCTCAGTTATAAAACCGTTCGTATCAGTTGATCGCTCGCCAGCGGTTTGCGGAGGCTGAACATAAAATATTCCTGCCGGTAATCAGGCCATTACTCGTTAATGATAAATCATGGAGATATCAATAATCCGAGTGCTGGAAACTATGAGTGGATTTATCCTGGTAAACGTTACTCGACAAACACGATCACTCACACTGACCCCTGCATCACCAGAACATACAGCTCAGAGTTATTGTGCAAACGAGTTGAGCTCAAGACACTATACATGTTTCATCTGTAATTCATGTGTGTGTGTGTGTGTGTGTGTGTGTGTGCATGCATGTGCGTGTGTGTGTATGCGTGTCTGTCTGTGTGCATATTTGTGTGTGTGTGTGTGTGTGCATGCGTGTCTGTCTGTCTGTCTGTCTGTGTGTGTGTGTGTGTGTGTGTGTGTGTGTGAGAGAGTGTCTGTCTGTCTGTCTGTCTGTCTGTGTGTGTGTGTGTGAGAGTGTGTGTGTGTGTCCATGTGTCTGTGTCTGTGCGTGTCTGTCTGTCTGTCTGTCTGTGTGTGTGTGTGTGTGTGTGTGTGTCTGTGTCTGTGTGCGTGTGAGTGTGCATGTGCCTGTCTCTGTGTGTGTGTGTGTGTGTGTGTGTGTGTGTGTGTGTGTGTGTGTGTGTGTGAGTGGGTGAGTGAGTGAGTGTGTGTGTGTCTGTGTGAGTGTGTGTCTGTGTGTAAGTGTGTGAGTGTGTGTGTGCCTGTGTCTGTGTCTGTTTGTGTGTGTGTGTGCGTGTGTGTGTGTGTGTGTGTGTGTGAGAGTGTCTGTGTGTGTGTGTTGTGTGTGACTGTCTGTGTCTGTGCATGTCTGTCTGTGTGTGTGTGTCTGTCTGTCTTTCTGTGTGTGTGTGTGTGTGTGTGTGTGTGTGTGTCTGTGTCTGTGTGCGTGTGAGTGTGCGTGTGCCTGTCTCTGTGTGTGTGTGAGTGAGTGAGTGAGTGTGTGCGCGTGTGTGTGTGTGTGTCTGTGTCTGTGTGCGTGTGAGTGTGCGTGTGCCTGTCTCTGTGTGTGAGTGAGTGAGTGAGTGTGTGTGTGTGTGTGTGTGTGTGCGTGTCTGTGTGTGCTTGTGCTTGTCCTAACGGATCTGATGCTTCATAATCAAACATGTTTGCTGTCTGGGTCTGTTTGATGGGAATCCTTCAGATGAAATCAGAGCTGCTCTCATGTGAAACCACCGTTGGTTGTGTTTATATCTGAATGGAGTTGAGTGATATTGTACATCTAGGGAAACAGTTCCAGTAGATAGTTGAAGCTGATTAATAACAAAAACATATTTGACTTATGTGCAAAATGCATCTGTAAACAGATTTTGTTCGGTTGTACACAGAGTAATTAATTTGGTAGAGAAGCACACGCATGATTTCAGCAGATATGGAGGCTGTTGAGTGCCAAATAAAATGATGTTTTTCATCAATATTTGTGTCTCTTTTTTCATCTAAACACTCCTGAATCAAGATGCAGTGCAAAAAAATATTTTCTTCTTAGTATTTTTGTCTTGTTTTCTAGTATATATCTACAAATTCTGGAATTAATATGCGTTTATTGACAAGTAAAACGATTTACTTCTTGTTTTCTGAAAATATTATCCAAATTTCATTAGTTTTTGCTCAAAACAATTACAAATATCTGCCAACGGGGTAGGAAAAAACTCTTAATTCAAAGCTAAACAAGATATTTTTTCTTACCCCATTAGCAGATATTTTTTTAGTTTGAAGCGAAAACTAACATTATTTCATAAAAAAAATTATTCTTGAAAAACATTTTTTTTTCATGAAACAAGACATAATCTTGAGTCATTTTAATTGTCAAGTAAATGCATCTTAATTTCAGAATTTGTAGATATTTATACTAGAAAACAAGAAAATATTATTTTGTAGTATAAGAAATTAAATTGATTAAATTTAAGTGGGATTCTGCTTAAAATAAGATCAAATATCTGCCAATGTGCTCAGAAAAATACATCTGTTTTCCATTGAATTAAGTCGATTTGTCTGAGCCCAAACTTACATGCATTTGATACATTGAGTCATTCCGTGTCAAATCAACCACATTTCAGAAATGTATCCGGCTTAAATTTTTTATTTTGCTAATATTTTTTCAGAAGGAAGATAAACATGTATAGCAATGATAGCTAAAATATGAAATGTCATGGAGGAATATTTACGGAGTAATCCATTGTTTTGGTGAGGGGGGTCAAAATGGCCATTTTCACCTGAGATTCAGAGCCAAATTACAGGGGGGTAAAAATGACTTCAGAAAGGTGGCAGCAACATAATATTGGTTTTACACAGAGATTGGTAGATATGTTAGTAAAATCTGTTGACTTTAGCAATCTTTGTTGCATTATGTGCCAATGGTGACCAATCAAAAATGGGGAAACAGCACTTTTCAAGTCTTTTCTCTAAAGTTTGCAGGCCTGTAACTCAAGAAGTATTACAGATATCTTAATGACCTTTTATATATTGGATCTTAATAAACTTCTCTTTGGGCATCTTCATTTTTAAGACCCTATATGATTCAGTTTCAGAAATATTAGAATTGTAATATGGCTCCAGGAGTAAATCATTAAAATGTGTATATATATTTTCAGTGGTCAAAAACCAAATGTGGGTCAGTTTGCAAAAATATTATACTTATTTATTTTAAAGAGGAATGTCTGAAGAACAAATAATGTTAAAACTAGAGATATATCTAATTTACTTCCGTCTGCATTGAAGATACCTGAGTGCCATAAATATACATTTTTCAAAGTTTGCATGCCTATAACTCAAAAAGTATTACAGATATCGCAATATGATTTTAGATTCTAGTTCTTAAACTTTTCTTTTGGACTCTTTATTTTAGTGGCTGAAAATCAAATGTTGGTCACTTTGTATACAGCCGATACTTGGTGTATTTAAAGCAGATTATCTGAAGAATAAGTCATGTTGAAACTAGGAATGCATCTTGTTTCCCTCGATCAAAACAATATGCACAGAACATACCCATCGGAGTGATACAAATGCACTGAAATGGTTAAGTTGAGGGACATGATATTTCTCTCGGTATTCTATTCATAAGATTCTATATTTGAATCTGTTTCAGGGATATTTGGAAAAAGGGATTTCACTCATTATAGCAGCTTCTGAAGCTACCAAGAGTTTAAACACAGTATTGTAACGTGTTTGAATCAAATCCCAAAAGTGTTTGCTTTCGCCACACATTGCATTCAAATCAATAAACCAAGATTTACCTAACCTGGATTCATTATTATAATTTTTTTTATATTTTATTGTTATATAATGTGAGCATAGTCTTAATGCTTAAGGGCACATTTGGCACAATCACTGATAATACCTCAAACATTTAAGGTCTCTCACAGGACCCCAGGTAAATGTGATCCCGGCTAATCTTATTTTACATTTCACACTGTTCATACTTTACCTAGAGTTAACAATTATTCCTGATCATTCATCATCGTATGTACATTCTTAAAGCCTGGGTTACTGTTATGGTCATTGTCAGCAGTGATGACTAGATAAACACAAAACCCCATTTGGGGTGAAAATGGGTGAGATGCAACTATTTGGACATGGAGCTGCACCAAGATGTAGGATTAAACCATACAGGGCCTTAAAAATGAACATCTCAACCTTCTTGAGATACAGACCAGCAAACTTTGGAGAAATAACTTGAAAAGTGCCGTTTCCCCATTTTTGATTGGTCACCATTGGCACATAATGCAACAAAGATTGCTAAAGTCAACATATTTTACTAACATATCTACCAATCTCTGTGTAAAACCAATATTATGTTGCTGCCACCTTTCTGAAGTCATTTTTACCCCCCTGTAATCTGGCTCTAAATCTCAGGTGAAAATTGCCATTTTGACCCCCCCCACACCAAAACAATGGATTACTCAGTCAATATTCCTCCATGACATTTCATATTTTGGCT
>CM049880.1:447500-477500 GCA_027474115.1 Schizopygopsis malacanthus | reverse complement strand
TCGCTTTATAAAAAAAAAATGATAGGCCTAGAAAAAATTTCAGAAATGATTATGTATTATGTATTAAATTTACATTAAGTCATTTAGCTGACACTTTCATCCAAAGCAGCTTACAATTGAGGTCAAGAAGCAATCGAAATCAACAAAAGAGCAATGATACACAAGTGCTGTGACGAGTCTCACTTAGCCTAACGAGAGAATAATGAAAGATATACATGTTGTAAGCTTCAAAGTAAAGCGTAACATAGTTTTTCTGAGGCAGACATGAACCATGTGTCATTGAGGAGAGATCTGCGGTTTCTTAACTCATCTCTGACTCAGATTATCGGGAGATTTCAGTGGTTTCAGCTTCTCCAACACTCTCCATTTCTTCTGGTGGTTGTGTAATAAGCGATGGGAATGGGATTGTGTTGTAATGTAGGATTGTCCTCTGTTTTATGGCTCTTTTGAGTTCATATATGACCCTGGAGCACAAAACCAGTCATAAGAGTCCATTTTTTTTAAATTTGAGATTTATGCATCATCTGAAAGCTGAATAAATAATATAGCCATTGATGTATGGTTTGTTATGATCGGACAATATTTGGCTGAAAATCTGAGGGAGCAAAAAAATCTAAATATTGAGAAAATCATCTTTAAATTTGTTCAAATGAATTCTCAGCAATGCATATTACTAATCAAAAATTAAGTTTTTATATATTTACGGTACAAAATATCTTCATGGAACATTATCTTAATATCCAAATGATTTTTGTCATAAAATACAAATGTATAATTTTGACCCATACAATTGGCTATTGCTACAAAAATACGAATATATTGTGCTCCAGGGTCACATTTGGTCTCTCAGTCGTGTGATCTGGTGAATGTATATTCCAGTCAAACACAGCAGGAGCAAGCGTCTCTATATAACGGCTCATTACAAACAGATCTGATTCTGCAGCATGACTGAGTTCTGCTAAACACTCACATCTTCACCTCAGCCTCCGCTTCTCACCATATAACAGCATCTGTGTCTCTCTCTGCAGACCCAGCAGCAGTAAATGAACCCGGATCGGCCGTCTCACTGCTTCCTTCATCAGGGGTGCTTCACGCCGCTCACATACGTGTCTTTAACCCGCATCATGCACTCAACAATCCACATACTGTTTTCATAATCCGAGGCTGTTTGGACCAGAACAATCATTATTTTATCAAACATAACTTTAATTATTTTTTTTTAAACTAAAACCATATTGTATCATATTGTAATTCTCATTAATGAGTCAATGTGAATATATATATATATGTATATATGTGACCCTTGACCACAAAACCAGTCATAAGGGTCAATTTCTTAAGATTGAGATGTATATATGAATAAATAAAACATACTGACAAAAAAAATGTAAAGCCCGTAAGTCGCTTTGGATAAAAGCGTATGCTAAATGCATGAATGTAAATTTAAATTTAAATAATATTTTCATTGATGTATGGTTTGTTATGATAGCACAATATTTGAAAATCTGGAATCTGAGGGTGAAAAAAAATCTAAATATTGAGAAAATCATTTTCAAAGTTGTTCAAATTAAGTTCTTAGCAATGCATATTAATGATCCAAAAGTATTTTTGTGGTCTAAAATGTAAAAAATATCTTCATGTGACATGATATTTATATCTAATGATTTTTTCATAACAGAAAGATTGATATTTTGACCCATACGATGTTTTGCTTTATACCTGTGTTGCTTATGACTGCTTTTGTGCTCCAGAGCCACATATATATTTGAATATATGGATATATATGTTCTTATACATTTCATACAATGATATCAATAATAAGAAAATAATAATAATACATTATATATTTAATTTATTTAGTTTATTATTATAATAATTGTTATTCATATTTTAAATATATAATTAAATTAAATGTATAAGAACATATAATCTGATAATTACCAGTATTAAACCCATTGTAATATAATTTAAATATAATTTATGAGTTCATGAGTTTCATGAGTTCATGAGTTTATAACTCATGCTTGGTCAAAAATGGTCTAAATATTTATTTCTAACAAAACATGAATTTTTTTAAAACAAAATACATTTATTTTACTTGCATAAACTTTCACTTTCAGTTGAAAGAGTGATACATTTTTCAGACACACATGTTTATGTATATCAACAAAAATCAATCCAAAAGTGTGTCACGATTCGTATTCTGTGTCCTAAACTCCTGAAACATTGCTGTCTCATGAATTAAAGCAGTCACTGCAATTTGAGAAATAAATCAATTAAATCTGTACATGTGTGAAAATATTCAGATGTAACCTCTTCTGTAATCGTTACATTTTCCTAAGTAACTGTAATTTAATTACAGATTTTATCTCAGTAACTGTAACAGATTCCAGTTACTTTAAATGACATAATTCCGTTAAATTAAGCTTTACTCCCCAGCACTGGTTATACAGTGTTTGCTGAAACATTCATTGTTTGTGTGTTTCTGCTGATCTTCAGGAGTCTGAGGAGCAGATGGATTCGGAGCGTGACGTCGAGTGACGTGACTCGTGTTCAAACACATTCCTGACGCTCCTCTGATGAACGGCTTCCCTCGGGATCAGAGTTACCGGAACACCCTCGGCCCATTAAAACACACGGATCCTTCCCGTCACCCTCCTCTGATTGACTGCTCGTCATAAAGAGTTAAAGATGGAACATTCCTCAGGTTTCTGGACGGAGCGTCTTGTGTTTCCAATGATCCAGTTACTCTATTTTTAACTATGTGCTTGAGTCATCGGTTTATTCCACTCTTTATACATTCCACTCTAAATAAAGAACTAAAAATACAAGTGGAACACAAAATACATGAGATATTCAAACACGTTTATTATCATTAATCATTACTAAAATACAATAAAAATACACGTGGAACACAAAATACATGAGATATTCAAACACGTTTATTATCATTAATCATTCCTGAAATACAATAAAAATACACGTGGAACACAAAATACATGAGATATTCAAACACGTTTATTATCATTAATCATTACTGAAATACAATAAAAATACACGTGGAACACAAAATACATGAGATATTCAAACACGTTTATTATCATTAATCATTACTGAAATACAATAAAAATACACGTGGAACACAAAATACATGAGATATTCAAACACGTTTATTATCATTAATCATTACTAAAATACAATAAAAATACACGTGGAACACAAAATACATGAGATATTCAAACACGTTTATTATCATTAATCATTCCTGAAATACAATAAAAATACACGTGGAACACAAAATACATGAGATATTCAAACACGTTTATCATCATTAATCATTACTGAAATACAATAAAAATACACGTGGAACACAAAATACATGAGATATTCAAACACGTTTATCATCATTAATCATTACTAAAATACAATAAAAATACACGTGGAACACAAAATACACGAGATATTCAAACATGTTTATTATCATTAATCATTACTGAAATACAATAAAAATACACATGGAACACAAAATACATGAGATATTCAAACACGTTTATTATCATTAATCATTACTGAAATACAATAAAAATACACGTGGAACACAAAATACATGAGATATTCAAACACGTTTATTATCATTAATCATTACTGAAATACAATAAAAATACACGTGGAACACAAAATACACGAGATATTCAAACATGTTTATTATCATTAATCATTACTGAAATACAATAAAAATACACATGGAACACAAAATACATGAGATATTCAAACACGTTTATTATCATTAATCATTACTGAAATACAATAAAAATACACGTGGAACACAAAATACATGAGATATTCAAACACGTTTATTATCATTAATCATTACTAAAATACAATAAAAATACACGTGGAACACAAAATACATGAGATATTCAAACATGTTTATTATCATTAATCATTCCTGAAATACAATAAAAATACACGTGGAACACAAAATACATGAGATATTCAAACACGTTTATTATCATTAATCATTACTGAAATACAATAAAAATACACGTGGAACACAAAATACATGAGATATTCAAACACGTTTATTATCATTAATCATTCCTGAAATACAATAAAAATACACGTGGAACACAAAATACATGAGATATTCAAACACGTTTATCATCATTAATCATTACTAAAATACAATAAAAATACACGTGGTTTATCATCATTAATCAACACAAAATACACGAGATATTCAAACATGTTTATTATCATTAATCATTACTAAAATACAATAAAAATACACGTGGAACACAAAATACATGAGATATTCAAACACGTTTATTATCATTAATCATTACTGAAATACAATAAAAATACACGTGGAACACAAAATACATGAGATATTCAAACACGTTTATTATCATTAATCATTACTGAAATACAATAAAAATACACGTGGAACACAAAATACATGAGATATTCAAACACGTTTATTATCATTAATCATTACTGAAATACAATAAAAATACACGTGGAACACAAAATACATGAGATATTTAAACACGTTTATTATCATTAATCATTACTAAAATACAATAAAAATACACGTGGAACACAAAATACATGAGATATTCAAACACGTTTATTATCATTAATCATTACTAAAATACAATAAAAATACACGTGGAACACAAAATACATGAGATATTCAAACACGTTTATTATCATTAATCATTACTAAAATACAATAAAAATACACGTGGAACACAAAATACATGAGATATTCAAACACGTTTATTATCATTAATCATTACTAAAATACAATAAAAATACACGTGGAACACAAAATACATGAGATATTCAAACACGTTTATTATCATTAATCATTACTAAAATACAATAAAAATACACGTGGAACACAAAATACATGAGATATTCAAACACGTTTATTATCATTAATCATTACTAAAATACAATAAAAATACACGTGGAACACAAAATACATGAGATATTCAAACATGTTTATTATCATTAATCATTCCTGAAATACAATAAAAATACACGTGGAACACAAAATACATGAGATATTCAAACATGTTTATTATCATTAATCATTCCTGAAATACAATAAAAATACACGTGGAACACAAAATACATGAGATATTCAAACACGTTTATTATCATTAATCATTACTAAAATACAATAAAAATACACGTGGAACACAAAATACATGAGATATTCAAACATGTTTATTATCATTAATCATTCCTGAAATACAATAAAAATACACGTGGAACACAAAATACATGAGATATTCAAACACGTTTATTATCATTAATCATTACTGAAATACAATAAAAATACACGTGGAACACAAAATACATGAGATATTCAAACACGTTTATTATCATTAATCATTCCTGAAATACAATAAAAATACACGTGGAACACAAAATACATGAGATATTCAAACACGTTTATTATCATTAATCATTCCTGAAATACAATAAAAATACACGTGGAACACAAAATACATGAGATATTCAAACACGTTTATTATCATTAATCCTTACTGAAATACAATAAAAATACACGTGGAACACAAAATACATGAGATATTCAAACACGTTTATTATCATTAATCATTAGTAAAATACAATAAAAATACACATGGAACACAAAATACATGAGATATTCAAACACGTTTATTATCATTAATCATTACTGAAATACAATAAAAATACACGTGGAACACAAAATACATGAGATATTCAAACACGTTTATTATCATTAATCATTCCTGAAATACAATAAAAATGCACGTGGAACACAAAATACACGAGATATTCAAACACGTTTATTATCATTAATCATTCCTGAAATACAATAAAAATACACGTGGAACACAAAATACATGAGATATTCAAACATGTTTATTATCATTAATCATTACTGAAATACAATAAAAATACACGTGGAACACAAAATACATGAGATATTCAAACACGTTTATTATCATTAATCATTCCTGAAATACAATAAAAATACACGTGGAACACAAAATACATGAGATATTCAAACACGTTTATTATCATTAATCATTCCTGAAATACAATAAAAATACACGTGGAACACAAAATACATGAGATATTCAAACACGTTTATCATCATTAATCATTCCTGAAATACAATAAAAATACACGTGGAACACAAAATACATGAGATATTCAAACATGTTTATTATCATTAATCATTACTGAAATACAATAAAAATACACGTGGAACACAAAATACATGAGATATTCAAACACGTTTATCATCATTAATCATTACTGAAATACAATAAAAATACACGTGGAACACAAAATACATGAGATATTCAAACACGTTTATTATCATTAATCATTACTGAAATACAATAAAAATACACGTGGAACACAAAATACATGAGATATTCAAACACGTTTATCATCATTAATCATTACTAAAATACAATAAAAATACACTTGGAACACAAAATACATGAGATATTCAAACACGTTTATTATCATTAATCATTACTGAAATACAATAAAAATACACTTGGAACACAAAATACATGAGATCAGGTATTATTTTGATCGATTTAGTCTGTAGTGAAATAAATGAATTAAATAAAACATCAGCAAATAAAAATGACAAGATCCAGTTTAGTTTGGTGTGGAGGACAGAGCCATTCTTTATTAAATAAAAGAAATGGTCCAGGGCCAGACTACCGGCAACAGAGCTGGAAAGAATATAGACAAAAGAAGAAACCAAACCTTAAATAACAAGCAAGACAACTAGACTTGACAAGACTGACTAAGAGCAGGTATGTTCATGCAAAACACAAGCGGAATAAACCAGAAAGAACAGGTGAGGTAAATGAACCAAAATCAGATAATAACACCACCGAGTTAAAGGCAGGGTTGAACAACAGACGAGGAACACATGGTGCATAGAAACACACACATAAAGCCATGTCCTTGCAAAACATGGTGATGTTTTGAATTAATGATTAATGATGACAAACCCAGATTGGAGTGGTTTGGTTTTGTCAACTCAAAACTTATCCAATAACTCTGAATTTGTTAATCTACAATCATGGTACAGGCCCCTGGTTTGAGAAGAGTGGAACCTGCATCAGAACCATACGAGTGTCCGGGTTCTGTCACAGAACTCAGAATAGACCCAAGTGACAGAACATGTATATTCATACAACAAAATATTCTGGATGTTTTCTATTCCTGCCAGTTAAGACCTATATTTTTAGTTTATTAATTTTTTCATATGTGTATTCTCATTCTCATCTGATTTTTGATTGTCTCCCAGACAGCAACATAGTGTTGGCCCAGATCCGGTCCACATCTGGCTCGTGTGGAATCCATGCAGGCCAGATGTGGGCCGGATCTGAGCTAACACTGCTTGCTGTCTGGGTAAGATTTGAATCTTTCACAAACGCCGATGCTGGAACGATCCGAGCTCTCCGTTTCTGTTTGAACATCAGATCTAAAAACTCAGAGCTGTATAATGTTTGGAGACGGTCCAGATCAAGACCAAGACGTGCTTTTCAACACATTTTATTGGGCTTCTAAACGATTCAGATTCTCTGTGCATCTCGTCGTACGGTGGTTTTGAACAGCGTTTATTACAGCGGATCTTTATATTGAGGTACATTACAAGCAGTGGCTCTGACACCGGCCACAGCTGTGCATTAATCAGTTCAGCAGGCGTGTGGCGTCCTCTTTCACCCGCTCGATGAATGATCCTGCTTTTTGTTTCTCAGCCGGGTTCCTCTGAGGTTCTGACCCATATTTGAGGAGCGTGATTCCTGGGCGTTACTGATGCCAGTGTGCCCGGAGCGATGCCAAACTACTGCATTTATCTGCTGCTCCTGCTCTCCTTGATGATGATTGATACTTGATTCCAGTGAACATGAAGCCGGAATAATCTGCAAGAAAACATGTTTAGACATGCTTTAGATGGCATTAGATTAGGTCTAGAATTGGATAGTGACATAAGAAAGATGCATATATATACATTAGCAGTCAGTTTAAAAAAAATAAGTATCTTCTGCTCAGCAAGCCTGTATTTATTTGATTCAAAATACAGCAAAAGCAGTAACATTGTGAAATATTTTTACTATTTTCTATGTGAATATGTGTTAAACTGTAATTTATTTCTGTATTTTCAGCATCATTACTCCAGTCTTCAGTCACATGATCTTCAGAAATTATAATAATATGCTGATTTCCTGCTCAAGAAACATTTTGTATTATTATTATTAATATTTAAAACAGTTGAGTGCATTTTTAAGGGTTCCTTCATGGGTAGAAAGATCCAAAGATCAGAATTTATCTGAAATAAAATGCTTTTTTAACATTATATGAATACTTTTATTTAGTGAGGATGCATTAAATCGATCAAAAGTGGCGATAAAGACATTTATAATGTTACAAAAGATTTCTATTTCAGATAAATGCTGTTCTTCTGAACTTTCAATACATCAAAGCAACCTGAAAAAAAATAGACTCAACTGTTTTCAACATAATAATAATAATCACAAATATTTCTTGAGCAGCAAATCAGAGTATTATGATGATATCTGAAGATCATGTGACACTGAAGACTGGATTAAAGATGCTGAAAATACAAAATCACAGGAATAAATTACATTTTAAAATGCATTCATATAGAAAACAGTTATTTTAAATACAAAAAATATTTCAAAATTTGACAGCTTTTGTTGTATTTTGAATCAAATAAATGCAGGCTTGATGATCAGAAGAGACTTCTTTAAAAAATATTACAAATCTTACTGTTCAAAAACTTCACACTGTTAGTGTAAATAATTCAGATTTTCTTTTTCTTTCTTTAGAATTATTATTATTATTATTATTAATTCCAATGATGCATTTAATTCATGCGGTAAGACATATAATTTAATAAATGCTGAGTTTGGAATCGCTCATTTTCTTTCATTTTTTTTATTTACAAATGTAGTATTTAGTATTTATTGACAATTTTTTTTTATTTTATAATTTTTACCCAGTGGTGCATTTAATTGCTGATTGAAGGTATAGCACATTTTAATAAATGTGACCCTGGAGCACAAAACCAGTCATAAAGGGTCAGTTTTTCGAAATTGAGATTTATGCATCATCTGAAGATGAATAAATAATATTTCCATTGATGTATGGTTTGGACAATATTTGTAAATCTGGAATCTGAGGGTGCAAAAAAATCTAAATATTGAGAAAATCATCTTTAAAGTTGTTCAAATGAAGTTCTTAGCAATGCATATTAATAATAAAAAATGTGATGTACTAAACGTACTAAAATGTACTAAATATCTTCATGGAACATGATCTTAATATCCTAATGATTTTTGGCATAACAGAAACATGTATAATTTTGACCCATACAATGTATTGTTGACTATTTCTACAAATATACCTGTGCTGCTTATGACTGCGTCTGTGCTCCAGCGACACGTGTTTATAGTTCAGATAACAGCTGTGTTTATCAGTCTCTTCTGAACATCTTGACGTCTTCTAGTTGTACGTTTCATCTGATGGTTTCTGCAGGAATTTAATTGAATCTTACAGGTTTTAGCGGTCCATTATTTCCAGATCATTCATCAGTAAAACCCTTTTCTGGTTGTAAACCGTCCATTTTTCCCATTTGAGTCTGAAGATCTGATTCCGGTATTGCATACAATCATCTAGTAAATATGATATACTGATATAATGTGTATTATTCCACCAGGTTGCCAAACGCCGAGCTTGACGAAGAGTGTGTTTAGAAACAGGACAAATAAAAAGGAACAGTGTTTGAATTATCCTCATGACTTCATGGGAAAGAACGGCGCTGTAAACGACCGGCTCAACGTCTAATGATCGCATTATGTTTTATGAGTTTCTGTCCCTTAGACATTGAGCAACATCTGGGATTTCATGGGCCGTGATATTGAAGATACACAGGCGGTGAGTGAATCAGAACGACCTTTGACCTCACACGCTTCACATCTGAAGAGACGTTCACATTGATCGTATCTTTGTTTATTCATTTGCATTTACTAAATGTCTTTCCGGGGCATCTATGATGAAGATGTTGGCAGCAGAAAGAGAATGAGAAAGTCTGTGTCGGTGATGTAAGACGCACAGATGTGCTCGTCGAATACTCCTCACTGCCCATAAATGGAAATGCAATGTGAGACGCATCGGAAACGGCCGGCTACTGCTGCAGCTTCCCCTGATTCTTCATTCAGAAGATGTTTTTGAGATCCTGTGGGACAGACGCATTCCCTTCCTATGATCGGAAAGAAGCATACGCCACTCCAGAAACCCAAACGAACATTCTCTGATGTTTTCACAGACGGTACAGACATTCCAGCGATTCAGAGCTCAATCCATTATCCCTGCCAGACCCAGCATCTGTCCGTGGAAACCTCAGTATCGACTCATTAGAGAGCGGACAGACGAGCTGTAGATGTTAAGTGTGATATTCAGAAACATGAGTCACTGGAATTATTATGTGCTGAGTTCCTAGCCGCTGCCTGCTCAAAACACTGAGTTTAATGATGATACAAGTAATTTTCAAATAACATAAAGAATGCCATCGAAATATAATAATTCTGCCTGCAGTTAGAGACATTACTAATGTAAATCTAAGCCATGCATTGTCAGTTAAATATTTACATTTGGAAAATATTAAATTTACGTCAGACTCTTTGACAGCTGGTTGTATTTCACTTTAGACAACAGCTGTATCCTTACTGATGCAGGTAGATTTTCACCGGTGGCAACTGTATATTTATTAAATACTTCAATACTTTTTGTGAGATTCTTACTCTTGCCACGGACAAAACCAAAATCAAAATCTCTTAAACAATCTCTTACTAGAATAAAACTGACCAATGTTTAATTCTCTTAATCGAATAAAACCAACCCAACGTTTAAATCTCCAAATTTAACTAAATTGTCTGACATTAATGAACTTAACACAACAACTGATATTAACATTTCTTAATAATATAAAACCGACCAATGTTTAAATATATTAATAGAACAAAACAAACATATATTTAAATATCTTAATAGAACAAAAACAACCGATATTAAAATTTCTTAATCATATAAAACCAACCGATATTTGAATTTCTTAATCATATAAAACCAACCGATATTTGAATTTCTTAATCATATAAAACCAACCGATATTTGAATTTCTTAATCATATAAAACCAACCGATATTTGAATTTCTTAATTATATAAAACCAACCGATATTTGAATTTCTTAATTATATAAAACCAACCGATATTTGAATTTCTTAATCATATAAAACCAACCGATATTTGAATTTCTTAATTATATAAAACCAACCGATATTTGAATTTCTTAATTATATAAAACCAACCGATATTTAAATTTATTAACATATAAAACCAACCGATATTAAAATTTCTTAATCATATAAAACCAACCGATATTAAAATTTCTTAATCATATAAAACCAACCGATATTAGAATTTCTTAATCATATAAAACCAACCGATATTTGAATTTCTTAATCATATAAAACCAACCGATATTTGAATTTCTTAATTATATAAAACCAACCGATATTTGAATTTCTTAATTATATAAAACCAACCGATATTTAAATTTATTAACATATAAAACCAACCGATATTAAAATTTCTTAATCATATAAAACCAACCGATATTAAAATTTCTTAATCATATAAAACCAACCGATATTAGAATTTCTTAATCATATAAAACCAACCGATATTTGAATTTCTTAATCATATAAAACCAACCGATATTTGAATTTCTTAATCATATAAAACCAACCGATATTTGAATTTCTTAATCATATAAAACCAACCGATATTTGAATTTCTTAATTATATAAAACCAACCGATATTTGAATTTCTTAATCATATAAAACCAACCGATATTTGAATTTCTTAATTATATAAAACCGACCGATATTTAACTATCTTTATAAAACAAAAACAACCAGTATTTAAATCTCTTAACCGTATAAATCCAACCAATATTTACATTTTTTAATCATGTAAAACCAACCGATATTTGAATTTCGTAATTATATAAAACCAACCAATATTTAAATTCCCTAATCATATAAAACCGACTTATATTTAAATACCTTAACAGAACAAAACCAACCGATATTTAAACCTCTTATCATTGTGATATTTAACTCTCTTACTAGCACAAGTTTGTTATCATAACACACGTGTGATTTTCTGCAAAGCTGCGTTACACAAATACACTTGACTTGACTTGATCTGCTCGGCCTCATTAATCTCCATCGTTCACAGCTGCTGTTGTTCATCTGACAGTTTTATTCCTGATCGCTCAGCGCTGTTTGGAAAGCATCACCTGAACTAAACCCTGAGTATCATGTTCGTCATCCATTAGCATGATGAAGATTTTGAAGCTCTTTCCTGGAAGGTCATGCGTCGTGTCAGAGATGAGCATGAGTATGTGTTCCCTGAAGACATGCTCCTTCACCCTGTTATCTTCATACATGATGAGAGCAGGAGTCCAGACTGAGCCCTGAGGACACGGCGGGGCAAAGAGACTAAATGATGACTTCTACAACCTCAGCTGTTTACTGAAGTGATGGATGATCCACAGCATGATGAACAGCTAATAACTGCTCGAGTTTCGAGTGCACGACTAAAAACGACTAAAACTCATCGTTTCATTTCAATATAAGATCAAGATGAAGCGTGCTGTTAAATATTATAGCCAGCATGAAATCAAAATGAAATTTGTTTTATGTGATAACTTATGTCTTATACACTAAAACATGATTTTCTGTCTTAGTATTTTTCGCTTGTTTTCTAGCATAAATATCTACAAATTCTGGAATTAATATGCGTTTACTTGACAAGTAACATTACTTAAGATATTATGTCGTCTTTTCTGAAAATATTACCCACATTTTTGTTAGATTTTGCTTTAAAGAATCAAAAATATCAGCTAGTGGGGTAAGAAAAATCATCTTAATTTAAAGTCTAAAGATTTTTCTTACCCCATTGGCAGATATTTTTACATGTTTGATGCAAAAACTTAATTTTTTTCATAAACCAAGACATAATATCTCGAGTCATTTTACTTGTAAACGCATCTTAATTCAGAATTTGTAGACATTTATACTATAACACAAGACAAAAATACTATTTTTTTTTGCAGTGTGCTCTCATTGTGAACGATTCATCAGCGGCATTATTATACAGAAATACATGTTCATCTTCATAATCATAAATCAAAATGTAACAGCTTGCTCCAGAAACGACTTTCCTTCCATCGCACATCATCAATACCTTTTATTAATCACCCGCTTTCATATAGAGACACGTTCACCATGTGATTGTTTTTCTTGGTTTCGTTCAAGCCACACAAGAAAAATGGATTGCAAACTTTTTTTCTAGTTATTGTATTTTAACATTATCTTCATGACTGAACAGGTTCTGTGCAAATCAGGGAAATACGGCACAATAAATCAGAGGATCACAGAACGCAGCATTGTATCCTTGAGATAGTTTAATTTTATTGTTATTTTTAATAAGTTTTATATACTTTAATTTTAATTTGTTTAAGTAATTTAGTAGGTTTTATAAAAAAATTTTTTTTTTTAAACAGGCCTTTATAGTATTTATTAATATTTTTTTATATTTTCATTTAAATTTAATTTTAGTAACAGCTGTGTGTTTTGGACATTTTTAGTAGTAGAGCGTTTTTAACATACATGTAGTTTAGCTCAACGTGTTTCATATTTAATTCAGTTAATGATTGCTTAATTTCAAGGAATGTGTTTATGTTTTTATTTTAGTTTCCGTTACCTGTAATAACCCTGGAGGTCAGATTGATGCAAATGTCAAGCGTGTGTTGTCTAGTGTCTACAAAATCCCACAAAATCCTCATTTTTATCAGTGAAATGTGAGTTTTCAGTGAAAGAGAGCGCCTGCGTGCTTGGATCAATCAGACAGTGTTTGCCAGATCACATCATCTAATATGCCGTTATTTAGTTATGGAATATTTTCCAAAGAAACGAGGAGCAGTGCCGTGCGAGTTCAAGGAAATGGTATAAAAACATATCTCGATGTCTGGGTGTCAAACACATGTTCAGTTTCTCCGGGATCTGAATTCAGAGGAACTCAGTGTTTGTTGGAGCTTGACAGCAGCGCCGGTGGCAGAAACCAGAACCCATGCCACTGACTCATCATTTATTAGAAAGTTCACGGCCCGAGGCTCCAGATCTCACCGTCATCTTCAAGTCCACACGCATCCGATCCGAGGGAGTGAAGAAACCAGGTGAGCGCTTCAGTGACGCAGTCTATAAATCCTGCTTGACAGACGCACTGGGCAACTATAAACACAAGCCAATGGGCTGAAATCTGAATTTAGAAATATTCAAATCAAGTTTTTAGTAAATTCGATTATTGATCCGAATGAACGTTTGCTAGTGTCACAAACAACTTGTAGCGGTATCTGGAGAAGACATAATAATTAAAGTTTAGGGTTGTTTAGTCTTGTAAACGCTGCAGATTTCTCTCCTGATTCAGACCTGAACATGTTTTCACTGAGGAAGAGTTATTATGGATTATGAACTCTATGGTATTTGAGTTAAATATGTCTTAATGTTGGATTTGTTTCATCTTGTGTCTTCTCCAGATGTTACCTGATGGACTGGAGTGCGGTGATGTTTTTATCAGACTCTCATTCTGACGGCACCCATTCACTTTCATTGCTGAGACACTGATGAAGAAACAAACTCATCCTGATCTGGGATGACCTGAAGGTGATCGAAACCAAATGTAATTGTTTTAAAACCATTCCTAAATAAACCTTGCATGGCCAGAAGATCACAGAGGCTCTTCCACGATTAAGACGCACTCGTGTTTCAGTGGAGCTGAACCTGATGATGTAGTTATTTTAATCTGAGGATCTTTTCACCAACGTTTGATGGTTTGTTCTCAGCAGATGTCTGATGATGGAGCTCTTCATCTTCTACTAGTTCATCTGACCTACTTCTGTCACAATTATAATTCATGAACATGAGCTCACTTTCTGTGAGAAATGAAGCATCGAGAGTTTCTCAGGACAGATTAAACTATCCTGAGCTTTAAAAATCAATCTTATGAAATCTGATCAGACGCTGCAGGAGCTTGTCTCAAAACTAACTTCACTGATGTTTTCTATTGAATGACATTCAGACAGTTTAAAGGTGTTTTGTGGTCACTGTCTGTATCCGTCTAGTACTGAAACACTTGTTGTATATTTGATCAGGAGACGCTGCTGGAGCGTGTATCTGCTGGTCATCCGTTTGTGTTAAACTCCAGTGAGTGATATTGAACAGGCGTTCAGTGACACTCATATCTCTGTGTATCTACTGGAAACACTGACATCAGACCAGCTCTGTCCCGTCTTCAGAAGGCTTTGTGTTGCTCTGTGCCGCCCACATGTGAGCGCAATCACCAATCGCTTTATAAGCCATGACTGCATCACTATAATATGTACTGTTTCCTGGGCGGTTACATAGACACACACACACACACACACACACACACACACACACACACACACACACAGACACACACAGACACACACACACACACACACACACACACACACACACACACACACACACACACACGGAGCAGTGGACACACACACACACACACACACACACACACACACACACCTGGAGCAGTGGACACACACACACACACACACACACACACACACACACACACACACACACACACACACAAAGACACACACACACACACACACACACACACACACGGAGAGAAAGAGACACAGACACACACACACACACACAGTCTATGTCTGTGTGTGTGTGTGTGTGTGTGTGTGTGTGTGTGTGTGTGTGTGTGTGTGTCTGTGTGTGTCTGTGTGTGTGTGTGTGTGTGTGTGTGTGTGTGTGTGTCTCTTTCTCTCCGTGTGTGTGTGTCTGTGTCTTTGTGTGTATGTGTGTGTGTGTCACTCTGTGTGTGTGTGTGTGTGTGTGTGTATGTGTGTGTGTGTGTGTGTGTGAGAGAGTGTGTGTGTGTGTGTGTGTGTGTGGGCATGTTTATGTGGTTTATGAGGACACAAATTTGTATAATGACATGGGCATAACATAGGTATTACAAGGAGAAGGTGATTTATGAGGACATTTTCAGTGTCCCCATAATTTAAAACGCTTATAAATCATACAGTGTGTGTATTTTGGGGGGAAAGTAGAAATGCACCGTCTCCTGTGAGGGCTAAGTTTAGGTGTAGGGTAGGTGTAGGGCAATAACACATACAGCTTGTACAGTATAAAAACCATTACGCCTATGGAGAGTCCCCGTAAACCATAAAAACCCACATGTGTGTGTGTGTGTGTGTGTCTCTCTCTCTCTAGGTGTGTGTGTGTGTGTCGCTCTCTATCTCTGTGTGTGTGTGTCTCTCTCTCTAGGTGTGTGTGTGTGTGTGTGTGCGCGCGCGCGCAGGATATTGCTGGCTGATGGAAAGTTTGCTGTGGAATGCGCAGTTTTTTCTCCTGATGCTGGATATGCGCGTCCTGCTGAACGCTGATTGGTCGAGAGAGCAGCCGAAGAATGTGTGAAACGACTTAAATAGCGCTGAAGTCTCGTGTGCGCAGAAGAGCAGAACATCTCCAACACACACACACACAGAGTCAAAGATACAAGGGAATTTCAGCAAAGCGTCTTCTTCACTATAAGAGGTGAGTATTTTCAGAGACGGGTTTTCACATGAGCTGCAGACAGATGTGTGATGTGATGTGATGTGATTTCAGGACAATCATGACTCCACGAGGACTCGTTCTGTGCCTCTTCTTGTGGAGTTCCGTCAGCAGCAGACGCGTAGGTGAGGAGAAACTTTAATCGATTCAAATCAAAGGATGAGAGGGCTTTCTCAGTGGCTGCTACTCTTCCGATGCAAATTAAATCTGAGCCCGGTCTCATGAAAATGCCTATAAATAGTACGCTAAATCGTGCTATTGATACGCAGAAATTAACTTTGGCATGCATATGATACACACGTGTTTGACGTGCATATAATACGCAGTTTTCGCATGCATATGCACGCCAAAGCCAGTTTCAGCCTACGACAAATCGAAACATAAACTCGTGCTATATGAGTGGTATATATTCATACGCGCTCACATTCGTTTTCTCTCGGAATCCGCAGAAATGCCGGACGATGACACCGTGTTTGACCTGTTCGAGCTCTCTCATGTCCACAAGAAGCATCACGGAGTGAGTTTAGTGAAGGGACCCGATCCAAACAGCCCCGCGTACAAGATCCTGAACCCGAACCTGATCCCCTCAGTGCCCGAGCTCTCCTTCAGGGACCTGCTCTACTCCATCCAGAGCGAGAGAGGCTTCATCTTCACCGCCAACCTCAAGCAAGCCAAGCGCACCAGGGGCAGCCTGGTCTCCGTGGAGAGGTCAGACGGCACCGGATCCGTCTTCGAGATCATCTCCAACGGGAGAGCCAACACCGTGGATCTGGTGTACTGGACCGCGAGCGGGCAGCACGTGGTGTCCATTGAGGACGTGGACGTGGCGAACGGACACTGGAAGAACATCACGGTGTTTGTGCAGGAGGATCGAGCTCAGGTTCATGTGGGCTGCGAGGAGATCAACACACAAGAGCTCGATGTTCCGATCCAGCAGATCCTGAGTCAGGAGAGCGCGGACACCGCGAGTCTGAGGATCGCCAAAGGAGCCGCCAAATCCGATCGCTTCATGGTAAGAATCTGAGCTTTGATCGTGTGAGATGCATCAGATCTGATTGATTGTAGTCACATGTGATGTTATCGTGTTATCCGTTGTATTATATTTCAATTTGATGCATGTGTCCTTCCTCTAACGAAACGCGTAAAGACGCGGTTAATGCGCGCAAAGCTCGTGTCTCCGGCTGAATGTTTCAATGTAATAGTATCTGTTCGGTATTTTCTGCCTGTCTCGGTTTTTGACCATTATTCTTTTTTCCAGGGAGTTCTCCAGAACGTGAGGTTTGTTTTCGGAACGACGCTGGACGCGATTTTACGCAATAAAGGATGCGCGAGCTGTGAGTGCTTAATATAGCATAACTTTTTATATTCTTAAATGCTGAAAAATAAAATGTAATTAAATAAATGTAGCATGTGTGTGTGACCCTGGACCACAAAACCAGTCATAAGGGTCATTTTTTCTGAATAAATCATATTTCCATTGATGTATGGTTTGGACAATATTTGAAAATCTGGAATCTTAAGTTCTTAGCAATGCATATTACTAATCAAAAATACATTTTACGGTAGGCAATTTACAAACTATCTTCATAGAACATGATCTTAATATCCTAATGATTTTTGGCATAACAGAAAAATTATAATTTTGACCCATACAATGTATTGTTGGTTAAATATACCTGTGCTGCTTATGACTGCTTTTGTGCTCCAGGCTCACATATACATATAAAACAGAGATGTTATATTAAAGCTCATGTGTTGTCAATACAGCAAGCTTCATCACTGATGTCATGAGCCTGAACGGATCCAGTCCGGCCATCCGCACCGATTACACCGGACACAAGTCTAAAGGTCAGATGATCGTCATGTGCTTGTAATGTATCTGGGGTCTCATCATGGACTCGTGATGTTAACGTCAGAACCCGTTCTTCTTCAGATCTGCAGGACATCTGCGGTTTCTCCTGCGACGATCTGTCCAGCATGTTTAAGGAGCTCAAGGGACTCGGCGTGGTGGTGAAGCAATTGTCAAACGAGCTCCGCCAAGTGGTGAGGATCGAATCCAGCTGTCTGTGTGATGTTGATACATGCATGTGTCTCTCCACCCGTTTTCTCTTATAATGCTCTTCCTCTGTTCTTCATCTGGCTTTCAGACAGCAGACAACAACTTAATCAAGACTCAGATTCAAAGCCACGAAGGAGTTTGTCTGCACAACGGCATCGTTTACAGAAACAAAGCCGAGTGGACGGTGGACAGCTGCACACATTGCACTTGTCAGGTATGGGTCTTCATACTGTGTGCTTTTCAATTTTTCGAAATTGAGATTTATACATTATTTGAAAATCTGGAATCTGAGCGTGCAAAAAAATCTTAATATTTAGAAAATCATCTTTAAAGTTGTTCAAATTAAGTTCTTAGCAATCATATTACAAATAAAAAAATATTGTTATGGTAGCAAATGTACTAAATATCTTCATGGAACATGATCTTAATATCCTAATGATATTTTTTTGATTTTCGATAATTTTTTGTATAATTTTGACCCATACAATATATTGTTGGCTAAATATACATGTGCTGCTTTTGTGCTGCAGGGTCACATATAGAACTTCTTGTATTAAAAACAAACAATCAAGCCCTGCTCATATTTAAAAAGTAACGCAAAAGTAACGTAACTCGCTACTTTCCATAAAAAGTAACTAAGTAATGTAATTTGTTACTTTTTAGGGAGTAACGCAATATTGTAACGCATTACTGTTAAAAGTAACTTTTCCCGACACTGCTGGTCAGTCACGTGTTTTGTGTGGGTTAAGTTAGTGAAAATCCCTGCTCTTAGTGTTGAAGAAGAAAAAAAGCCTCTCTCAATCCTTTCTGTGTCTCTGTTTCACTGCACACATGCATCTTAATGGCTGGGATTCAGGAATGTTTTAATTGGTGAGTGATACCCGCTGTCTCTGGTTTCCGTCTGCGTGTGTGTTAGTGTGTCCGCTGACTCAGTATGTCTTCTCCACCCACATTAAAACACATTGTTAGTCCGGTCAGATGTATTCCCCTGAGTTTTATATCACCGCAAGATTTTCCTGCCAAAGCCAAGGGTCGCTTTTTATTGCCGGCGGAGAGGCGTTTATTTCTCATCCATTATGTGCAGCTGCTGGGATCGTGCGATTAAACTTGCTTCAAATATGTTATTGGCAGAACTCCGCCACTGTGTGCCGTGAAATCTCCTGTCCTCTCATGCCCTGCGCCAACGCCACCGTCCCCGATGGCGAATGCTGCCCGCGCTGTGGAACACGTAAGTCAAGTTTCACAATTCATCTGCTCTCTGGACACATTTAGATTTACACTATATTGCCAAAAGTATTGGCACCCCCTTCTAATGGAAGGTTTGACTACTTTAGTAATTTCCATGAGTACAAATCTTAATGTTTAAGCATATAATGATATTCTAAGGAATCTAATTGTATAGCAACAGTTTGGACAGGACTCTTTTCTATTCTAACATGACAGTGTCTCTGTGTATAAGACAAGAATCAAAGAGAAATGATGATTCAGTCAGTGTGGAAGAACTTGACTGGTCTGCAGAAAGCAGCTGAACACCTCTGGTGTGACTTTAAATGAGCCGAAAACTCATCACCAAACACCAAGCATGGCTCACATATTCCCTCTGATTGTTTTCTTCAAGCGAACGATGAGGGTGTGGACGGCTGGTCGCCCTGGTCCGAATGGACACACTGTTCGGTGACCTGCGGCCGAGGCATTCAGCAGCGCGGACGCTCCTGCGACCGAATCAACAGCAACTGCGACGGCACGTCTGTCCAGACGAGAGATTGTTACAAGCAAGAATGCGACAAACGCTGTGAGTTCAACTACATCCGCCGCTTGCAGCTTGTTTGGATCCCATGCACATGGTTAATGCTTATTTCTGTCTTCATGCAGTCAAGCAGGACGGCAGCTGGAGCCATTGGTCCCCCTGGTCTTCTTGCTCTGTGACGTGTGGTGAGGGCGTCATCACTCGCATCCGGTTGTGTAACTCCCCGACGCCTCAGATGGGCGGGAAAGACTGCGAGGGAGACGGTCGCCAGACCGAACCGTGCCAGAAGGACCCGTGCCCAGGTGAGTGTTTGCACCTGTTGAAGTGTTTGCAGAATGTAACCTGAGAACCCCAATGACCCTGCGTTTCTCTCGGTGTCTCAGTGAATGGAGGTTGGGGACCTTGGTCACCATGGGACTCTTGCTCCGTCACGTGCGGTGGAGGACTGCAGCGCAGACACAGACTGTGTAACAGTCCCGCTCCCAAATACGATGGAAAAGAATGTATGGGTGACTCCAAAGGCAGCCGTTTGTGCAACGCCCAGTCGTGTCCAGTTGGTAAGACATAACAAGCTTCATTATCCGGGTTTCCATCAAAAACTGTGAATCTAACTTATGCGCCAAATTGGAATGTTGAATAAAATATTTCCCTCACACTAGAACAAAATAGTCACTTCCTGATAAACTGGCCCTATCACTAAGAAAAGTAGGAGAAGCCAATGAATATAATAATTTTCATATAATAATAATAATTCATTCTTGCACCTCAGAGTGAGCAGATGAAACACGGTAAATGCGGTCATTGCTTTCAGAGGTCATGTAAAACAGTTCTGGGAGGCAATTATACAGAAATACAATGATGACAGACTTTGCTCGGGTATTTAAGAATGACCATAACATTTCAGATGCTGTGTAGCAAAGTCGGTCCGCTGGTTAGCCAGAATTTGCCGTACTGTCGGACAAAGTCGTATGACTTTTGATGCACTTTGATGAATTTATTCGGTTAATGTGTTTACATCTCTTATTATTTGCATTAACCCTTTTTCATATGAGTCAAAAACCACCTCAAGCGAGCATAAAAGTTTTTTGCGGAATAAGGGATATTTTTAAAGATATATTTATTGCATTTTTCATTAGGACAGAACCGTAATTTAGACAGGGATTGAAGTTGGAGAGAGAGGGGGGACCAGATCGGGAAAGGTCCACGAGTTGGGACTCAAACTTGGGACGCCCGTAGCCCAAAAGCGCTATATGTTGGTGTGCTGCCCACAAGACTTTTGGCACTGACATAATTAAGGGATTTTTAATCGAAATTTGGCATTTCCATCATTAGTTTCTGATGTGATACTTCAAACAAAATGCATAGCTATTGATAAGGATTCTTGTCATAGGATATCAAAATAAGTTCTGTAATATCATGAACAGATGGATGCCTGTCTAACCCGTGCTTCGCCGGCACCAATTGCACCAGCGTCCCCGATGGCTCCTGGAATTGCGGCGAGTGTCCGGTTGGATACACCGGGGATGGAGTCCACTGTCAAGACATTGACGAGGTGAGGTGTCACGCTAATGAGATAGACCTCTCTAAATGAAGATACTGGTGTTTCTAAATATTCTTAATTTTGGCATCTACAGTGTAAAGAAGTTTCCGATGCCTGTTTTCGTGCTCAATGGAGTCCATCAGTGTGTGAACACAGAACCAGGCTACAACTGCCTGCCCTGCCCTCCACGCTACTCTGGACAGCAGCCCTTTGGGAGAGGAACGGAGCAGGCCATTGCCAGCAAACAGGTTAGAGTAGTCTAAAGAAGAGTGTTAATGATGGGACGTTCAGGTTCTTTCTCCTTCCATGAAGTGCTAACCAACATTAAATTGACCTATTCACAGGTCTGCACACCTAGAAACCCATGTGAGGACGGGAGCCATGGCTGCAATAAGAAGGCCAACTGCATCTACCTGGGCATCTTCTCTGACATCATGTACCGCTGCGAATGTAAACCAGGCTATGCTGGGAACGGTTACATCTGTGGAGAGGACTCTGACCTTGACGGCTGGCCAAACACGGACCTCCACTGTGTGGAAAATGCCACTTACCACTGCAAGAAGGTATGTGACCATTTCCTCACCATATCCCATTATGCAAGGTTACAGAATCTTCATCAAAACATGTCATTTTTAGGACAACTGTCTCGACCTTCCCAACTCTGGTCAAGAAGATTATGACAAAGATGGAACTGGAGATGCTTGTGACAATGATGATGACAATGATGGGATCCCTGATGAGGGGGTAAGTCGTAAACACCTTGTTTTTCTGCAAGAGAATTTAGAGATGACTGACATAGCATGCTACTGACTAAAAAGAAGTCAGAAGTCAGAAAGAGCTTTATTGTCAAGTATGTTTGAGCATACAAGGAATTTGTTTTAATGTCACACGCTTCCAGTACACAGAGACAACAACACACAGACAATACAAATAAGATGAGAATACAAATAAGTGTAAATATAAATACAAAAATTGAAAAATAAAACAAACTGTATGTACAGGTGTGCTATAGATAGATATAATAAGATGTAGGGATGTACTAGGATGTAGGGTGGTAACAAATAAATATAAGGTTATTAAAAAAATAACAGTGAACAAAAGAGAGAGAGAGAGGAACTTTGCAAGCAGCAAATAAATAAAGCATTTATGATGGCTTCCATCCAGCCATTTTCGATCGCTTGGTTTAACATCCATAATTCAAATCATACACTTGGAAAAAATTTGTCCGGGCAAACAAACAGTCAGAGTCTTGCAGCCAAACGGTGCATGCCAGCACAGCTGCGTCCCAAACCGTCACGTCCATGGCATATCGCTTCAGACATTAATTTAGTTTAGTGCTTCTCTATGATGTGTGCGTGTATTTAGAAATTTCGATCGGTGAGGTAAAGAGCTTTTCCAGATGTTTTCTGTCTTTCTGGTTTCATCACTGACTTGGCTGGATGTTCTTGTTTTGAATCAGGACAATTGCCCGTTCATCTTTAACCCAAGACAGTATGACCACGACCATGATCAAGTTGGTGACCGATGCGATAATTGTCCATACGACAGTAATCCAGCACAGACCGACACTGATAACAACGGCGAGGGTGATGCGTGTGCCATCGACATCGATGGTGATGGTAAGTCTTTCATCATGTAACCCGATCAACACAAAGAGCACAGGAACCATTATAAGTAGTTTGTATTGGTATAACACTGGAATTTATTTGTCCAGGCATCCTGAATGAGAAAGACAACTGTCCATATGTGTACAACACTGACCAGAGAGACAGTGACCGGGATGGAGTTGGTGACCACTGTGACAACTGCCCACTGGCGCACAACCCTGACCAGGTGAGATGCTTAAACTTGCTTTTTTAAGACACCAGTGTGCAACTATGAACTCCAGAGGGTGAAGGTTTTGCAATAATCCATGTGTTGTCACAGATCGACTCTGACTCTGACAACATTGGAGACAAGTGTGACAACAACCAGGACATCGATGAAGGATGGCCATCAGAACAACCTTGACAACTGTCCGTACATCTCCAACGCCAACCAGGTTGACCACGACAAGGACGGCAAAGGAGATGCCTGCGATCACGACGATGACAATGATGGTGTGCCTGACGACAAAGACAACTGCCGACTCGCCTTCAACCCAGATCAACTGGATTCGGACGGTGAGTCCAACGCGCTGGCGCATATCTTAGTCCATTTTATGTGAACTTTTAGTGTAAACTTCCACATGCTGAATTTGTGTCTCTTTTCTCCTGTCCAGGAGACGGGCGAGGCGACATTTGCAAGGACGACTTTGACGTCGATAACGTGCCGGATATTTACGACGTTTGCCCGGAGAACTTTGGCATCAGTGAAACAGACTTCCGCAGGTTCCAAATGGTCCCTCTCGATCCCACGGGAACTTCCCAAATCGACCCCAACTGGGTCGTCCGTCACCAGGGCAAAGAACTTCTGCAGACCGTCAACTGTGATCCTGGCATTGCTGTTGGTAAGTGGTTGAGAGATAACAGCTCATGATAAACTACATCCAAATGTTAATCATCTTCTTATTGTCCCTCAGGTTATGATGAGTTCAATGCCGTGGACTTTAGCGGCACGTTCTTCATCAACACAGACCGTGATGACGACTACGCCGGCTTTGTGTTTGGCTACCAATCCAGCGCACGTTTCTATGTGGTGATGTGGAAACAGATCACACAGACCTACTGGTCTCATACACCCACTAAAGCACAGGGTTACTCTGGACTCTCCATTAAAGTAGTGAACTCGACCACAGGACCAGGCGAACACCTTAGGAATGCTTTGTGGCACACTGGAGACACCGAGGGACAAGTATGTATTGCTCTCAAGCTGTCATGAGAACATTCAATTGAGTTTGGTGTTTGAAATGTCCTGCTCACCTTATTTTGGACCATTTGCAGGTGCGTACTCTGTGGCATGATCCCAAGAACATTGGCTGGAAGGATTACACCGCCTACAGATGGCAACTGATCCACAGACCCACAACCGGACATATCAGGTAAGTGTGCAAACCAGCTTAGATCAGGAGTGCCCAATCCCATTCCTGGAGCTTTAATTTTATCAGTTAAGCTCTCATCAAACACAACTGAACCAGCTATTTAAGAGCTTGAGGACCACTTAATTATTGCACACAGGTGTGATGGAGCAGGGTTGGAACGAACCCAATGGATCTCCAGGAACAGCATTGGGCAGCCTTAACTTAGACCAGGGTTGTCCAAACTCGGTCCTGGAGGGCAGGTGTCCTGCAGAGTTTAGCTCCAACCATCAAACACACATATTTGAAACTTCCAGGCAGGTGTGTTAGGGCAAGTTGGAGCTAAACTCTGCAGCACCCAGTTTGGACATCACTGACTTCGTTCAACCATTTTGTCCTAGTTACTAAACAGCTAAAATGGAAAAGCAGCTTCACTCACTCCTATTCTTTTGATTGATTTTAAGAGTCATTATGCATGAAGGCAAGAAAGTCTTGGCTGATTCAGGAAGCATCTATGACAAGACATATGCCGGAGGAAGACTTGGCCTCTTTGTCTTCTCTCAAGAGATGGTATACTTCTCAGACCTCAAATACGAATGCAGAGGTAACACATTTGAATGGTTTTGAAGAATATTTCTCTCTGTAGCTGTCTTAAAAAGCTCATGAGTGTTTCTTTGACTCTCTTGCAGATGCATCTTAACGGCTCCATCAGCGTTTTCCTTAATGATCTGCCCGTTATCTGTTCTTTTCTGTTGTTTTAAATGTGTTCTGTGTTATAAAACTCTTCTGTGGTGGGATCGAGGATCCAAACGTGGAGGCCAAAAACTTTCCATATAAACAGGACCACAGGAGCAGGTCCCATCAATACTTTCATCTCATCGATCTCCTCCACGCTCAGCGTGTTTCTTATCATGCAAGAGGTTCTTCTGTAACATCACCTCGGATTTGCTGTGGACTATGATCATGACAAAGGAGCCACTTATGATCTGAAGATAAAGCTTCCCCTCGATTCTGTTGGGTTCGAGATCCCACAGGAGGAACTGTTGAGGAGTGACGAGCATGACGGACTGTCTGTTTGACTTTGTGAAAGTGGGATGTTTGCCATTGAGACATCCAGATCTTCAGGACTCATTGATTTCAGGCTTGTTTTTCCATAAGTTATGAGTTACCCATTACCCCCCTCACCCCCCACCCCAAATTCAGCAGTCTTGATGTCTGCTTCTGATCAGATTCAGTCATCGATGTTGACAACCCAAGAGTCTTAATTTCACTGTTTATAGTGTGGAGTGCTTCTCAGGGCTAGAAGGACCTTTGTGATTTGCCACTCAAGGAAAAATGTATATCTTAGATTAATACACAGATGAGCTTTTATAATCATTCACAGACTGGAAGGAGGTTGAGATGTTACAGAGGGATATTAGGCGCACTTGTTTAATTTATTTATTGTGTTGAGAGGAGCTGGATGAATGAGAACTCATCTCAGAGCCACATATTACTGAAACAAACGAAGAGAACAACTGGAGCGTTTCCGTCCGTCCGGGAGGAACAGACGGGTGAACGAAATAATTACCTCACTGTTGTATAATTGAACTCAACAAAAATAGCAAATTATATTTGTGCCATTTATAACTAAGTTCTGTTTAGTTTTAGAGCTACTGTATGTAGTAAAACATTAATTCTGTAAATAATAAAATATTTTTTTTATAAAAGGCCCCAGTAGAACATGAATGGAAAGTTGTTAATATAAATAGTTAGTGCCTAATTAATTAATTATGTTTTTTTTTAAATAAAATAAGTTATTGATAAAGTTTTTTTCTGTTTTAAAGTCTTATGTGTAGATATATGCTATTTAATATAATTTATGAGGAGCTGTAACCTGACATTGGAAGTGTTTGTATAAACGGTTTGCACACTGATGAGGATTTTCTTAGTTTTTTTATGTTTAAAAATGCTTCGGTGTCAGTAGTTACTAGTTTCACACAATAATGTTGTTTGATTCTTATCAATCCTTTTGTAAAATCAAAGAACAATAAATACATTTGAGTAAAAACTGACAATGCTTTTGTTTTTAATAGCTCCGTAATCTGCGTAAATGACGTTTTCCCTTGACATGCGCTGTGCTCTAGGGCTGTCAAATTGGCTGAAAATCTCAATTCGAATTTTTACTACAATTTTATCTAAATTCGAATTATATTTGAATTTAAAAGGCATAAATTCGGTTAGGAAAAAAAAAAGCTTTTGGCTTCTCTGATGCCACAAGAGGGCGCATCGAGCTAAATATTACCAAAAGCACGTTTCTTCAAAGTAGGGCAATATGAGCAAAAATTCATATCTCTGTATTTTTTGGCTGATTTTGCGGTATACGGTATACATATCTCTGTATTTTGTATTTGGATTAAACAAATAAATAAAGTGAATGTAACCATGTAGGCATATATAATGTACAAAAAGGGTTAAAATCGCATTACATTCTAACATTGTAACAATGCGATCTAAAAACAAAAATAATGCTTTTAAAGCAAAGTTAAATTTACTAAACTAAAAAATGACAAAAATAAAAAGCACAGACTAGGCTAATTGAGTAAAAATGCTATTTTGATTACCCATTACAGTCACTTTACAGTTATGTGGATTTTTATTTAAAATTCGACGAATATTAGAAATTCGATTATTTTTTTTGACAACCCTACTGTGCTCAGTATGAAAATACAGTCTGATTTATAAAAACAGTTTACACTGTAAATCTCAAAGAAACCCAGTCCATAAATAAGAAGTAGACATTTTAATTGCACTGGCTGTGTCTGTGGTTTGGATTATGGTTAAAATGACTCGCACTTACGGTTACAATAAAAGCTAATTTGGTCAAAACCCCTGTATTTTCTCCCGTTCTTTCCCATGAAATCTGGGATCTTTTATCAGCAAACACTCGGCTCACCTTCAAGGTCAGGAATGCTGGGAATGCTGGAGTCGCTGTAACACGTCCAAATGAACACCACACCACCATGTCATGCTTTACACGAGTTGGGCAAGTTACTAGTAACTTACTTACTGTAATAATATTACTTGCAGTAACTAGTAGTGTAACTAATATGAGTTCAGTAATAATATTACAGTTACCATCCATAAAACAGCTTAGTAATCCAATAATTCCTAGATTTATGTTCATAATTTTTCACGACTCGCACATGCATGTGATGTCTCCAGCTTGGAATATGGAAAAACTTACATTAAGCAGATATAAATATTGCATTATATTGATTTTGTCTGAAAAAAGATGATCTGAACACTGTTGTGTATTACGCATTATATCCCTCTGATCATGTGCTACATTATATTAATATTTTGGGGAAATTAAACAGTTTCTTACAAACTCGTGTGATTTGAGAATACATAATGACATATAATGGGTAACGGAGAAATTACAATTAGCTTCAAGCTACACTATAATGAGATTAATACTTATACTTGATTGTCACTGATAATCACTATTGAGTGCTTGTCAAATGTGGATTTTGGTCAAATTACGAGGCAGAAATATGTTATTAGTAACATTCTAGAATAATTGTATGTGGAAGATACACAGTTACAGCTTCTGAAGAAACAGTAATGTAACTAGTAGTAGTGTAACTAATTACTGTTGCCAGAAAGTAACAAGTAACAATATTACTTTTGAGTAAGTACTAGTAATGAGTAATATATTACATTCGTTGAGTAACTAGCCCAACACTGACAATAATCTAGTTCAGAAGTTTGGGGTCGGTTATGAATTTTTAATCGTTTTGAAAGAAATATCTTCGGTTCAGCGAGGCGGCATTTATTTGATGCAAAAATAGAGTAAAACATTAAAATGCAAAACAGCTGTTTTCTATGTGAATATGTGTTAAACTAATTTATTCCTGTGATTTTTAATTTTCAGCATCATTACTGCAGTCTCCAGTGTCACATGATCTTCAGAAATCATAATAATAAGCAGCTCGAGAAACATTTTTGATTATTATCAATGTTGAAAACAGTCGTGCTGCACAATATTTTTCTGTGGAAACCGTGATGCATTTAACTTTTCAGGATTCCTTTGAAGCACAGAGAGTTTGAAATCATGAAAATGATTCATTTCAAGTATTGAGGACAGTAGTGTGTTAATGAGCCACAACACAAGTGCACTAGGAAGGGTTCTCAACTAACCAAAGAACAAGCTCAGTATCCGAACTGATTCAGATGGATTTGATCCACATATTTTTGGGGGTTAATCAAAAGCGCATGACTAGAATAAAAATACATATTGGTTTGATTTTTGAAAAGGAACATTTTATTTTCTCCTCTTGATGTTCTGATAATGATACTGAAACACGCTTTCATGTCCTCAATTATTGTGCAATAACTCTAAAAGCACGAAGACCTAGATTATAAGCCAGAGTCAAATAGAAAACAGAAGGACATTGGCCTTTATATTTCATCTCACTGTGCCGAGATCCGAGCCGGAGAGACGTGGAGAAGCCTCCGGAGCCGAGCTCGTCCTGAGAGATGATTCTGACGAGGAACCCGCAGGAGATCGGATCATGTCCTCCTCACAGTCCAGCAGCAGATTCCTCAAATCATCGTCAGACAAACGAACCGACTGCAAGAGAAGAACAGAGCTGGACGTGAGCACCGAAATACACACACTTTCCTCGTGAAGAGCTCAAACTAGATCTGAGTTGGAACTGGAGAGTGGATTACGTTTCAATATGGCAGCTTGAGCATGTTTTTAAGAGCTTTTACACCCATATGGACAAAAAATAAATAATGTATATACACAATATATTGCCAAAAGTATTGGCACCCCTTCTAATGAAAGGTTTGACTGCTTTAGTAATTT
>CM049880.1:432500-442500 GCA_027474115.1 Schizopygopsis malacanthus | reverse complement strand
GTTATATATATGAATGCAGTGAAATGCATTATGGGATATAAACAGCCCTCACGACCACTAAATACATGTTTGTTGTTGAAATGACGTTTGACCTCCGTCCATCATAAAGCACAGATTCACAGCGCTTTGTTTCTTCAGTGTTATGAACTCGAGTCAGATTCAAAACATGCATCATATTATAAGACCAATTATATATATTACTATTTTACTATATTTACTACGGTGAGCAGTGGGACACTTTATGGGAACTTGGATCCATCAGACACACAATCATTGAGAGCAGAGCAAACAACAAACCATAAATCAGCAGCACGTTCACTGAAATGAGTTAAAACAAGTACTATAATAGTATATAGATACTAGCACTGCTGTGTAAATGCTGGTCTTTCCGAGGCTGTGTAGCGCTCTGGAAACTAGCGTCTCTTATTCAAACAGAGACTGAATGAGTCACAGAGTCAGAGGAGCTCTGGACGATCGGTCAGTGCCACGTGGAAGCAGGAACAGAGCCAGAGTTTCCCTGAGCAGCTCCTTCACCAGAACCAGTGCAGAACACACGCAGACCAGACCAGACCGGACCAGACCGGACCGGACCATACACACAGACCAGATCAGACCAGACCAGACCAGAACACACACACACCAGACCAGACCGGACCAGACCAGACCAGACCAGAACACACACACACCAGACCAGACCAGACCAGACCGGACCAGACCAGACAAGACCAGAACACACACACACCAGACCAGACCGGACCGGACCAGACCAGACCAGACCAGAACACACCAGACCAGACCAGACCAGACCAGACCAGACAAGACCAGAACACACCAGACCAGACCGGACCACCGGACCAGGACCAGACACACACACCGGACCAGACCGGACCAGACAAGACCAGACACACACACCAGAACCAGACCAGACCAGACGGACCAGACCAAGACCAGACCAGACCACCGGACCAGACCAGAACACACACACCAGACCAGAGAGACCAGACCAGGACCAGAACACACACACACCAGACCAGAACCAACCAGACCAGACACACACCAGAACCAGACCAGATCAGACCAGACCAGACACACACACACACACACACACACACCAGACCACACACACACACCACACACAGACCAGAACACACACACACCAGACCAGACCGGACCAGACCAGACCAGAACACACACACACTCCAGACCAGATCAGACCAGACCGGACCGGACCGGACTAGACCAGACCAGACCAGACCAGAACACACACGCAGACCAGACCAGACCAGAACACACACACACACACACACAGACCACAGACCGGACCAGACCACAGACCAGAACACACACACACACACACCAGACCAGACCAGACCGGACCGGACCAGACCAGAACACACACACACGCAGACCAGAACCAGACCAGAACACACACACACACACACACACACACACACACCAGACCAGGCCAGACCAGACCAGACCAGAACACACACACACACACACACACACACACACACACCAGACCAGACCAGACCAGAACACACACACACACACACCAGACCAGACCAGACCAGACCGGACCGGACCAGACCAGAACACACACACACGCAGACCAGAACCAGACCAGACCAGACCAGACCAGACCAGACACACACACACACACACACACACACACATTCCTGCAGCATTAGAGAAGCAAGCAGCAGATCAGAAGCACATGAATCAATGTTACACCTTCACTCAAAGAGAGCGAGAAATGCAGCTTCAGTGTACGATCCGCTCTGCAGCTTGTGAGCAGATTTAGATGTGACTCGGTCCAGTCGCCGAACACAACAACAACGGCAGAACAAAACACGAGCGCCAGCTCAGTGTTGTCACGAGCAGAGCCACATGTGACTCTGATAGCGGCTGTACTGAACGCTCCAGCATCTCTGACCCACATTTCCCAGCTGGACTCAATCTGTGGATTAGACACAGTCTGCTGAGAGTCCCACAGAAACCCGTCCAGATCTCCGACAGCAGCTCACGAGAGACGACCCTCTCAAAACACCAGGCCATTAACCAGAACAACTCCTGGACGTCACACACTTAAGATCATGTTATTCACACAAAAGACTGCTCAACACCATTTTTACTTCTTAGACGTGATGGTGGGAAATAAACACAAACAAACCGATAAATACAGCAGAAACTGGGATTCGAGTGGAGCTAACCGTCCAACACACACTATAAGAATCATTATACAGTATGCATTATAAAGGCATTCGTGATGTACACTGCAATGCATTATACCTTTAATAAATCATTGTAAATGCATTGTAATATGTGAAGGTTTGTTTGTGTTTTAATGCATTCTAAAGGTGTAACATTGAATAGTTATAATGTATTATAATTGAATGATTTTAATGATTAAAATTGTAATTAATTAATTACATCGTTAAAAGTTGATCGCCACTGTCTTTGATAATACATTTGTATTAAATCATAAAACACAGATTAGTTAAATAATTCCTGGATTTTTTTTTTTTTTTAAACATTTTATTTAGGGCATTATTTTTGTGTGAATCTGAATAAATTAGTAAATTGTTAACGTTTTATCATTCTAATTGATTTTTTAAAAAGATTTGATTTAAAATAATAATTTTGATAATTAAAATTAATGACAGAAACAGTCATTTTTAAATATAATCTATATAAAAAGTAATTTGAACTCAATTAAAATTAAAAATACAGAATGTGGGAACAAATTGAAAGAATCAAAGGAGATTAATAAAGCAATGAGCCACAATAAGCCGTGGTTTACAGTGAATTTATAACAGCTAAGAGGCACGACGCGGCTTATTGCTTTTATAAAACGGTTATTCCATATATGTAGCAAGGTTTCACAAAACAAAACAGAGCAAATAAAATGTAATGATATAAATAAAAACACTTTTCTTCCACCAAACAGTGTAGCTCCTCAGAAACAGCTGTGGGTGCAACAAAGTGGTTGCCGAGCAACACACAAAGTAAACAAAGGTGTGTGTTACTTTGTAATTCACTACAGCTTTGAGCGTGGCTCAGCCAATCAGAATCAAGCACCGGAACTATCCGTTCTATAAAGTTACTTTAAAGGGATCCCTGGGTATTAAGACTTAATATAACGTAATTGATGTATCTTACTGAAATATGTAGAAGAAAGCCCATGAATGTTTCTGTTATTTCAAAAAATCACATCGTTTTATACATATTTTGGACTATCTCTGATGACGTAAAACGGTTGCACTCGGTGAGCTAGAGCGCTACCTGTTGCTATGTTTACCTCAACAAAGGTGTGTTACTTTGTAGTTCACAACAGCTGTAAACATGGCTCAGCCAATCAGAGTCAAGCACCGGATCTATCAGTTAATTAAATTAACATTTGACCCTCTATCAACTGCATATTTATTCTCTAACTGCTATCTTTTCTTGTAAAACTAACACTAAGTTTCTTTTTTCTATATAATAATTTTCTTGAAAAATAAAAACTGCGTACTGCGTTCGGCTAACCAGGACTTGTAATAGAACTTGCTCTTTTGTTGGCTTTGATTGCTTCTATAATGTCCTCATTTGTAAGTCGCTCTGGATAAAAGCGTCTGCTAAATGACTAAATAAATAAATGATATAAATAAAGAGCGTTTAATCAGGGATTCAGAGCGAGTAATGAGAGTTCACACACGAACGGCTTTAATCATTACAAACACAAGCTCCTCCAGAAAGTGTTTGATTCTGTTTATGCAGTAAAAGAGTAATGAAAGCTCATTAGGAAGCATAACAGAAAAACACCGCATGATTCTGATTCTGAGACCGCTCTTAAACCGTATTCCTGCAATGAACCCGGTCCAGGAGCGGCGTCAACGGGAAAGAGCTTCAAACTGCTCCCAGAATATTTCATTATTTATGACGCTTCTCCAGCCTCGGTGAAGTCTCTTGGCCTGATGAAGACGTGAGCTTCTGTCACAGACGCTCATAACGAGCTCATTTAAACCGTACGGCCGTGATTCATCCGTTCAACAGCTGCTCGGATGTCACAGAACATCAGGATTCAGATCAAACCGCTTTGTTTGTGCAAAACTGATCCACAAAACCCATTCTGGATAGAAAGCAGCGCCAGTATTCACCAAACATCTTCAGGCTTGAAGTCACTCATAACTCGCCGATTTAGGAGAAAATCGTACAAATAATGGACCTGCTAAAGTGTTTTAGCACTAAAAGCTCCTGAGAAAGGTTAGGAGTACACTGAAAAAAATTGATACAAAAATTATTTTAGCAACATTTTATTTTTGCTAAAATAGCTAAAATAAATTGATTTCAACCACTTACCTCAATTTTTTTTGCTAAATATTTTGTAAATTCAATTAATATTATTTTTCCAGTGTACTTAAGTGGACTCCTAAGTCACTAAGACCGAACCACAAACACGTGAACATTTGACGATAATGAGATTTAATAAAGATATCATCAGCCGAGATTGTTCCACTCTGTTCATTAAAAAATATGCATATTCACTAATTATGAGAAGCACACATGTAAGTGGCTGACACATATGACTTGTATAATTAGTGACACTTAGCCTGTATTTGAATATGGCAACATGATATCGCGCTCTATGACAGAGACTCTGTGCATAGTTAATGAGCATGCTGACATCACCCATAGTAATGAGGTAAGCCCCGCCCCCTTTACTCTGAGCTCTAGACTTGTGTCTCAGCAGCTCAGTGAAGAGGTTTTGTGGTTCACTGTGAGCTCTTAGTGCGGAGATGATATGTTCTGTGTGAGAGACCAGTACCTGCGACGGGCTCCGCACAGACAGGAAGTCCTCCACAGGAAGTAGCAGCTGCAGTCTGGAGTCAATATGATGGAGACTGTGGAGCTCAGAAGGTTCGGGACTGAAGCCTTCACCGACTGATAGAGAAGACGAGACCACCTGCAAACCAGAGGAGACATAACTCACCCAACAACAAGCAGGAGATTTTATTTACATCCGGCCTTTAGCGCATTTAACCCCAAAACAACCGCTGTGTCCTCATTTATCCCCTCGTGTCGTTCATGGAGGAGTTTCTTTCTTCAGCACAGGGTTTCCCAAAGTGGCTTTCGTGAACCCCTGGTGGTTCGTGATGGAATTGCAGGGGGTTCGTAATGTGGTACATTTACCATTAACGAATTAATTAAAAAAAAATATGTAAATAAAAAAAAAAAGTTTTTTTGCAAATACATTTTACAGATTTATACAAATGTGATGTAAATGTAAAATCTTACATTTATAAAAAAATCTATTTTTGGGAAACCCTGTATTAAAAAAACATTCTGTAATGATTACATTGTAAATTACAGTAATATGATTCTATAATTTGTTGAGTGTAATAATAACAACAGCTATGTAAATACTACTGATACTTTAAAACTGATATAACATACATGTTTTTAAAGTTGAACATGCGAATATGACATTCAATTATTGAAATATTTACTTAAAATCTCACTAAATACTTAAAGTATTTTTGTGTTTTATAGTATAAATATCTACTAGTTCTGGAATTAAGGTTCGTTTACTTGACAAGTACAATTACTTAAGATAGGTTTTGTTTTATGAAAAAAATATCCACATTTCGTTAGTTTTATTACTAATGGTGTAAGAAAAATAATCTTATTTAGCAGACCAGACCAGGACTAATACTTTCATATTTATATAAATCATAATTAAGATTATTTTTCGTACCCCATTAGCAGATATTTGTACTTGTTCATAGCCAAAACCAACTAAATGTGGATATTTTTTCATAAAACAAGACATAATTTTACTCGTCAAGCAAATGCATCTTAATTCCAGAACTTGTAGATATTAAAACTAGAAACAAGACAAAAATAACGGTAACACTTTATAATAACTGCACACTATAAATAATTAGTTAAGCATTAGTAAATAGTCAATTAATCATTTATAAAGCATTGTTTTAGCATTAGTAAGCATTTTATAAATACAGCAATAAATGTTTTTTCTTGAGCACATTTATAATGTTTTCATAATTTATTAATTATCGATGTATAATTTATTACGTTATTTAGCAGTTGTCCGATAAGATCATTTAGAAAGTGTAAGTAAATGATTAATAATCTATTTAAATATACATTTATAAATCTTATTATGTAGACCCATGATAATAATTTCTCAATGTGTTAATAAATGCTTTATTAACACATATTTATGCCATAATTTATGATTAAGTCAGGTAGTTATAAAACATTTAGCAGTTGCCAGTCATCTATGTGTATGAGCTCATCTAAAGTGAGGAATATTAATATCTTATAAAGCATTCATAAAGCAGATTCAAAGACTCGTTTATCTCCCAAACAGAGAAGTTAAACAAACTCAACACAGCGGGATACAGAACACATTAATATTTATTCAAGATGCAAAAAATGAAACTCTACACTTAATAAAAAAAATTAATAAACCTCTGCAATTTCATAAAAAAAATTTTTGCATCTTGAAATAAATATGTATGTGTTCTGTATCCCTCTGTGTTGGTTATGTTTGTTGATTTTTCTGTTAAGATGATAAATAAGTCTTTAAATCATCTTTGTAATAGATATACTTATGAATCAAGAACAAGGCATTTATAGCTGTTTTTATAAACTGCTTACTAATGTCTTTATAAAGGAAGACTATTTACTAATGATTAATAGCGTGCAGTTATTATAAAGTGCTACCAGAAATTCATAACACAGTAGCTTCAAAAGCTTGACAGTATGGATATAACAGCATTTCTCGATAATATTGATCATCCGAGGGTAAAACACCAGCAGGCCTCGGTCACAGATTTCATGCTGTTTTGCAGGAAAATCAAGCCCAGCACCTGGTTTTCGCTCTTGGACGACACACAATATCTCATACGCTCGGCCAAACAGCTCGTTAAAGCCAAATATCTAAGTCTTGACTAATATCCTTCTGTTTCCCAACGAGCCGATCTCCCAGCATGCCGAGCGGCGAGCGTGAGGTAAGCGTTGACAAGCTGCCCGCGTGATTAAAAGCCTCGGTATAATGAGCTCATACTGGAATATGAACATTATATATCTTCAGATAATAATAACAGACATTACTGCACCATATACGCAGGCTATAATAGTGTTTGTTAGCATGTATCATTGAGAAAATGTGTTAATATTTTATATTTTCTGCTTTCCATGTCATTTTAGTAGTGGTAACACTGTCATTTTATGGTAACAACTTCACAATAAGGTGTCATTTGTTAACATTATTGTTAATGTAAATTCATAAAAATACAGTTGTTCATTGTAACTAATGTTAACAAACACAGCTTGTGATTTTAATAATGCATTAGTAAATGCTGAAATCAACATTCACTAGATTAATAAATGCTGTGGAAGTATTCTTAGTTCATGTTAGCTACTGTAGTTAATTAATGAACCTTATATTTTTTAAAAAAAATATATATATGTCTAGTTTTAATTTTTATTTCAGTTTTAGTTATGAAATCTGGATTAAAGCATAAGAGAACCTACATTAATATAAACTAGAGTCTGGAATAATTTTCAATATTTTTGAAAGAGGTTGCATTTATTTGATCAAAAATACAGTAAAAATAGCGAAATATTATTACAATGTTTTCTATGTGGATATCTGTTAAACTGTAATTTATTTATGTTATCAAAGCTTTATATTAGTTATGTGGTTATAATATGCATTAGCCAATGTTAACTAATAGTACCTTATTGTAAAATGTTACCAATTTATTTATTTTTCACCAAAAAATACAATAAAATCAGTAATATTGTGAAATATTATTACAATTCAATATGTCTGTTTTCTTCGTGAATATCTGTTAAGCTGTAATTTATTTCTGCGATCAAAGCTGTATTTTCAGCATCATTACTCCAGTCTTCAGAAATCATTCTAATACGCTGAATTTTTTTTTTCAGATCTAAAAAAAATAAACATTTGTGACTGAACAAGCGGTTAAATATATGCAGAGAAAAGACCAAACCAATCACAATTGACCATGCAAATGCATTATGATGTTTTGATCGGCAAAGGGTTTTGTTGAAACGACTCAAGCAGGGCTGAAACTGGAAATCTGGACATTATGTGCTCACACTGAAGCAGTCCAGAACAAGCTCTAAGCAGCACGTTTGATGGATATCAGCACAAACACTAATAACACACGATCCTCTGGCGCTCGCATCCGCAGCATCGACTGATTTCCATCCAGTGGTTCCAGAAGAGCTTGTGTGAGAATACAGCGAGATCAAACCCAAGGTAACACGGCTGACAGACGCCCGAGCCGACACAGAGCGCTCTTTGTTCAGTCTTCAGAATCAACTGAGATCAGCGCCAGAACCAGCTTCAACTGCACATTACGTGAGCATGAGTCTCTCTTAAAGAAGATGCGGTTCACTGGAACAACGATAGAAACTATGCATTTATAGTCTAGTCTATTACAGTTTAGCTGTTACCTAAATGTACTTCAATACATAACAATTACATCCTAATCTAATCATGACTACCTATATTGTTGGAAAGGTCCAAGACTCCTAAATAGATAAATGTTTGTTGTTAAAAATTGATGTAGGAGCAATAATAGATTATTGACTGTCTGTCGGGTCAAAGAGTCAAACACACACAGAGAGACTTTAATCAGGCCGAGTCCAGAAGACATCAAACATCTCCTGACCATCGACGAGCTCCTGCAATAACAGGAAGATATTCAGATCTGTGAAGAGGATCCAAACATCTGCGGTCCTGCTGGGCTTCCGCACGTAATTACAGAAATCAGGAAAGAAGGAAAGAAGGACTCTATAAATGTACTGAATCAGATGAAGAGAGCTGGTAAACACCATCTTTCACTGACCAATCACCAGTTCAGGACACTTTTCTCTTTAAATGACCTCAACCAATCAGTCACAACATCTGGATCTCACAGATAAACATGCTTTTTCTTCTGCGTTCTACTACGACGTGAATTTACTTCTCCTTCACCTGAGGGGGATTCATTTCACTTTTGGTGTGAAAGGGCTTTTATAACTTTTTTATATTAAAAACAAACAAGCAAATCCTGCCCAGATTTAAATAGTAACGTAACGCATTCCATTCCATAAAAAGTAACATAATGAGTCACTTTCTTAGGGAGTAACGCAATATTGTAACGCATTACATTCCATAAAAAGTAACATAATGAGTCACTTTCTTAGGGAGTAACGCAATATTGTAACGCATTACTTTCCATAAAAAGTAACATAATGAGTCACTTTCTTAGGGAGTAACGCAATATTGTAACGCATTACTTTCCATAAAAAGTAACATAATGAGTCACTTTCTTAGGGAGTAACGCAATATTGTAACGCATTACTTTCCATAAAAAGTAACATAATGAGTCACTTTCTTAGGGAGTAACACAATATTGTAACGCATTACTTTCCATAAAAAGTAACATAATGAGTCACTTTCTTAGGTAACGAGTAACTTTCCATAAAAAGTAACAATATTGTAAATACTTTCTTAGGGAGTAACGCAATATTGTAACGCATTACTTTCCATAAAAAGTAACATAATGAGTCACTTTCTTAGGGAGTAACGCAATATTGTAACGCATTACTTTCCATAAAAAGTAACATAATGAGTCACTTTCTTAGTAACACAATATTGTAACGCATTACTTTCCATAAAAAGTAACTTTCCATAAAAAGTAACAATATTGTAACGCATTACTTTCCATAAAAAGTACTTTCCTTAGGGATAACACAAAAAGCATTACTTTCCATAACATAATGAGTCACTTTCTTAGCAATATTGGCATTACTTTCCATAAAAAGTAACATAATAACTTAGGGAGTAACACAATATTGTAACGCATTACTTTCCATAAAAAGTAACATAATGAGTCACTTTCTTAGTAACGCAATATTGTAAGTAATTCCATAAAAAGTAACATATTGAGTACTTTCTTAGGGAGTAACGCAATAT
>CM049880.1:397500-420000 GCA_027474115.1 Schizopygopsis malacanthus | reverse complement strand
TACTTTTAATTAGTCACGTGATTGATAATTAACACTGATGATGATGACGTCATACCTGGATCTGCTGGACAGTTCTTCTCATGAGGATCCTGAACAGATGGATGGATGACAGCATGCTGACTGAAGGCTTTCTGAGGGATGTGTACGAGTATGTTTAAGTATTGAGTATGTTTGAGTATGTTTGAGTATGTACGAGTATTACTGACCGGATCTTGGGTCCGCGGACTCTCAGAGGCTCCAGAACGACAGACATCACCCGCAGAAACCTCCATATCACCTACAACAGCACATCTACAGAATACTATCGCAAATAAATCATGTGTGGATCATATACAAACTTCTCTCCGTGTTTGTCGTGAAAGCCCGGTTTGTTTACACTGAGCTCGCTGTATCCAGGGACGCCAGAGTCCCGGATGTGACGGATTCTACTGAGGCGATGATAAAGATGTTCATTCAGAAAAACGGAGGCGGAATTATGTGAATAACTTAAGTTAAAACTCTGAAATCGAAGCGAGACGACAAAAGCCAATTTATTTAAGTCTATAAAGTTTTTGTAGCGATTTGTTTTTCTGATCACCGTGACAGACTTCCGCCACAAGAGCGCGCCAAACTACCGCGCGTGCTAATAAAATTATTAGTTAAAATATATATATATATATTTTGATTTTAAATATTTTCGCATGCAAGTACATACATACATACATACATATATTGGGTGTATTTATTCATTATATATATTTTGTAAAAAAAAACATATATATATATATATATTAAAAAATTAAAGCCTCCGGTAAAAGCAGATCCTTTACATTTAGTAATTAAGCAAACGCTTTTATCCAAATTGACTTATTAAAGAGTTGCTAACGTTTTTAAAGAGGTGGAATTAAATTTGTATAATGGTATATTACACATTTACTTAATATTTGTGGAAAATGCTTTATTATACAAATGTAAATGGACACTGAAAAGCTCGTTTTAGTAACAGAAATAGGACACTGTCTACATCCTAACAAACAGGCCGTATAAACCTAACGCTATCCTAAACCTACTTTTTCCTCAGTATTTGATTTGTTGTGATTTATATTGGTCATAATTGCCTTTAATGACGTGTTCGTTGTTCCAAAATAGCCTATGTTGCAAAAAGAAAGACTTTTCTCACGCTGAAAGAGCGTGAGTGGGCGGGGCTTGTTCGGCGCTGCGTGCGTGACGCGTCCGTGCGTGGCTCTGAGTGGGCGGGGCGCTGAGCTGTAAACAGATGCCATGTTGGATGTGCTGAGATGAAGACGTGCGGAACATTATGGAGAGAGATTTCTGCTCTTTAACAGATTCTGAGGAGCTGCAGAGCTTCATCTCACACTCGGACAGGTGAACGAACACACACACACACACACACACACTCTCCCTCTCACACGCACACACACACTCACAGTGGCGTGCACAGGCCTCCGGGGGCGGGGGTCATGATTCTTTGTCATGTTGGTTTTTCTATTTTGAAGCTGTCTGAGCATCACAGCCAAACTAATTTCCCTATTATAAAGACAAAGCCTTTCAATGTAGCAAAATATAAAAAAGGATGGCAGATATTTAGGCCAGAGTGGGTGAAGATAAAACATATCTGTCATTACTTTATCTTTGTTATTAAAAATCATTTGAGTCAGATCGGGACCGCGGAGCGCGAATCGCGGATTATTTGAGTCAGTTCGGGACCGCGGAGCGCGAATCGCGAATCATTTGAGGTAGATCGAGAACGCGGAGCGCGAATCATTTGAGGTAGATCGAGAACGCGGAGCGCGAATCATTTGAGTCAGATCGGGACCGCGGAGCGCGAGTCATTTGCGAGTCATTTGAGTCAGTTCGGGACCGCGGAGCGCGAATCATTTGAGTCAGATCGGGACCGCGGAGCGCGAGTCATTTGAGTCAGTTCGGGACCGCGGAGCGCGAATCATTTGAGTCAGTTCGGGACCGCGGAGCGCGAATCATTCGAGTCAGTTCGGGATCGCGGAGCGCGAATCATTTGAGTCAGTTCGGGACGCGTAGCGCGAGTCATTTGAGTCAGTTCGGGACCGCGGAGCGCGAATCATTTGAGTCAGTTCGGGACCGCGGAGCGCGAGTCATTTGAGTCAGTTCGGGACGCGGAGCGCGAATCATTTGAGTCAGTTCGGGATCGCGGAGCGCGAATCATTTGAGTCAGTTCGGGACCGCGGAGCGCGAATCATTTGAGTCAGTTCGGGACGCGGAGCGCGAATCATTTGGGTCAGTTCGGGACCGCGAGTCATTTGAGTCAGTTCGGGACGCGGAGCGCGAATCATTTGAGTCAGTTCGGGACCGCGAGTCATTTGAGTCAGTTCGGGACGCGGAGCGCGAATCATTTGGGTCAGTTCGGGACCGCGAGTCATTTGAGTCAGTTCGGGACGCGGAGCGCGAATCATTTGAGTCAGTTCGGGACCGCAGAGCGTGAATCATTTGAGTCAGTTCGGGATCGCGGAGCGCGAATCATTTGAGTCAGTTCGGGATCGCGAATCATTTGAGTCAGTTCGGGACGCGGAGCGCGAATCATTTGGGTCAGTTCGGGACCGCGAATCATTTGAGTCAGTTCGGGACCGCGGAGCGCGAATCATTTGAGTCAGTTCGGGACCGCGGAGCGTGAGTCATTTGAGTCAGTTTTTTCTTTCTTTTTTATTAAACAGTACAACGCTTAAAATCATTAACACAGTAGGCTAAAGTATAACAAAACACAAAATACAAATCCCTTAAGAAAATGAAGCATGCTTTTATTATGGGCTGTAGGTCTATGGTTTGATTTGATTGATGTTGTGCTGTATGACGTCAGAGTGAACGCTCGTGAATGCAGCATTAGAGCAGCTCGTGATCAGATAACACACAGAGTCGTGAAGGGTTCATTAGGAGCGTGTTGTTGGTCTTCTTTAAGCGTGTTGTATTTGCTGTTCTTGCAGTCAGTGTTATATTCCAGCACTAATGAAGCGTGTGTCTGTCGCGTTCTGATCTTCATCTTAAACCTTATTTCTGGAGCTCAGTTGCTTTGGTCTGTTTTTATAAGCACAAAAAAAATATTGTCTTCCTGTACAGGACGCTGTTCGAGGAGATCCGCGCCTCCATCAGCAACACCGCGGAGGACGAGCGCGCGTTCTGGCGTCCGGTTCTGCCGTGGGGCGGCGTGTTCACCATCCGAGCGGGACGCAAAGCCATCGCCTGCACGCCGCTGTACGTGGAGATCAACCTGAAGAACACCTGCAGCATCGACGGCTTCCTCATGCTCCTCTACGTCATCCTGAGAGACAACCACAGCTTCCCCAGAGAGCTGGGCCTGTTCCTGGGCCGGAGCTTCGTCCAGCACTTCCTCCAGCTGATGGACTGCTGCGAGTACACCACCGTCAAGATGCTGTGGATCTGGGACCGCATGTCCAAGCGGCAGTACCGCTCCGAGATCCACCACACGGCGCTGGAGATCGACCTGTTCGGGAACGAGCACGAGAACTTCACCCAGAACCTGGAGAACCTGATGTGCAGCGTGCAGGAGAGCGTCTGCTCCAGCGGGAGCTGCCCCAACCGGCTGCAGGAGCACCTGCAGAAGACCATCAGCGTCAGGTGCGTATGCAGAGCTTCATCTCACACTTGGACCGGTGAACGAACACACACACAAACACAATGTGTGTATCACAACCAGTCAGAAGCGGCTGAGAGCGGGAGAATAACTTTCCATTGATTTATGGGACAATGATTGAAAATCTGAGGGTGCAAAAACATCTAAATATTGAGAAAATCAGCTTTAAAGTTGTTCTTAGCAATGCATAATATTAAAACCAGTCCAGATTTGACTCTGAAGCAGCTGAACACAATTACACTAAAAGAGCTTTTACTGGAGAAACACTCAGAAGAACAGTGATGAGCGCTGATGTGTGTGAGGTGATTCTCATCTGTGTGTGTTTCTCTCAGTCCTCCTCATGAGCTTCCGGATAAGGATCCCATGCAGTCTGCGCTGGACAAGTTCTTCTGCACGCGGCTGGAGCTCTGTGAAGAACTGGAGTGAGATGCTCCTCAGTGTTTCTCAGAGACGGATGCTGTGATCTGATCTTCTGACTCACCTCTGTGTGTGTGTGTCTGTGTTTCTGTGTCTGTCTGTCTGTGTCTGTCTCTGTTTGTTTGTCTGTCTGTCTGTGTCTGTGTGTGTCTGTCTGTCTGTGTGTGTGTCTGTGCGTGTGTCATGTCTGTGTTTGTGTCTGTCTGTGCGTTTGTGTCTGTCTGTGTGTGTCTGTCTGTGTGTGTGTCTGTGTTTCTGTGTCTGTTTGTCTGTCTGTGTCTGTCTGTCTGTCTGTCTGTGTTTGTGTGTGTGTGTGTCTGTCTGTCTGTCTGTCTGTCTGTGTGTGTCTGTCTGTCTGTGTTTCTGTGTCTGTCTCTGTTTGTCTGTCTGTGTGTGTGTGTGTCTGTCTGTCTGTCTGTGTTTGTGTCTGTCTGTCTGTGTTTGTGCGTGTGTCTGTCTGTCTGTGTTTGTGTGTGTCTGTCCGTCTGTGTGTGTCTGTCTGTCTGTGTTTGTGTGTGTGTGTCTGTCTGTGTTTGTGTGTAACGTCTGTCTGTCTCTCTGTGCGCGTGTGTGTCTGTCTGTCTGTGTGTGTGTGTGTGTGTGTCTGTCTGTGTGTGTCTGTGTTTGTGTCTGTCTGTCTGTCTGTCTCTCTCTGTGCGCGTGTGTGTCTGTCTGTGTGTGTGTCTGTCTGTGTTTGTGTCTGTCTGTCTCTCTCTCTCTCTGTGCGCGTGTGTGTCTGTCTGTGTGTCTGTTTCAGGTGTGAGGGTCTGAGAGAGTTCGCTCAGAGGTTCTTCTGTCACGGCCCGCCGCCCTTCATCATCCTCAACATGCAGATGTGGCAGTCGGAGGATCTGTCGTACGTGCCGTATCACGTGGATCTCTCCGAGCAGCGGTACTCGTCAGCGCCGTCCGTCACAGGTTCACAGGAGCCTCGCTTACACACTTGTGCATGGAATGATGCTGAATGTAAACATACAGCAGTGTCCAAAATATTCCTTGAACCATTTAAGAAACATGCATATGTACTTTTTCAAATGCGACCGTGGAGCACAAAACAAGTCATATGGGTCAATTTTGTAAAATTGAGATTAATACATCATCTGAAAGCTGAATAAATAATATTTGCATTGATGTATGATTTATGAAAATCTGGAATCTGAGGGTGCAAAAAAAATCTAAATATTGAGAAAATCATCTTTAAAGTTGTTCAAATGAAGTTCTTAGCAATGCATTTTACTAATCAAAAAATTGTTTTGATATTTACGGTAGGAATATCTTCATGGAACATGATCTTAATATCTAATGATTTTTGGCATAACAGAAAAATGTATAATTTTAACCCATACAATGTATTGTTTTATACCTGTGCTGCTTATGACTGCTTTTGTGCTGCAGGGTCAAGAAATAAGAGTAATGCCTGTATTTACCCCCCCCCAGGTACTCGCTGGAGGGCGCCACGCTCTTCAACAGAGACGAGCATCATTATTCTGCGGCGTTCCAGATCGACGGCTTCTGGATGCATTACGACGGCCTGCGCAGCGACAACCTGGTGCTTCTGAACAAACCTCCAGAGCTCCTGCTGCTGTCCTCGCTCGTGTACATCAGGAGCACAGAGACATGAGCACACGCCGACGCTCCCTCCAGAGCTCCTGCTGCTGTCCTCGCTCGTGTACATCAGGAGCACAGAGACATGAGCACACGCCGACGCTCCCTCCAGAGCTCCTGCTGCTGTCCTCGCTCGTGTACATCAGGAGCACAGAGACATGAGCACACGCCGACGCTCCCTCCAGAGCTCCTGCTGCTGTCCTCGCTCTGTACATCAGGAGCACAGAGCTGAGCACACGCCGACGCTCCCTCAGAGCTCTGCTCTGTCCTCTCTCGTGTACATCAGGAGCACAGAGACATGCTCCCTCCAGAGCTCCTGCTGCTGTCCTCGCTCGTGTACACAGGAGCCAGAGACATGAGCACACGCCGACGCTCCCTCCAGAGCTCCTGCTGCTGTCCTCGCTCGTGTACATCAGGAGCACAGAGACATGAGCACACGCCGACGCTCCCTCCAGAGCTCCTGCTGCTGTCCTCGCTCGTGTACATCAGGAGCACAGAGACATGAACACACGCCGACGCTCCCTCCAGAGCTCCTGCTGCTGTCCTCGCTCGTGTACATCAGGAGCACAGAGACATGAGCACACGCCGACGCTCCCTCCAGAGCTCCTGCTGCTGTCCTCGCTCGTGTACATCAGGAGCACAGAGACATGAGCTCCTGCTGCTGTCCTCGCACACGCCGATGAACACACGCCGACGCTCCCTCCAGAGCTCCTGCTGCTGTCCTCGCTCGTGTACATCAGCTCCTGCTGCTGTCCTCGCTCGTGGAGCACAGAGACATGAGCACACGCCGACGCTCCCTCCAGAGCTCCTGCTGCTGTCCTCGCTCGTGTACATCAGGAGCACAGAGACATGAGCACACGCCGATGATCCCTCCAGAGCTCCTGCTGCTGTCCTCGCTCGTGTACATCAGGAGCACAGAGACATGAGCACACGCCGACGCTCCCTCCAGAGCTCCTGCTGCTGTCCTCGCTCGTGTACATCAGGAGCACAGAGACATGAACACACGCCGACGCTCCCTCCAGAGCTCCTGCTGCTGTCCTCGCTCGTGTACATCAGGAGCACAGAGACATGAGCACACGCCGACGCTCCCTCCAGAGCTCCTGCTGCTGTCCTCGCTCGTGTACATCAGGAGCACAGAGACATCCAGAGCTCCTGCTGCTGTCCTCGCACACAGGAGCACAGAGACGACGCTCCCTCCAGAGCTCCTGCTGCTGTCCTCGCTCGTGTACATCAGGAGCACAGAGACATGAACACACGCCGACGCTCCCTCCAGAGCTCCTGCTGCTGTCCTCGCTCGTGTACATCAGGAGCACAGAGACATGAGCTCCTGCTGCTGTCCTCGCTCACACGCCGATGACGCTCCCTCCAGAGCTCCTGCTGCTGTCCTCGCTCGTGTACATCAGGAGCACAGAGCTCCTGCTGCTGTCCTCGCTCGTGACATCAGGAGCACAGAGAACACACGCCGATGCTCCCTCCAGAGCTCCTGCTGCTGTCCTCGCTCGTGTACATCAGGAGCACAGAGACATGAGCACACGCCGATGATCCCTCCAGAGCTCCTGCTGCTGTCCTCGCTCGTGTACATCAGGAGCACAGAGACATGAGCACACGCCGACGCTCCCTCCAGAGCTCCTGCTGCTGTCCTCGCTCGTGTACATCAGGAGCACAGAGACATGAACACACGCCGACGCTCCCTCCAGAGCTCCTGCTGCTGTCCTCGCTCGTGTACATCAGGAGCACAGAGACATGAACACACGCCGACGCTCCCTCCAAGCTCCTGCTGCTGTCCTCGCTCACACGCCGATGAACACACGCCGATGCTCCCTTCAGGATCGACCGCTGACGACGCGGGGTACAGGTGCCTTCCAGTGATGTCTCGAATCGATGGACTTCTGTGTGTTTTCTGCTGCTTGGAATCCAAGAGTCTGTGTACGGTGGACTATAATAGTTCTGGGACTTCTTTCTAAACCTTCATGCAGCTCAGAAGAATCGGTGTCATTCACACTGATACAGAGAGTACAAAAAAATGATCATATTTATTAGAATATCATCAGAACTCACACTGGATTTGGATTCAAGCATAAATCTGATTTGATTGAAACTGCCTCCTACAGAAGGTCACTTGTTTTTAATCATCTTTATTAATGTTGGTTTACAGTCCTTCCTCTACTTCACTACTTGCTCTCATCGTGACTAGATTACTAGGATTTGTTTACCGAAGCATATTAACAGAATGTGGTATGAATTAACGTGCATCACTATTTTTATAATCAATATCAAATCTTATTTAGATATTATATCTGCTCCCACTGCAAATAAAACTTTTTATGTTTGTAACCGTGTGTTAATGAGCTCATTTAATGACATCAGCATTTGTTATGCAGTGAATGGGTGCCGTCAGAATGAGAGTCTGATAAAAACATCACAGCAGTCCGTCAGTTAACATCTGGAGAAGACTAAAGAGTTACAGTTTAGAGATGTTTTGTCTTGTAAACGCTGCAGATTTCTCTCCTGATTCAGACCTGAACACTTTTTTCAGTTATTATGGATTATGAACTCTATGGTATTTGAGTTAAATATGTCTTAAATGCTGGATTTGTTTCAGGATTTGTTTCTCCAGATGTTACCTGATGGACTGGAGTGCGGTGATGTTTTTATCAGACTCTCATTCTGACGGCACCCATTCACTTCCATTGCTGAGACACTGATGCAGAAACGAACTCATCCTGATCTGGGATGACCCGAAGCTGATGAAACATTCAGCACACGTCCAGATGAACTGTTCCTTTGAACACGAGGCAGACACACGCTGGACTCATTTCCAGGCCTTTATTTCTTGACTGGTTGAGCTGCGACACACATAAATAAACTGGCAGAAGTACGCTACGCTCTCAACGCTTGATCAAATGTGAAAAATAAATACTGCGCTTGTAGCTAAGGTTATCGGTTTAGTTCCAGTAACAATCCACAGGGTTATAAATATACCGGACGGACGGACAGAAAAAGAAAATGTGGCATCATCATCATCATGAAAAACAATCATAAAGTTTAAGACGGCGAGGAAGTCCTTCTGGACTGATTCAGATTCCCTCGAGAGACCAGCACTTCGATGAGAGCGGCGGATCCGACGCGAACAAACACCCAACACCGCAGTTCTCACGTCTGGCCTTTCATCTGGATCAGAAATCCACACGCTTCAGGAGAGAAAGACCACACGCGATCATCTGCAGCAGACTCAGTGAGCAGTGTCGGGGAACTTACTTTAAAAGTAAATGTTACTCCCTAAGAACGTTACTAATTACGTTACTTTTTATGGAAAGTAATGCGTTACAATATTGCGTTACTCCCTAAGAAAGTTACTCATTATGTTACTTTTTATGGAATGTAATGCGTTACGTTACTTTTATAAATCTGGGCAGGATTTTCTTATTTTTGCTCATTAGTACGGTGGATCATCGAAGGTCAGAAGACATTGGTTAATAAACTGGGATTAAATACATTTCACAGACAAGGTTTAAGTCTAGTCCTGGACTAAAGTGTAAAGCACCGACTGATCTTAAAATATATCAGTGCTCTGTTTTGTCTTATTATGAACACCAGTTATGTTTTTTTCTAAGCATGTTTATAAAAATGTCCTAATTGAACTATGATCCAATCCTGGTTTAGTCTAAGCCCCGTCTGTGAAACCGGGCCAAAGCATATTTGTGTTATTTAACATTTAATTATTGCAGGTTTGCATCATTCGGAGTTGCATTTTGCCGTTTTTATTCATTTTGAGGAATACTGAGTTTTGTTGGCGAGTGAGAAATTAATGCATATTCACATAACTGTGACCCTGGAGCACAAAACCAGTCATAAGGGTCAATATTTCGAAATTGAGATTGTATGCATCATCTGAAAGCTGATTAAACAATCTGAGGGTTCAAAAAAATCTAAATATTGAGAAAATCATCTTTAAAGTTGTTCAAATTAAGTTCTTAGCAATGCATATTACTAATCAAAAATTAAGTTTATGATAGGAAATGTACAAAATATCTTCATGGAACATGATCTTAATATTCTAATGATTCTTGGCATAAAATAAAAATGTATAATGTTGAGCCATACAATGTATTGTTTTATAGCTGTGCTGCTTATGACTGCGTCTGTGCTCCAGGGACACGTGTTCTAGAACTACAGTAACATCTTACTCCAGATTTCTCTAACATGGGGACAGAAGAGATGTTAATCAATAAATGGTATAATATAACTCCGATATTTCCTTCTAAATTCAAAAGTAAAGAGTTACTTTACTAGTTCCTTGAAAAAAGTAATCTGATTGCGTAACTCGCGTTACTTGTAAAGCATTATTACCCCAACACTGTCACGGATGGATGCGCGGACATATTTCTTATTGCTAATCAAACACCGATGCTTCGGAGGAGCGCTGGTTCCCTTTGTGTCTCCGGATGAAGATCTACACTGAACCTTCTGGACTGAGACATCACGCTGTTAATGTCAGATCAACCCGAAACACGGTTCTAAAGGCCGATCGGATCCAACATCACAAGTGTTGAAATCCAGAATAACGAGCAACATAAAGAAACGAAGCGACGAGAGCCAGTCAGGTCAGTCACAGGATTCCCCAAAACACCGTGGCAAGTAATGACCAAATAACAAACGAGTTGAAGAGAACGTCTTATTGCCTCAAAGGAACTCAAAGGTCACGTATACAGCGTAGAAAATGGTTCGGTAAGAGCAGAGCTTCAGTATCTCCACACGCTCGACTGTGAAATGATCTCGGAAATCAGGATTCACACGTGACAGAACTAAAACAACACAATCCTGGAGGAGATTAGCACCGGTCAGTTAGAGAGTGTGTTCACGCGCACACACACACACACACACACACACACGAACGTGAATCTCAGTAAGCCTTCGGGATCACGTCCACCTCACATCTCAGATACAGGTTTTTTACATGGTAACATTTTTTTCCATCACATTCTTCCACGAAAAATGATAGATTTGAATTTTATAAATGTATATTTGACCTTTTAAATAGTTGGAGTGTGTTTTAAACGGCACATTTTAGTGTGAAATTAACTAACATTTGTAAACTTAATATAAAAAAAATGTAAGAAAAATCTCCTTCAAGCAAAATATTTTGACAAAAAAAAAAAAAAAAAAAAAATTGACCTGTGTATTTTTACCTTTGCAAAAAAAAAAAAAAATGCAAAACATTGTTTTATCATTCAGCAAAATATTTTGACCTTATAAAAAAAAAAAAAAACAACAAAAAAAATTGTTTTTTAACTTAGCAAAAAAAGAGTGTTTGTCTTTTGGCACAATATTTTGATGTTGCAAAAAAAAAATGCAAAAATTGTATATTTCTTTCAGCAAAATTCAAAGAGTGTTTTTTGTTTTCTGCCAAATATAAGTGACTTTGTGGTGAAACATGATCTGCATGAACTCTGGTGAGATGCACTCATTTCCAGCAGAAAGGACAAGATGAGCGCGTGGATCGGACACACACACGCACGCACACACACACACACACACACACACACACACACACAGCGCTGTATGTAGAGGACAGAAGGCAGCCCTTATCACGAGTCCCAGGCTTCTCCTCCAGAGCGAAGCGCCGGATTCAGCTCATGCATCACACACACACGTGCGTCCCTCATCAGAAGCCTTGAAATGTAAAGGGGAAGAGCTGGGCGCTCCGTGTCCTCCGAGGGTTAGTGGAAGGCTCCGGTGTTCATCTGAGCCGCGTGTCTGTAATCGCTCCGCGTCCAGCGCCGGCCGGCCGGAGGAAACAAATCCAGTTCCCCTCACGTCTCTGACAGTGGTCAGCCGGGCGCCCGGGGTCAAAGCGCGGTCAGGCCGAAGTTACAGCGGCAGTACATCATCCCGCTGGAGTCGTGCCAGCTGTCCGTGATCGGATCGTACCGCTGCACCGCGCTCAGATACGACGAGCCCGAGTGACCTCCGACCACATAGAGGTAGTTATCCACCACAGCAGAGCCCACACCTGCCCAGAAACACAACAATATCAGCACTGAGAACACACACACGACCAGAAACACAACAATATCAGCACTGAGAACACAGACACACACACACACACAACACTACACACAGACACACACACCTGCCCAGAAACACAACAATATCAGCACTGAGAACACAGACAGACACAACACACACACACACACACACACACACACACACACACCTGCCCAGAAACACAACAATATCAGCACTGAGAACACAGACACACACACACACAACACTACACACAGACACACACACCTGCCCAGAAACACAACAATATCAGCACTGAGAACAGACACACACACACTACACAAAGACACACTCGTTCAGTGATTGGTTTGTTGGTGTCTGGTGTGATCGGGGGTCATGTGACTCTCACCGGTGCGCGGCTCGTTCAGTGATTGGTTTGTTTGTGTCTGGTGCGATCGGGGGTCATGTGACTCTCACCGGTGTGCGGCTCGTTCAGTGATTGGTTTGTTGACCGAGGGTCATGTGTCTGGTGCGCGGCTCGTTCAGTGATTGGTCTGTTTGTGTCTGGTGCGATCGGGGGTCATGTGACTCTCACCGGTGCGCGGCTCGTTCAGTGATTGGTTTGTTTGTGTCTGGTGTGATCGGGGGTCATGTGACTCACTGGTGCGTGGCTCGTTCAGTGATTGGTTTGTTTGTGTCTGGTGTGATCGGGGGTCATGTGACTCTCACCGGTGCGCGGCTCGTTCAGTGATTGGTTTGTTCGTGTCTGGTGTGATCGGGGGTCATGTGACTCTCACCGGTGCGCGGCTCGTTCAGTGATTGGTTTGTTTGTGTCTGGTGTGATCGAGGGTCATGTGACTCTCACCGGTGCGCGGCTCGTTCAGTGATTGGTTTGTTCGTGTCTGGTGTGATCGAGGGTCATGTGACTCTCACCGGTGCGTGGCTCGTTCAGTGATTGGTTTGTTCGTGTCTGGTGTGACCGGGGGTCATGTGACTCTCACCGGTGTGCGGCTCGTCAGTGATTGGTTTGTTCGTGTCTGGTGTGACCGGGGTCATGTGACTCTCACCGGTGCGTGGCTCGTTCAGTGATTGGTTTGTTCGTGTCTGGTGTGACCGGGGGTCATGTGACTCTCACCGGTGCGCGGCTCGTTCAGTGATTGGTTTGTTCGTGTCTGGTGTGATCAGGGGTCATGTGACTCACCGGTGTGTGGCTCGTTCAGTGATTGGTTTGTTTGTGTCTGGTGTGATCGGGGGTCATGTGACTCTCACCGTGCGTGGCTCGTTCAGTGATTGGTTTGTTCGTGTCTGGTGTGACCGGGGGTCATGTGACTCTCACCGGTGCGTGGCTCGTTCAGTGATTGGTTTGTTGGTGTCTGGTGTGATCGGGGGTGTGATCGGGGGTCATGTGACTCATGTCACCTGTGCGCGGCTCGTTCAGTGATTGGTTTGTTGGTGTCTGGTGTGTCGGGGGTCATGTGCGGTGTGCGGCTCGTTCAGTGATTGGTTTGTTGGTCTTTGTCGGGGGTCATGTGTCTGCGGCTCGTTGTGATTGGTTTGTTGGTGTCTGGTGTGATCGGGGGTCATGTGACTCTCACCTGCGCGGCTCGTTCGTGATTGGTTTGTTTGTGTCTGGTGTGATCGGGGGTCATGTGCGCGGCTCGTTCAGTGATTGGTCTGTTTGGTTGGTGTTCATGTGTCTGGTGTGATTGGTTTGTTGGTGTCTGGTGTGGGGGTCATGTGACTCTCACCGGTGCGCGGCTCGTTCAGTGATTGGTTTGTTCTGTTTGTGTCTGGTGTGATCGAGGGTCATGTGACCGTGCGCGGCTCGTTCAGTGATTGGTCTGTTTGTGTCGATCGGGGGGTGCGCGGCTCGTTCAGTGATTGGTTTGTTTGTGTTGGTTTGTTTGTGTCTGGTCAGTGATTGGTCTGTTTGGTCTGGTGTGGGGGTCATGTGACTCTCACCGGTGCGCGGCTCGTTCAGTGACCGGTGCGCGGCTGTTCAGTGATTGGTTTGTTTGTGTCTGGTGTGATCGGGGGTCATGTGACTGTGGTGCGTGGCTCGTTCAGTGATTGGTTTGTTCGTGTCTGGTGTGATCGGGGGTCATGTGACTCTCACCGGTGCGCGGCTCGTTCAGTGATTGGTTTGTTGGTGTCTGGTGTGATCGGGGGTCATGTGACTCTCACCGGTGCGCGGCTCGTTCAGTGATTGGTTTGTTCGTGTCTGGTGTGATCGAGGGTCATGTGACTCTCACCGGTGCGCGGCTCGTTCAGTGATTGGTTTGTTCGTGTCTGGTGTGATCGAGGGTCATGTGACTCTCACCGGTGCGCGGCTCGTTCAGTGATTGGTTTGTTCGTGTCTGGTGTGATCGGGGGTCATGTGACTCTCACCGGTGCGCGGCTCGTTCAGTGATTGGTTTGTTTGTGTCTGGTGTGATCGAGGGGTCATGTGACTCTCACCGGTGCGCGGCTCGTTCAGTGATTGGTTTGTTGGTGTCTGGTGTGATCGGGGGTCATGTGACTCTCACCGGTGCGCGGCTCGTTCAGTGATTGGTTTGTTCGTGTCTGGTGTGATCGGAGGGTCATGTGACTCTCACCGGTGCGCGGCTCGTTCAGTGATTGGTTTGTTGGTGTCTGGTGTGATCGGGGGTCATGTGACTCTCACCGGTGCGCGGCTCGTTCAGTGATTGGTTTGTGTGTCTGGTGTGACGGGGTCGGTGTGTGGCTCGTTCAGTGATTGGTTTGTTCGTGTCTGGTGTGATCGGAGGGTCATGTGACTCTCACCGGTGCGCGGCTCGTTCAGTGATTGGTTTGTTCATGTGTGTCTGGTGTGATCGAGGGTCATGTGACTCTCACCGGTGCGCGGCTCGTTCAGTGATTGGTTTGTTTGTGTTGGTGGTGATGTCGAGGGTTGTGTCGGTGTGTGGCTCGTTCAGTGATTGGTTTGTTGGTGTCTGGTGTGATCGGGGGTCATGTGACTCTCACCGGTGCGCGCTCGTTCCGGTGCGCGGCTCGTTCAGTGATTGGTTTGTTTGTGTCTGGTGTGATCGGGGGTCATGTGACTCTCACCGGTGCGCGGCTCGTTCAGTGATTGGTTTGTTGGTGTCTGGTGTGATCGAGGGTCATGTGACTCTCACCGGTGCGCGGCTCGTTCAGTGATTGGTTTGTTCGTGTCTGGTGTGATCGAGGGTCATGTGACTCTCACCGGTGCGCGGCTCGTTCAGTGATTGGTTTGTTCGTGTCTGGTGTGATCGGGGGTCATGTGACTCTCACCGGTGCGCGGCTCGTTCAGTGATTGGTTTGTTTGTGTCTGGTGTGATCGAGGGTCATGTGACTCTCACCGGTGCGCGGCTCGTTCAGTGATTGGTTTGTTCGTGTCTGGTGTGATCGAGGGTCATGTGACTCTCACCGGTGCGCGGCTCGTTCAGTGATTGGTTTGTTCGTGTCTGGTGTGATCGAGGGTCATGTGACTCTCACCGGTGCGCGGCTCGTTCAGTGATTGGTTTGTTCAGTGATTGGTTTGTTTGTGTCTGGTGTGATCGAGGGTCATGTGACTCTCACCGGTGCGCGGCTCGTTCAGTGATTGGTTTGTTCGTGTCTGGTGTGATCGAGGGTCATGTGACTCTCACCGGTGCGCGGCTCGTTCAGTGATTGGTTTGTTCGTGTCTGGTGTGATCGAGGGTCATGTGACTCTCACCGGTGCGCGGCTCGTTCAGTGATTGGTTTGTTTGTGTCTGGTGTGATCGGGGGTCATGTGACTCTCACCGGTGCGCGACTCGTTCAGTGATTGGTTTGTTTGTGTCTGGTGTGACTCACCGGTGCGCGGCTCGTTCAGTGATTGGTCTGTTTGTGTCTGGTGTGATCGGGGGTCATGTGACTCTCACCGGTGCGCGGCTCGTTCAGTGATTGGTTTGTTTGTGTCTGGTGTGATCAGGGGTCATGTGACTCACCGGTGTGTGGCTCGTTCAGTGATTGGTTTGTTCGTGTCTGGTGTGATCGGGGGTCATGTGACTCTCACCGGTGTGTGGCTCGTTCAGTGATTGGTTTGTTTGTGTCTGGTGTGATCGAGGGTCATGTGACTCACTGGTGCGTGGCTCGTTCAGTGATTGGTTTGTTGGTGTCTGGTGTGATCGGGGGTCATGTGACTCTCACCGGTGCGCGGCTCGTTCAGTGATTGGTTTGTTTGTGTCTGGTGTGACTCACCGGTGCGCGGCTCGTTCAGTGATTGGTTTGTTTGTGTCTGGTGTGATCGAGGGTCATGTGACTCTCACCGGTGCGCGGCTCGTTCAGTGATTGGTTTGTTCGTGTCTGGTGTGATCGGGGGTCATGTGACTCTCACCGGTGCGCGGCTCGTTCAGTGATTGGTTTGTTGGTGTCTGGTGTGATCGGGGGTCATGTGACTCTCACCGGTGTGTGGCTCGTTCAGTGATTGGTTTGTTTGTGTCTGGTGTGATCGGGGGTCATGTGACTCTCACCGGTGCGCGGCTCGTTCAGTGATTGGTTTGTTCGTGTCTGGTGTGATCGGGGGTCATGTGACTCTCACCGGTGCGCGGCTCGTTCAGTGATTGGTTTGTTGGTGTCTGGTGTGATCGGGGGTCATGTGACTCTCACCGGTGCGCGGCTCGTTCAGTGATTGGTTTGTTGGTGTCTGGTGTGATCGAGGGTCATGTGACTCACCGGTGTGTGGCTCGTTCAGTGATTGGTTTGTTTGTGTCTGGTGTGATCGGGGGTCATGTGACTCTCACCGGTGTGCGGCTCGTTCAGTGATTAGTTTGTTCGTGTCTGGTGTGACTCTCACCGGTGTGTGGCTCGTTCAGTGATTGGTTTGTTTGTGTCTGGTGTGACCGGGGGTCATGTGACTCTCACCGGTGCGTGGCTCGTTCAGTGATTGGTTTGTTCGTGTCTGGTGTGACCGGGGGTCATGTGACTCTCACCGGTGCGTGGCTCGTTCAGTGATTGGTTTGTTCGTGTCTGGTGTGACCGGGGGTCATGTGACTCTCACCGGTGCGCGGCTCGTTCAGTGATTGGTTTGTTCGTGTCTGGTGTGACCGGGGGTCATGTGACTCTCACCGGTGTGCGGCTCGTTCAGTGATTGGTTTGTTCGTGTCTGGTGTGACCGGGGGTCATGTGACTCTCACCGGTGCGTGGCTCGTTCAGTGATTGGTTTGTTCGTGTCTGGTTGACCGGGGGTCATTACTCTCACCGGTGCGCGGCTCGTTCAGTATTGGTTTGTTCGTGTCTGGTGTGACCGGGGGTCAGGTGCGCGGCTCGTTCAGTGATTGGTTTGTTTGTGTCTGGTGTGATCGGGGGTCATGTGACTCTCACCGGTGCGTGGCTCGTTCAGTGATTGGTTTGTTCGTGTCTGGTGTGACCGGGGGTCATGTGACTCTCACCGGTGCGTGGCTCGTTCAGTGATTGGTTTGTTGGTGTCTGGTGTGATCGGGGGTCATGTGACTCACCGGTGTGCGGCTCGTTCAGTGATTGGTTTGTTTGTGTCTGGTGTGATCGGGGGTCATGTGACTAACCTGTGCGCGGCTCGTTCAGTGATTGGTTTGTTGGTGTCTGGTGTGATCGGGGGTCATGTGACTAACCGGTGTGCGGCTCGTTCAGTGATTGGTTTGTTGGTGTCTGGTGTGTTCGGGGGTCATGTGACTAACCGGTGTGCGGCTCGTTCAGTGATTGGTTTGTTGGTGTCTGGTGTGATCGGGGGTCATGTGACTCTCACCGGTGCGCGGCTCGTTCCGTGATTGGTTTGTTTGTGTCTGGTGTGATCGGGGGTCATGTGACTAACCGGTGTGCGGCTCGTTCAGTGATTGGTCTGTTTGTGTCTGGTGCGATCGGGGGTCATGTGACTCTCACCGGTGCGCGGCTCGTTCAGTGATTGGTTTGTTGGTGTCTGGTGTGATCGGGGGTCATGTGACTCTCACCGGTGCGCGGCTCGTTCAGTGATTGGTCTGTTTGTGTCTGGTGCGATCGGGGGTCATGTGACTCTCACCGGTGTGCGGCTCGTTCAGTGATTGGTTTGTTGGTGTCTGGTGTGACCGAGGGTCATGTGACTCTCACCGGTGCGCGGCTCGTTCAGTGATTGGTCTGTTTGTGTCTGGTGCGATCGGGGGTCATGTGACTCTCACCGGTGCGCGGCTCGTTCAGTGATTGGTTTGTTGGTGTCTGGTGTGATTGGGGGTCATGTGACTCACCGGTGCGCGGCTCGTTCAGTGATTGGTTTGTTGGTGTCTGGTGTGATCGGGGGTCATGTGACTCTCACCGGTGCGCAGCTCGTTCAGTGATTGGTCTGTTTGTGTCTGGTGTGATCGGGGGTCATGTGACTCTCACCGGTGCGCGGCTCGTTCAGTGATTGGTTTGTTCGTGTCTGGTGTGATCGGGGGTCATGTGACTCTCACCGGTGCGCGGCTCGTTCAGTGATTGGTTTGTTCGTGTCTGGTGTGATCAGGGGTCATGTGACTCTCACCGGTGCGCGGCTCGTTCAGTGATTGGTTTGTTCGTGTCTGGTGTGATCAGGGGTCATGTGACTCACCGGTGCGCGGCTCGTTCAGTGATTGGTTTGTTTGTGTCTGGTGTGACTCTCACCGGTGCGCGGCTCGTTCAGTGATTGGTTTGTTCGTGTCTGGTGTGATCGAGGGTCATGTGACTCTCACCGGTGCGCGGCTCGTTCAGTGATTGGTTTGTTTGTGTCTGGTGTGACTCTCACCGGTGCGCGGCTCGTTCAGTGATTGGTTTGTTTGTGTCTGGTGTGATCGAGGGTCATGTGACTCTCACCGGTGCGCGGCTCGTTCAGTGATTGGTTTGTTTGTGTCTGGTGTGATCGGGGGTCATGTGACTCTCACCGGTGCGCGGCTCGTTCAGTGATTGGTTTGTTTGTGTCTGGTGTGATCGGGGGTCATGTGACTCTCACCGGTGCGCGGCTCGTTCAGTGATTGGTTTGTTTGTGTCTGGTGTGATCGGGGGTCATGTGACTCTCACCGGTGCGCGGCTCGTTCAGTGATTGGTTTGTTCGTGTCTGGTGTGATCGAGGGTCATGTGACTCTCACCGGTGCGCGGCTCGTTCAGTGATTGGTTTGTTTGTGTCTGGTGTGATCGGGGGTCATGTGACTCTCACCGGTGCACGGCTCGTTCAGTGATTGGTCTGTTTGTGTCTGGTGCGATCGGGGGTCATGTGACTCTCACCGGTGCACGGCTCGTTCAGTGATTGGTTTGTTCGTGTCTGGTGTGACTCTCACCGGTGCGCGGCTCGTTCATGGGTCGACACGTGGTCCACTGGTTCTGGTGCGGGTCGTAGCGCTCGATGCTGGACAGATGAGACACGCCGTTGTGTCCTCCGACCACGAAGATGAAGCCCAGCATTACGCCCACGCCGAAGTTAATGCGCTTATCAGCCATCGGCGCCACCATATCCCATGAGTCTTTGCTTGGGTCGTATCTCTCCACACTGAAACACATCAATCCTCAGTTAACTCTCTGCACTGCAAAATAGGAGTCGCTTACTTAGTATTTTTATCCTGTTTTCTAGTATTAAGATTAATGGTTTAGTCTTTGAATTAAGATCATTTTTCTTACCCCATTGGAAGATGTTTTTACTTGTTTTAAAGGTCCCATATTGTCAAAATATCTTTTTTCATGATAACAGATGTCTAGGAGATCATATAAGTTTCAAAACAGTCAGTAAAGCGCACACAGCTTGCATAGAGCTCCTGATAAACGTGCTATAAAAATATATTGAGATGGTTTTTGGCACTTATGCCATAGATATATATATTCTTAAGGATATCAACAAATATGGGACCTTTAAGCAAAAACAAACAATTTATATATTTTTTAATAAGTTTGCAACGTGCCGCTGCTGATACTTGATTTAACAAACACCACTGATCTCCTATAAACTTCCACAGCACTGATATGATCAGCTCAAATCACTCCGATCTCATAATTATTCACACGCTGCTGATATGCGTGTAGATAACCAGGGAAATCATATTAAAGACTGGACTAATAACCGCCGGCCCCATGAAACCCTGGCAGCGTCCCATGAGTCTCTGTTCTTTCCAGAACACTTGACACGCGTTTAGAGAGGATTCCAGTGAAACACATCTCTCATGGAGACACGAGCACAACAGCAGGAGCGACCCATGAGCCCAAAGAGACCGACCGTCCCCTTACTGCAACTACAGATCTGCTTTATCAACAGGTGCTTAACATATGAGCAGAGGACCAGTGTCGGGGAAAGTTACTTTTAAATGTAATGCGTTACAATATTATGTTACTCCCTAAAAAAGTAACTAATTATGTTACTTGGTAACTTTTTATGGAAAGTAATGCGTTACATTACTTTTTAAATATGAGCAGGGCTTGATTATTTGTTTTTAATACAAGAAGTTATATTTATAGCAAATGTAAAAGCCCTTTCTAAATAAATAATAATAATAAATCGACTATGATAATAAATGTAATGCTTTCGAGCAAATAAATAAATAATAAATTTCCTATGGTAATAAATGTAATGCTTTCTAACAAATAAATTAATAATAATAAATTGACTATGATAATAAATGTAATGCGTTCTAGCAAATAAATTAATATCAATAAATAGTAACAATAATAAATTGGCTATGGTAATAAATGTAATGCTTTCTAATAAATGAATAATAATAATAATAAATTGACTATGCAAAATAACTTTCAATTACCTAAATATAGGTTCAAAACATACGAGCTAATATTTATAAACAGATTAGAAGCAATATCTTCAGTTATTGATAACACTTACAGCGATTCCTCCCAGAATGCACCGCTGCGGCGGGTCGTACCTGTTCATGTGGGCGGGGCCGTATCCTCCGATGGCGTAGATCATGCCGTCCAGCGCGGCGGTGGCGAAGCAGCTGCGTGATTTGGTCATGGGTGCCACCGGCTGCCACTCCTTGAGCTTGGGCCCGTACTTCTCCACAGACTGCAGGTAGTACTGTCCGTCGTATCCGCCGAGAGCGTACAGCTCGCCCGCTAGCACCACCACCCCCAGCGTGCTCCTGCACTCCGCCATGCGCTCCACGGATGCCCAGGTGTTGCTGTCGGGGTCCCAGCGCTCCACGCTGCTCTCGTGCCGCCGGTAGCTGATGCCCTGCCGCATGTGTGTGGCGATGCCCCCCACCACGTACACCTTCTGCTCCAGAACCGCCACGCCGAACTCATAGCGCGGCACGCTGAGCGGAGCCAGACCGATCCACGAGTCCGTCTGCGGGAAGTACATCTCCATACTGCAGAGACACAGACACGCACACAAAGACAGACACGCACACGACACACACGGGCACACACACACACGGGCACACACACACACGGGCACACACACACACGGGCACACACACACACAGCAGGGTTAGAAGAATAGCAAAACTCAAGACTGAATCAACATCTTTAACCACCTCATGATTCCACCTCGTTCCAAATCCATTCTTCGTCGACATTTCTTCTTATTAATCCATTAATTTAACTATTTTGAATTACTCAAGTACTTTTAAAAGTAGTAATTATAAATTAATGCATAAAACAATCAAACAGCTTTCAGTTTAATGTATATATTTACTTAATCACTTAAGTGCTTTTAAAAACGATAACATTTGTAAAAAAAAAAAAAAACTTTTTAAAATATTTACAAATTATAAATAAATTAAGCTTTTGTTAAAAATGTATAAAATATATTTTTTTTATTTGTACTTTAATTAATATAATTAAGCAAATGTAATTACATAAGTTCTAATTTAAAATGTGTTTTATTAATTGGTAATTATCTTTTAAAAATAACTGAATCAAATTAAAAAGAAAATAAATTATATTTAAAAGAATTAAAAATTAATAAAACCATAAAAATGTATTCATTTTCATCCCAGCAGTTATAAAATAATCTTTTAAATTTTATAGCAAAATAATGTTAGTCCAACAGTAATATTTTCTTATTTTATTCAACATTTGTATTTAGTATTAATAATATCATAATTATTAGTCATATTGATATACAAGCTAAACAGAAGTCCTACAGACAGAGAAGCACAAAATAACAATATTTAAATTGCATTAAAAAATAAGACTTTTAGATCCTACAATCGCTTTTGTTAATATATTTTCAGTGTTATTTGTTTCATGTTTTGTTGTTGTTTCATGCTGCCTTGTTTGTAATGTAACATTCTCTGCTGAAAGTAAGGACATGCGTGTAGTTGGTGTAGCTCTCGTCACCTCTCCAGCGTGGCGAACAGCCCGGCCTTCCCTCCGACGGACAGCAGCACTTTCGGAGCGCAGCGCGGCCGCGTGGACAGCATGGTCTGGTAGGAGAGCCGGTGCTCGGGCATGAAGTGGTACTTGAGCGCCTCGTTGAGCAGGTGTTTGCATGCGTGGTCGTCTCGGATCAGGTGATTAGCCTCGTAGAGTCGCGTCAGGAACTTGACGCTCAGCAGCGGCAGCCGCACGCAGTGTAGCAGCGGCGCCAGATACTGCTGCCGCTCCGTCAGGTCGTACTTGATCCAGGACTCCAGCGCGTAGAACACGCTCTCCTCCGTCAGCACGTTCAGGCAGTCGTTGGACACGATCTCGTCCAGCTCGGCGCGGGTCAGCTCCAGGAACTCCTCCGTCTGGCACACGTCCTCGAAGTGCCGGCAGATGAATTTGCTGGCGGATAAACACAGCTCGTGGCAGCCGTAGGTCTCGGCGAAGCGAGAGATGCCGATGCAGTTCCCCGCGTCCAGCTGACTCTCCAGGAAGCTGCAGCACTCCTTCAGAACCAGCTTGACCTGCAGCAGGTTGGCGGCAGGAAGTAGAGACTCCACGGTTTCCTGTGAGATGAAGACGGT
>CM049880.1:390000-392500 GCA_027474115.1 Schizopygopsis malacanthus | reverse complement strand
TTTAATTTTTTTTGTTTTTAAATTACCTTTTATATTTTACTCTTGATGCCGAAATAACAAGACTATTTCTGAAATAAATAACTGTTTGTTTGTTTGTTTGTTTTCCACGCACCGTGTTGCACCAGATTAACTCTAAAACTACTGTGTAAATATTTAAAGCAAACAAATGTTTATTTTGATTTTAAAAAAAGCATTGTTGTCTCTCTGTTCACATTCAAATGTGTCCGTTACTCTAACGAACTACACCTCCCACAATGCACCGCGCCCGCCAGCTAGTGTGGGGTCAGACGGCGCGTCACCATGGCAGCGGCTGGTTGTGACATCACCGCCATTTTCCCACAACAGTGTTGTGATGGAAGCAGAGAGAAAATCCGAATCCGACAGAAAAGCACCGAAATACAGACGCGAAGCAGAGCGAGCCGGTTCGGCGAATCAGACCGAATCGAACCGAATCTGGACGGGCGTCGTTCGGAGTCGGAGCGATCTCCGATAACAGGTTTGATTTTCACTGAAACGTGGACAACATTCCAGTCAGTTTCGTGTGTAAATCATGCTCTGGTGTTTTAAAAATAGCTACACTTAATTAATTCCGACGCGGTGTTGTCTATTAGCTAGAAAACCGCGAAAATACAAAAACAAACGTCTGATGTAATGAATGAGGTTAATTAAAGCTGTATAACCTCACTGTCTTATAACGCGTATATATGTGAGGGAATGATCGAGTTAGTGCTGTAGAAGAGCCACCGGTGGTTTTCCCGCCGAATAATTAACGATTATTCGTCGTTAATCGGAGTATTGACAATGAAAACCAGTCATTTCTGTGGGTTTGTGTTGAGCTGTTAAATATAGCAGGACTTGTTCTGGTGTTTGGCAGCAGCTGCTCTCTATTTTAACATCTCAGCTGCTTCAGAGGAGTCAAAAATGAGCTTTTATGACCGACAGACAGCTGTCTAATTACGTTACTTGGTTACTTTTTATGGAAAGTAATGTTACGATATTGCATTACTCCCTAAAAAAGTTACTAATTATGTTACTTGGTTACTTTTTATGGAAAGTAATGCGTTACAATATTGTGTTACTCCCTAAAAAAGTTACTAATTACGTTACTTGGTTACTTTTTATGGAAAGTAATGCGTTACAATATTGCGTTTTTAGATTTTAATGTTACAATTAAATGTGATTTTGACCCTTTTTACACATAATATTTAGGCTTACATTATTATATTCCCGTTATAGCCTTTAATATGTATTGTGTCATTGGACAACATTGAGTGGTATATAAAATATACATATTAAATAAAAAATAATCTAGATACAAAAACACCGAGATATATACCGTGTATCGCAAATGTGACCAAAAATGCCGAGATAATAATTTTTCGCCATATCGCTAAACCCTAGCTCACACATTTAGATCTAAAGGGCCTCATTATAAAATGTTGCGCAGAAACCATCCTAAATCTGATTTTACGATCATCTCTCGAATATGCGTACGTGTGAACAATGCCTGAGACTTGGTGTTATTGGCACTTCCTCTGTATGTTTGCCTCTTCAAGATTAATCGCTTTATGTACTCCCCTATTGTAAGTTGCTTTGGATAAAAGCGTCTGCTAAATGACTAAATGTAAATGTGTGATTCATAGACTGAACGTACGAACAGAAACCCGTGCACGCGTCTCTTTCTGATGTGAAATCTATGAATCGCGAATTATCTTGAGCTTGTGCGCAACTGAATGGTTTCAGCTCTCTGCCTTGCAAACGACTCCTAATTAATGTCATTAAAGGTGCACTAAGCGATTTTTGCCAAACGATGTTAATATTTGAAAGTAGTGCGGGGCGATTTAGCAAAATAAATTGAATTGCAATTTTTATTTGTTTTTACATTTGACCGAATCGTGATTTTTGTATTTATTTTTTTACATTTGATTGAATCGCAATTTTTTTTACATTTGAACGAATCGCAATTGTTTTTATTTATTTGTTTTTACATTTGACTGAGTCGGGATTTTTTTTTTTTGTATATATATTTTTTTTTACATTTGACTGAATCGCAATTTTTATTTTTATTTTTTTTACATTTGACCGAATTGCATTGACCGTATATGCATTTACAGATGCTTTTGATCCAAATCGACTTACAATTGCATTCAGTTTTACATTTTCATTAGTATGTGTGTTCCCTGGGAATCGAACCCACAACCTTTTGCGCTGCTGATGCAATGCTCTACCACTGAGCCACAGGAACACATAATTAAATATATATATATATTTTTTACATTTGACAGAATCGTGATTAAAAAAAATATATAAATTACATTTGACCGAATCGTAAATTTTATTTTGTAATTATTATTTTTTTTTTTACATTTGACCGAATCACGTTTTTTTTTTTTTAATTTTTTTTTTGTCAACTTGAAAATGTAACTACAACATGATTCAAGTAGCTGTTTCTTTATTAACCCTCTAGTTCTATTCCAAGTGCAGCACACATGAAGTTGTC
>CM049880.1:367500-377500 GCA_027474115.1 Schizopygopsis malacanthus | reverse complement strand
GTGTGTGTGTGTGTGTGTGTGTGTGTGTGTGTGTGTGCAGCGTATTATTATTATGATTTCTGAAGATCATGTGACTCTGGAGACTGCAGTAATGATGCTTAAATAATCACAGAAATAAGACACATATTCACATAGTTTTAAATCATAATAATATTTCACTGTTTATAATGTATTTTTGATCAAATAAATGCAGCCTTGATGACTTCTTTCGGAGAAATCGTACTGACCGCAGACTTTTGAACGGTAGTGATGCTACAGTAAACTAACTCTATATTCACTCACATTTACTGCTTTTCGTGAGGGGGTCAAATCCAGTCATTTTAATAAATAACTAAAAGATTTACTCCTTTCACTTAGTCATGCAAATTCATATATCATTACACTATTGACAATGGAGCACAAAACCAGTCTTAAGGGTCAATTTATGGAAATTGAGATTTATGCATCATCTAAATAAAGCTTTCCATTGATGTATGGTTTGGACAATATCTGAAAATCTGGTGCAAAAAAATCTAAATATTGAGAAAATCATCTTTAAAGTTGTTCAAGTGAAGATCTTAGCAATGCATATTATTATTTTTATGATAGGAAATCTACTAAATATCTTCATGGAACATGATCTTAATATCTAATGTTTTTGGCATACAATAAAAATTATAATTTTGACCCATACAATGTATTGTTGTCTATTGCTACAAATACTCCAGGGTCACATGTGGCCTTTGATAAATTGTGAGCGCACCTTTAGTCAGTATATTGTCGCTCTATCTCATGGCTTCTCATAAATGCACCCCGAGTTGATTTGGATAAAAGCTTCATGAATGTCATGTCTCGGCGTGTGAGATGATTATAAAGCCGTTGATGTTTGTCCATCAGAGGAGTTGATTCCTGCGAGTCTGAAGAACGAGGGTCCGGATCAGGCAGACCTGCGTCCGTTCTCTAAACCGGAGCTGGCGCTGACGCAGAGCTTCAGACTGATCTCTTCAGACGACTGGTGAGTCTGTGTTTAGCGCTGACACAGGTGCGCTCGCTCATCGATAGGGTTGGGTATCGAAAACCACTTACACATTTCCCAGAACCGGATTAGACGCGATCAACACGTGTTGGTGTGTGTGTGTGCGCGTGTCTGTGTGCGCGTGTGTGTGTGTGTGTGCGCGTGTCTGTGTGCGCGCGTCTGTGTGCGTGTCTGTGTGTGTGCGCGCGTGTGTGTGTGTGAGTGTGTGTGTGTGTGTGTGCGCGTGTCTGTGTGTGCGTGCGCGTGAGTGTGTGTGCGCGTGTCTGTGTGTGCGTGCGCGTGAGTGTGTGTGTGTGCGCGTGTCTGTGTGTGCGCGTCTGTGTGCGTGTCTGTGTGCTGTCTGTGTGTGTGCGCGCGTGCGTACGTGCTGCGTGTGTTTGTTTGTGTGCGCGCGCGTGTGTGTGTGTGTGTGCGCGCGCATTGTAAGCGATAGGCAGAAACGATACCTGTTGATCACACACAGCTCCTCTGCTGAAGTGGTTGGTGTAACTCTGTTCTGTTGATGAAGGGAGAAGAAGATCGAGGGGCTGAACTTCCTGCGTAGTTTGTCTCAGTATCATCCAGACGTGCTCACGAGCCGGATTCATGACGTGTGTCTCGCTCTCATCCAGGAGGTCAGTCACTACTGCAGCTCACGCTCACAAACCCGTCGTATTGATTTCTACAGCGCTTTATATTCAGAGGTTCTTATATCACATGAAGGTTCGTAACCTGCGCTCCGGCGTGTCTCGCGTGGCTGTGGTGACGCTGTGCGAGATGTTCGCGACGCTGCAGAAGGGAATGGATCAGGAGCTGGACGGGACGGTCCGAGCTCTGCTGCATAAAGCCGGAGAAACCAACGCCTTCATCCGACTGGACGTGGAGCGAGCGCTGGACAGCGTGGTGCAGCACTGTACACTCACACGCAGCATGAGCGCGCTGCTCGCCGGAGGACTCGGGTCAGACACGCTCACGTGATCACACACACACACCATCACACTCAATCTTATGCTATTATTTCATGCACAGGTTATGTAATGCTCGTCCGTGTGCGTCTCGTTCACAGTCATCTGAACTCAGTAGTGCGCAAGTGTGCGGCTCAGCATCTCTGTGCTCTGGTGGAGCGGGCCGGAGCCGCCCGTCTGCTGTCCGGTGCTAAAGATCTGACCGACCGAATCCTGCTGGCCGTGTGTAAGCTGGTGCTGGACTCGTCTCAGGAGGCCAGGTGAGCGGCGCAGGGGTCAGAGGTCACGCGGCCTGGCGCTCAGCGCTTCACGCTCTCATTGCTGTCTCTCTCAGGTACTTTGGACGGCGGATGCTGCTTTTTTTGTCCTCTCACCGTGACTTTGATAAAATGTTGGAGAAGTTTGTTCCTGCTAAAGACCTGCCGACCATCAGAGACGCCGTCTTCACTCTCAAAACCAAGGTGTGCACTAAACCGTCACAAACACATCTAGCCGTGTTCATATACATGTACACTACTGGTTAAAATACTGGCGGCAGTATGATTTGTTTTTGCATGTTTTCGAAAAAAGTCTCTTCTGCTCACCAAGGCTGCATTTATTTGATCAAAAATACAGTAAAACACTGAAATATTATTACAACTTATACTAGCTGTTTCTATGTGAATATCTGTTAAACTGTCATTTATTTAACAAAGCCTAATTTAGCAAAAAAAAAAAAAAAGTTTTGCAAGTAAAAAACTTTTGGTATGATTTTGTGTATACATGGGGGCGTGTCTGGAGTGATTGTGGGTGTGTACATGGGGGCGTGTCTGGAGTGATTGTGGGTGTGTACATGGGGGCGTGTCTGGAGTGATTGTGGGTGTGCACATGGGGGCGTGTCTGGTGTGATTGTGGGTGTGCACATGGGGGCGTGTCGAGTGATTGTGGGTGTGCACATGGGCGTGTCTGGAGTGATTGTGGGTGTGCACATGGGCGTGTCTGGAGTGATTGTGGGTGTGCACATGGGGGCGTGTCTGGTGTGATTGTGGGTGTGCACATGGGGGCGTGTCGAGTGATTGTGGGTGTGCACATGGGCGTGTCTGGAGTGATTGTGGGTGTGCACATGGGCGTGTCTGGAGTGATTTTGGGTGTGCACATGGGGGCGTGTCTGGTGTGATTGTGGGTGTGCACATGGGGGCGTGTCAAGTGATTGTGGGTGTGCACATGGGGGCGTGTCGAGTGATTGTGGGTGTGCATGGGGGCGTGTCATGGCCGTGTCTGGAGGGATTTTGGGTGTGTACATGGGGGCGTGTCGAGAGATTGTGGGTGTGCACATGGGGGCGTGTCGAGTGATTGTGGGTGTGTACGTGGGGGCGTGTCGAGTGATTGTGGATGTGCACATGAGGCATGTCGAGTGATTGTGGGTGTGTACATGGCCGTGTCTGGAGTGATTTTTGGTGTGTACATGGGGGCGTGTCGAGAGATTGTGGGTGTGCACATGGGGGCGTGTCGAGTGATTGTGGGTGTGTACGTGGGGGCGTGTCGAGTGATTGTGGGTGTGCACATGGGGGCGTGTCGAGTGATTGTGGGTGTGTACATGGCCGTGTCTGGAGTGATTTTGGGTGTGTACATGGGGGCGTGTCTTGAGTGATTGTGGGTGTGTACATGGCCGTGTCTGGAGTGATTTTGGGTGTGTACATGGGGGCGTGTCTGGAGTGATTGTGGGTGTGTACATGGGGGCGTGTCTGGAGTGATTGTGGGTGTGTACATGGCCGTGTCTGGAGTGATTTTGGGTGTGTACATGGGGGCGTGTCTGGAGTGATTGTGGGCGTGCCAGTGGGCGTGTCTGGTGTGATTGTGGGGTGTCAGTGTGTGTGTACATGGACGTGTTTGGGTGTGAATGTGGCTGTGTCTGAGGCATCGGCTGTCTTCTACCAGTGTTCAGTGTTAAACTCCCCTGTATGTGTGTGTGTGTGTGTGTGTGTGCCAGGGCTTGGGGGAGATGCCTCAGGACGCTCCATCGGCGCGGGGCCGGCGCTCTCTCCCGGGCAGCGGGCTGGTGCGCACCTCGTCCCTCACGCGTGACCCTCTGAGCGGCAGCAGGGATTGTGGGCAGGCGGTGAGTAAAGCGGCCGTGCACAGCCTGGCGGACCGGAGCGAGTACGTCAAACAGATGAAGACGCTGCTCAACTCCAAAGACTTCAGGGAGAGAATCAAGGCCATCGATCAGCTGGTGTGTGACTGCGAGGAGAACCCGGCTCTGGTCATCAGCAGCCTTTTCCCGGTAACTAGACCTGTCAGAGCACTCAATAAAACCTTTCCATCAAATCAACTTTCACCCAAAAATGAAAAGTGTGTCATCATGTACTCATCCTCAAATAGGTCCAAACCTGTGTGAATGTGTTTGTTCTGAACACAAAGGAAGATATTCTGAAGATTGTGGGAAACACAGTATTTTTTCTCCTACTATGGAAGTCAATGTTGCCCTAAAACAGCCCGATTACAAACTCTCTTCAGAATATCTTCCTTTGTGTTCAGAACAAACACATTCACACAGGTTTGGACCTACTTGAGGATGAGTACATGATGACACACTTTTAATTTTTGGGTGCACTGTCCCTTTAATGATGCTGATGTTGCTGACGCTGATGCTGATAATGATGATGATTATAGATGTTGCTGATGTTGATGATGATGCTGATGATGATGCTGATAATGATGCTGATAATGATGATGGATGCTGATGTTGACACTGATGATGATGATGTTGTTGACGCTGATGCTGATGAAGATGTTGGATGTTGCTGACACTGATGATGATGCTGATGTTGTTGACGCTGATGCTGCTGATGATGATGATGATGCTGATGATGTTGATGCTGATGCTGACACTGATGATGCTGATGAAGATGTTGGATGTTGCTGACACTGATGATGATGATGATGCTGATGTTGCTGATGTTGATGATGATGCTGATGTTGTTGACGCTGATGCTGATGATGCTGATGCTGATGATAGATGTTGCTGACACTGATGATGCTGATAGATGTTGATGCTGTTGTTACTGACGCTGCCGGTCTGCCGCAGGTGTTTGACGCTCTGAAGGCACGTCTGCAGGAGTCCAACAGTAAGGTGAACCTGCGGGCTCTGGAGGCTCTTCAAACCATCGTGGCTCTGCTCCGAGACAGTCTGGCTCCGGTACTCAACCTCCTGATCCCCGCCGTCGTGGACAATCACCTCAACTCCAAGAACCACAGCATCTCCACGGCGGCGCTGGGGGCCGTTCAGGCTCTGATGCACAACATCGGTGCGTGGAGGAGTTTGGGTTTGACCGATCTGAGCGGCTCTTCAGTGCGTTTGACTCTGACTCTGTGTTTCAGACAACAGCCTCCTGCTGCAGCCCTTCTGCTCCAAAGCCCAGTATCTGAGCGGGAGAGCCAAGCTGGACCTCATCGAGAGAGTCGCAGGTCAGTCCGGACGAGGGCTTCTGTAGGTCGCCCTTCCACGACATAAAACTCGTGCCATTAAATTAAGCTTCAAATCTCGTCCTCGGTATTTCAGTCTTGTTTTCTAAGAAACTGAACAAAATAAAGTGAGTTTAAGATTAAAACCAGAACAAATGTCTATCAGTGGGGAATGAAAACATGTTTTCCCTTTGAATTAAGTGAGCTTATTGTAGGGCTGCACAAATTATCAATTATTTAATTAACTATTAATAAAACTCAAATCAAGAGATTCGGCTTGAGTCTGATTATGAAATCACAAAGGCTGTGATTTTGTATTAACTTAATGCGTAGTGTGCACACCTCCTGACAAGAAATTACTTTCACAGATTTGTATCATAATTAAATGCTATTTTATAATAAAACCTTAGGCTTTTTAACGAGTTATAGTCATAGGCCTCCTGCATGTTAATGGTTCACCCTGCAGTATTATTATTATTCTTGTAAAACTGATAAATCGATTTTTTATCTTGTAATTATTTTATAAATTTTTCATATTTTAATAATTATTATTATTCATGTTGATGTCTAAGTACAGACATCAACATGCCCCCCCCCCCCCGCGCCCAAATCATGCAGCCCTGCCCCACTAACAGATACAGAATGTGTTTATATTTTAATCATAACCTGACATAATTTTGATCAATTTCTCAAGACATTTAGTCACTAAGCAGATGTTTTTATCCAGATGATGACAATAGAAGCAGTCGAATCCAACAAGACGTTATTTATATGTTTGTGTACTTGGTCTTAGAAAGCTCTTGACCTGTGGTAATGGTGTCTGGAGCTGAAAGCGTGGTGCTTGTGTTGTTTCTCAGAGCTGGTGACGAAGCTGTACCCGCGCAAGCCGCAGCTGGTGGAGCAGAAGGTCCTGCCGCTCTTCTGGACTCTTCTCCGCTCGTCCGGTAACGGAGGACACGTCCGGGCGGCCGTAGCCAAGCTGGCCGAAGCGCTGCATGCACACATGGGCCAGACGCTGCTGGAGAACGCCGCATCGCAGCCTGCAAGCGTGCAGAGTGACCTGAACGAGCTTCTGAGAGCCGCTCGATCCTCCTGGACACACTCTGACCATCTATAACACACGTGTGAATAAACACGGGCTTTCTCAGCCTGACCAGATGACGCTTGCACTTTCATGGAGACTCCACACTACAGAGCATGAGCTTTACATGCACTCCGAGGGTGTTTTGTACCGTGTGTGTGTGTGTGTGTGTGAGAGAGAGTGAGTGAGTGTGTGTGAGAGAAAGCGTGTGTGTGTGTGTGAGAGAGAGCGAGTGAGTGAGTGTGTGTGAGAGAAAGCGTGTGTGTGTGTGAGAGAGAGAGTGTGTGTGTGTGTGAGAGAGAGAGAGCGTGTGTGTGGTGTGTGTGTGTGTATGAGAGAGAGAGTGTGTGTGTGTGTGTGTGTGTGAGAGAGAGAGAGAGAGCGTGTGTGTGTGTGTGTGAGAGAGAGCGTGTGTGTGTGTGTGTGTGTGTGTGTGTCTGTGTGTGTGTGTGTATGTGTGTGTGTGTGTGTGAGAGAGAGAGAGTCTGTGTGTGTGTGTGTGTGTGTGTGAGAGAGAGAGTGTGTGTGTGTATGTGGTGTGTGTGAGAGAGAGAGAGTGAGTGTGTGTGTGTGTGAGAGAGAGAGAGAGAGAGAGAGTCTGTGTGAGTGTGTGTGAGAGAGAGAGAGTCTGTGTGTGTGTGTGTGTGTGTGTGAGAGAGAGAGAGAGTGTGTGTGTGTGTGTGTGTGTGTGTGTGTGTGTGAGAGAGTGTATTTGTGTGTGTGTGTGTGTTCAGATGTTGTACTGTATAATAGCACAGTATGAGCTGTACAGATGCTGTGTGTCGCTGCTGTACGGTGTATATATATATATTTTGTGAATATTGATCATTATGGGCTGTTTTAAGTGCGTTCTAGGTTATCGGGTATGGTTGTGTTTTTAAAAACAGAGTAAAATGATGACTTTGACCAGGAATAATAACACAAGCTCATGTCGTTACACAGCAGCCTTAATCAGACTCACATTAATTATATCAGAGAGAGATTTATCAATATAATAAAGTGTCCTATTTCTGTAAACACGTCTTCTGTGATCGAATCGGCATTATCTTCATCGTTTATGATTATGGGAAATAATAATGCACTTTCTGATTCAAGGTCGTTTATTCTTCTACACACGAGGAGCTTAATGATTCATTCTGTATATATCTTGACTGGTAACTCGTTTCTGTGATAAGCTAAAATAGCTATTTATTTATTAAAAAAACTAAAATTGTACTTATTAGAGAATATACACTGTAAAAATCATCGGACCCTCAGATATGATCTCTCCGGAGGCGCCAGAGATATTAATATTTAGGGTATAAAGACCTTTAATACAGTGAAAACAACTATTATAAATAATATTATTCAGAAAAAATAACAATATTCAGTTTCTATTACTTTGACTCTGCACAAGAATAATATAATATATCATTTTATACTGTATATCAAATTAATTATTATTATTATATAACTGAATTGCTCTTTGCTGTCTACAATTAATGTACATATAACTGTACTTATACCAGTAATATTATAAATATATTACTATGATATAATTGTGTTGGTTTATTAACTATATATATTTATATAGTGTATTATAAATGTGTAAAATATTACCTGGAGAATATTCCGTTTCTATTACAGTGAAATATGAGTTATAATATAAATAAATCATTAATATTATGTGTTGCTTGTTAACATAACCATATGACGTGTAAAATATTATTAGGAGAATATCATTTTTATGACTTTATCTTTTTCTAACCACCATAATAATAAAGATGTATAAACATAAATGCTGACTGTAGAATAAAAGCATGCTCATTTTAATTAAGAAACGTAATAGAATCAAGTTCTGTAGATTTTAACTTTAGTTGAATTGTATTATTATTATTATTATTATGATATTTAATGTAAAGCACCGCAGACTGAATCTTAAACAGCGACCTCAAACGTGAAAAGTAACGGCCCGGATTTTGTATAATTATTATTTAGTTAAATTGTTTTGTGTATTATATTTTGCTACTGTCCTCTGGCACTGTTTCATTATAATAATGTTGCTCATCTTTTTTGACATCTAATGTTTCTTTCCGCGCACGCGCACGCTCTTTGACGCTCGCTCGGTGACGTCAGCCGCACGCGCCACATTCGAGCCGCGGTTTCGCGCCCTCCGCTGTGTTTACGTTTGTTTTGGAATATTAAAAGCCGCGTATGTTTCGGTTATGAGCGTTAATAAACCCGCGAGTCTGATGTCGTCGCGGTATGTTCGGTCTGACAGGGTTTAGTCGTGTTTGTGTGTTAATATCCACCGAGGATGAATCTGAGGTGATTCTACGATGAGCGCCAAGCAGAGAACGTTATTCCAGTCCTGGGGCCGAACAGACCAGAACACAACCAGCACCAACCCGGGCCTGTGCTCCAGAAATCAAGGTTAGTTACACACACACACAGAGAGAGAGAGACAGACACACACACACACACACACAGAGAGAGACAGACACACACACACAGACACATACACTCTCTCACACACACGCACTCTCTCTCTTACACACACTCTCTCTCTTACACACACACACACACACACACACTCTCTCTCTCTCTTACACAGACACAGAGAGAGAGAGAGAGACACACACTCTCTCACAAACTCACACATACTCTCTCTCACACACACTCTCTCTCTTACACACTCACACACACACTCTCTCTCTCTCTCTTACACACACACACTCTCTCTCTTACACACACACACACAGACACACACTCTCTCTTACACACAGACACACTCTCTCACACACACACACTCTCTCTCTTACACACACACACACACAGACACTCTCTCTCACACACACTCTCTCTCTTACACACACACACACACAGACACACTCTCTCACACACACACACTCTCTCTCTTACACACACACACACACAGACACACTCTCTCTCACACACACACACACACACACACTCTCTCTCTCTCTTACACACACACACACACTCTCTCTCTCTCTCTCTCTCTCTCTCTCTCTCTCTCTCTCTCTCTCTCTCTCTCTCTCTCTCACATACACACTCTCACACTGAAGAAACATGACACACTGAGACAGAGAGCTTCAAGTGCGCGAGGGCTAATGTTGTCTTCATTCAGGTCATAGAAGTAAACTGATCAAGAAAATCAATGTATGACATTATTTTTGACAGCATCCTCACTTTACATCATTGTTACACAAGTGCCCGAAACCTTTACATTTACATTTATGCATTTAGCAGATGCTTTTATCCAAAGCGACTTACAGAGCATTCAGACTATACATTTGTATTGTCAGTACATGTTCCCTGGGAATCGAACCCACAACCTTTCCGCTGCTAACGCAATGCTCTAACCACTGAGCCACAGGAATCTTAAAATCATTTTAACACGGTCTAAATGTGCTTTTCACTGCATCCAAACTAGGGCTGCAACAACGAATCGATAAAATCGATTATTATCGATTATGAAAATCATCGACAACGTTTCTCATAATCGATTAGTCG
>CM049880.1:350000-362500 GCA_027474115.1 Schizopygopsis malacanthus | reverse complement strand
TAATTAAAATGCACAACAAAATAACTAATATTAAAATGAAAAGAGAATAAAAAATTACAACTAAGTATTAATAAAAACTATAATAGTATATCAATGATATTTTAATGACACCACATACATACAACTTTACAAAACCTTTTTTTGGGGATATTGTCATTCTTATTAATAATATGTGTATATATATATAATATTATTAACTTACTATGTGTTGTTCAATTATGTAAACAGTATTTATTTAAAATGTATTATGTGAAATTATTTAAATGTTAAATATTATTTAAATATTTTCTTCACCACTAGAAGCTGCTGGTGCTCCATAAATGGCTGAAACCCATAATTATGTATGTCTTGGGATTGTGTTTAGTGCATGTTTTGGTTAGCCACAAACTCATCACCAAACACGAATGACTTGTACATTCATTATATGGACAAAAGTACTGGCACCCCTTCTTTAGAAGAGAAAAAGCACTTCCAAACTGTGCCAACAAAGACATTAATGTACTTAAAAAGTGTATTTACAGCTCTGTTGCACCAGTTTTGAAGTGTATGAAATGACGGCACCCATATGTACAAGTCATTGGTGTTTGGTGATGAGTTTGTGGCTCATTTAAAGTCACGGCTCTGATGCTGGTGTGTGTTCGCTGTAGGCTCGACGGTGGCGGCGCAGCGGCAGCAGCTCTGGAGATCCAAGCGCGTCTTCTTCTTGACCCCTCAGGTGATGGTGAACGATCTGAGCCGTGGCACCTGTCCGGCCACACAGGTCCGGTGTGTGGTGATCGACGAGGCCCACAAGGCCACCGGGAACCACGCGTTCTGTCAGGTACAGCTTCACCTGCTGTATTGAGACGTGATGCGAGATCCGTTCTGACCGCTTGTGTTCGTTCTGCAGGTGATTCGTGAGCTGTGCAACCAAACGCAGCAGTTCCGCGTTCTAGCGCTCAGCGCCACACCTGGAGGAGACGTCAAGGTGAGATCTGGAGAAAAATGTGTCTCGGCAATGGGTGCCGTCAGAATGAGAGTCTGATAAAAACATCACAGCACTCCAGTCCATCAGGTAACATCTGGAGAAGACAAAACTGCTGTGATGTTTTTAATCAGACTCTCATTCTGACGGCACCCATTCACTGCAGTGTTAAGACGACGTCCATCAGATGTGCGTGTTTGTGTCTCAGGCGGTGCAGCAGGTGATCTCTAACCTGCTGATCTCTCACATCGAGCTGCGATCGGAGGACAGTCCAGACGTCCGGACGCACGTCCATCAGCGCAGTCTGGAGAAGACGGTGGTTCCGCCGGGAGAGACGCTCGCGCAGTATCAGACGCGGTACCTGCAGGTACGTCTCACGATGATGAGCTTCAGGCTGAATCCGGGCCAGTATTCACCAAACATCTTCAGGATAAAGTAACCCACACCTCGCCAGTTTAGGAGAAATCTTACAAATAATGGACCTGCTAAATGTCTGCTCTTAGAGTATTTTAGCACTAAAACTAGCTCCTGAATCTGAGAACGGTTAAGATGAGCCACAAACTATCCTAAAATAGCTGTTCATAAGAACATTTTAGAAACGTTTGATGATAATGAGCTGTTACAAATGTATCCTTGTTTTTATTAATCAGCTGGAGAAGAACTAACAGATGTTTTCTTTTTTTTTTTACATTCGCATGTCTTACTATCAGCCGTGATTACTCTACTGTTAATTAAAAGGCTGTTTATATGCATATTCACTAATTATGAGAAGCACACATGTACGTGGCTGACACATATGACTTGTATAATTAGTGACACTTAGCCTGTATTTGAATATGGTAACATGATATCGTGCTCTATGACAGACTCTGTGCATAGTTAATGAGCATGCTGACATCACACATAGTTAAGCCCCGCCCCCTTTACTCTGAGCTCTAGACTTGTGTCTCAGCAGCTCTGTGAAGAGGTTTTAAGAGAAAACTCTTGTACTGTGAGCTCTTAGTGCGGAGATAACATGTTCTGTGAATAAGGATGTTTCATCAGAGCAGTAGTCTGAATGCGGTCTGATCTGCTGGTGTATGTTGGGCTTGTTCTCGTGCTCTGCTGGTGTCAGATCATGGACTCTGTCTGACCGTGTTGTGGTTTCTCCTTCACGTCTGCAGTGCTTTATTCCGGCTGAGCAGAGCTGCACATGAAGGTGTGCTTGGTTTATTCACGTCTCAGCGGAGCGCTGGAATGTTTGGTGACCAGCGAGACGTGAAGCCGCTTCTTTACATGATCTGTGAAACCTCTGCTTTATCACACATTTGCTCCTTCATTCGCTGCCTGAAACCCTTCCAGTATTATAATGTTTATTATATTTGTTAAGTCCTCCCGGGATTTTAAGTTCAAATTTCAGTTCTAAAAAAAATTATATTTAACATCCACACACCCAGAATTCGACAGAAATGATCAAATGTAAATATATATATATATATATACATACAATTATATTATTTCAAACCTCCATGAGATTTTAAACTAATATATCAGTTCCAAAAAATATTATTATTTAATTTTTTAAGTAATTAAATTACATTTCAAATTATATTTTAATCCATTATTCAGAAAACTGATGGTCTTGTGTAGGTAGGGTTGTAAAGTTTCTGTAATATACTCTGCTCTTTGCACCCTGTGTGTGTGTCGTGGATGATGGTCTATGTTCCTGGCTGCATTGTTTTCAGATCAAACCCTGACCTTTTGACCTTCTCTGTGAATTCAGCTTTGTGTTGGTTTGTGGGCTCTGATTGGCTGGAGCTGCTCTGACATCATCAGTCATTACAGGCCAGTATGAAGAGAAGACGCTGGCGTGATTCAGCAATATTTATTCAGATCAGAACAGAAATACGAACAATGTCTGTAGTGTTTACATTCCCAGCCGTCAAACCCTGATCAGAGATCAGCTCATTCACAAAACTCTTTCATTGTGTCTATTTGACATCTGTGCTTCTACAAAAATAGCACTATGACAATATAATATGTGCATCTATTATATATGTTGATAATCACTACCAGAGCGAGAGACAGACAGACAAACGATTGTCTTACAGCAACAGCGTTTCACAGAGCGATGGATTGATTGACGTCCAGTCGGTGTAGCTTATAATCAGTGCGACGCATATAAACAGCAGTTCAGGAGCTACGGGGTGTGCGCTCGCTGAGAGGTGCAGAGGATTGTGGGTAGTGGAGGCTCAGGGCCGCTCCAGGAACCAGATCTCGTTCTGCCGGTGGGCCGCCGCGGGGTTGGTGTATCCGGCCACGATGAAGGAGTCGTTGACGCAGACGGCCGGACGGTCCAGAGACTCGGCCAGACTGTTGATCTCGTGGATGATGGTCAGCTCGTTAGTGGCGCCCGTGAACGCTCTGAGTCACATGACACGGGAGAGACGCAGGTTCAGAACCGGTTCAGATCGTTTACACTCGTTCCTCAGCTAGTCGTGTTTACCGTCGTACACTTACAGTGGAGGTCTGTGGGACTCAGGTTATTGTGTTTATTATTTTAATTAATTAATTAATGGGGGGGTGGATTCCGTTTCTTTCCGTTATAACTTTTCTGGACTCCTTTTTAATAATGAAATTAAATTGTATTAATCAAAACGCATGTCTACCTAATTAAAATCATGAAACAAAAATGACATGTTTAGGGTCGTATGAGATGTTTTATCTTTTTATCACCTTATGTTTTATTGTTACCAAATTCTGTGTTTTAGCACATTTAATTATTATTGAATGCATACAAACTATTTTTATTAATTCTTACAGTATTATTATGAAATGTTGAATTCTGTGTTGTGTATTTGAATTTGACATAAAACATTGATTTAATTTATATTTTAATTAATGAAAATTAAACATTTAAATTTGGCAAATAAACGGCATTTACTATTAAAATGTAAATATGTTGTGATTTATTTATTTTAAAAAAATTGTTTTATTATTTTTCAACAGTAGTAGTATTATTACGTACATTCATACACACATTAAATAATAGTAATATCTATTTATGACTTATTTTGACGGGTTGTCGTGAATAGCTCTGTGTGTATATGATACGAGGCTAGTTTAGACTTTTATTTTGACGGGTTGCCGTGAATAGTTCTGTGTGTATATGATACGAGGCTAGTTTAGACTTTTATTTTGACGGGTTGCCGTGAATAGTTCTGTGTGTATATGATACGAGGCTAGTTTAGACTTTTATTTTGACGGGTTGCCGTGAATAGTTCTGTGTGTGTATGATACGAGGCTAGTTTAGACTTTTATTTTGATGGGTTGCCGTGAATAGTTCTGTGTGTATATGATACGAGGTTAGTTTAGACTTTTATTTTGACGGGTGGCTGTGAATAGTTCTGTGTGTATATGATACGAGGCTAGTTTAGACTTTTATTTTGACGGGTTGCCGTGAATAGTTCTGTGTGTATATGATACGAGGCTAGTTTAGATTTTATTTTGACGGGTTGTTGTGAATAGTTCTGTGTGTATATGATACGAGGCTAGTTTAGACTTTTATTTTGACGGGTTGCCGTGAATAGTTCTGTGTGTATATGATACGAGGCTAGTTTAGACTTTTATTTTGACGGGTTGCCGTGAATAGTTCTGTGTGTATATGATACGAGGCTAGTTTAGACTTTTATTTTGACGGGTTGCCATGAATAGTTCTGTGTGTATATGATACGAGGCTAGTTTAGACTTTTATTTTGACGGGTGGTCGTGAATAGTTCTGTGTGTATATGATACGAGGCTAGTTTAGACTTTTATTTTGACGGGTGGCCGTGAATAGTTCTGTGTGTATATGATACGAGGCTAGTTTAGACTTTTATTTTGACGGGTTGCCATGAATAGTTCTGTGTGTATATGATACGAAGCTAGTTTAGACTTTTATTTTGACAGGTGGCCATGAATAGTTCTGTGTGTATATGATACGAAGCTAGTTTAGACTTTTATTTTGACGGGTGGCCATGAATAGGTCTGTGTGTATATGATACGAGGCTAGTTTAGACTTTTATTTTGACGGGTGGCCGTGAATAGGTCTGTGTGTATATGATACGAGGCTAGTTTAGACTTTTATTTTGACGGGTGTCCGTGAATAGTTCTGTGTGTATATGATACGAAGCTAGTTTAGACTTTTATTTTGACAGGTGGCCGTGAATAGTTGTGTGTGTATATGATATGAGGCTAGTTTAGACTTTTATTTTGAAGCCATGACCTTCGGTGTAAGTGCAGGACTGTAATGTAGTGTTCTCTCACCGGGTGTAGACGGTAGCGGCGGGCCACTGCTCGATGACGATCTCGGGGTCGTACGGCCGCGGCGGGTCGCTCTGGTGCAGCGCGGGCAGGTGGTACGCTACGGTCACGGCTCGCGACAGAGTCGTGTGCATCTCATCAGTGCGCACCACCGTCACGATGGGTATCGTCATGCCCAGATAACTGCCTGCGGAGAGATACTTAGATGTTATTGATTATTTGGAATGTTTTGCCACAATTTAATTTTACACAATCAGTTTTGAATACAAATATTAGCAGATGTTATAATTAGACACGCTGTCAGTCCGCCAGTGCTAAGAAACATGTGACCCTGGAGCACAAAACCAGTCTTAAGTCGCTGTGGTATATTTGTATGAGTCAAAATTAGACATTTGTATTTTATGCCAAAAATCATTAGTATGTTAAGATCATGCTCCATGAAGATATTTTGCATTTTCCGATCATAAAAATAATTTTTGATTAATAATATGCATTGCTAAGAACTTAATTTGAACAACTTTAAAGATGATTTTCTCAATATTTAGATTTTTTTGCACCCTCGGATTCTCAAATATTGTCCAAACCATACATCAATGGAAATATTATTTATTCAGCTTTCAGATGATCTCAATTTCAGAAATTGGACCTGTATGACTGGTCTAGTGCTCCCGGGTCTCTCTCTTGAGTCTGGAGCAGGTTGAGTGTGTTTCTGGACCTGCTGAGTTCTGCTGGCAGATGTATCTCATGATCTTCATGAAGCCGTAGCAGATGCTCTGTTCATACGTGTCCTCGTGAACCGTGATACAGGCCCAGTGTGCTTCCTCATAGCGCCGCTTCTCGAACAGCAGCTCGCCGCACTGCAACACATGCAGATACATCAGAGAGCATTTGGTGTGATGTAATAGTGTGACTAGGGGGACACAAACATTTGAGCAGCTGTGGGGAGAAGCAGTATGTCTTGGTTTCATATTGAAAGGGTGTTTGTTGTTGGGACATCTACTCGTCCTCAGATAAAAGTTGATATATTTCACATTCACACATGACTTACCTGTTTAGAAAGATGTTGTTCAGCATCATTGCACATTTTATTAATTAAATGCTTAAAATCTTTTGGTATTGGTCTCTAAATGGTTGTATCTCAGGGGATACGTCGCTCTTTTAGGAGTATAAATCAAGATATTAAAACATAACTCGTGTTTTAGAAAATCAGGGCCTGTTATTCTTAAAGATTCAAAGAATATTCTCCTAATTTAGCTAAAAAAATTATACGTATGAGTCTTAGCTTAAGAGTGATTCAGGACCAATCTAAGAGCAACTCTGAGCAAGAAAACACTTATCTTAGTGAGGAGGCGGGGCCTGACCCCGTTGCTAGGTAAGATACAGTCTTTTGAAGACTGTGATTGGTTGGTTGTCCAAGAAGGAAATAAAAGAGCGCGTTTAGAATTTTTTTGTATTACTATAAAAAAAAAACAATCTGGGGGACGGTGCCACGGTGAGCAAGTGGTGTTGCGGCTTAACACCGTATAACCGCCATCACCGTCTATCGCGGCAAGCCTAGTGTGTGTGTGTGTGTCTCCACTGCTCCAGGTGTGTGTCCACTTCTCCAGGTGTGTGTGTGTGTGTGTCCACTGCTCCAGGTGTGTGTGTGTGTGTGTGTGTCCACTGCTCCAGGTGTGTGTGTGTGTGTGTGTCCACTGCTCCAGGTGTGTGTGTGTGTGTGTGTGTGTGTCTCCACTGCTCCAGGTGTGTGTGTCCACTGCTCCAGGTGTGTGTGTGTGTGTCCACTGCTCCAGGTGTGTGTGTGTGTGTGTGTGTGTGTGTCCACTGCTCCAGGTGTGTGTGTGTGTGTGTGTGTGTGTCCACTGCTCCAGGTGTGTGTGTGTGTGTGTGTCCACTGCTCCAGGTGTGTGTCCACTTCTCCAGGTGTGTATGTGTGTGTGTCCACTGCTCCAGGTGTGTGTGTGTGTGTGTGTCCACTGCTCCAGGTGTGTGTGTGTCCACTGCTCCAGGTGTGTGTATGTGTGTGTGTGTGTCCACTGCTCCAGGTGTGTGTGTGTCCACTGCTCCAGGTGTGTGTGTGTGTGTGTCCACTGCTCCAGGTGTGTGTGTGTGTGTCCACTGCTCCAGGTGTGTGTGTGTGTGTCCACTGCTCCAGGTGTGTGTGTGTGTGTCCACTGCTCCAGGTGTGTGTGTGTGTGTCCACTGCTCCAGGTGTGTGTGTGTGTGTGTGTGTGTCCACTGCTCCAGGTGTGTGTATGTGTCCACTGCTCCAGGTGTGTGTCCACTTCTCCAGGTGTGTGTGTGTGTGTCCACTGCTCCAGGTGTGTGTGTGTGTGTCCCCACTGCTCCAGGTGTGTGTGTGTGTGTGTCCACTGCTCCAGGTGTGTGTGTGTGTGTGTGTGTGTCCACTGCTCCAGGTGTGTGTGTGTGTGTGTCCACTGCTCCAGGTGTGTGTGTGTGTGTGTCCACTGCTCCAGGTGTGTGTGTGTCCACTGCTCCAGGTGTGTGTGTGTGTATGTGTCCACTGCTCCAGGTGTGTGTCCACTTCTCCAGGTGTGTGTGTGTGTGTGTCCACTGCTCCAGGGGTGTGTGTGTGTGTGTTTGTGTCCACTGCTCCAGGTGTGTGTGTGTGTGTGTGTGTGTGTTTGTGTCCACTGCTCCAGGTGTGTGTGTGTGTGTGTGTGTGTGTGTCCACTGCTCCAGGTGTGTGTGTGTGTGTGTCCACTGCTCCAGGTGTGTGTGTGTGTGTGTGTCCACTGCTCCAGGTTTGTCGACTGTGTTGACTGATGTGTGATTGGTCAGCGGTAGGTACGCACCTTCTCCTTGCGTGTGATGAGCGTGTGGGGCAGCTGCTCCCGCGCGTGTGCACCGTCGTTATTGGTGGTGATCTGATGGATGGGTTCGGCCATGTCTGTGGAGCACGGAGCAGATTGACATCAGCGTTCAGCTCGGCTTCATCACACTGAAGGCTTGTTTATTGTGACTGTGATGTTAGGGTTTGTCTGACATTTGACCCACGACTCTCTGATCTGGTCACGAGCGGCTCTCTGGCCGAGCGTTAGCCGCACATCTATCCCGCGGGACGTCAACGAGCAGCGGCCGCAAACACGTCATCGGTCAGTTTACCCAGAACCCTCTGCGTGGGTGAATTCAGATCACGTACATATGAACAGATGATAGTGTTTTGCCATAAGTTAAATATATTAATATGTAGAAACTTAATTTGCTGTAAAGCTGCTTTGCAACGATTGTATCATAAATAGCACTATAAAAATAAGCTTGAATTGAATAGTGTGAGATACTGTAAATACAGTACCATGTGTTTTCTCAAGGAGCACGTGCTCTTAATTTGAAAAATGTAGGAACACATCAGGAGCACTATCAAATAATGTTTTCCTTAATAAAAGGATATGAGACCTTACCAAGCTGAATTAATTCAAATCCAAATAGTACAGTTTTTTGTATTTCTACTTAAACTGTTTAATTAATAATTATGGGAATTTATATTTTAAATGGCGGTTTCAAAACGTGTCTCAAAGACGGAAAGTGCAATTTGTTATTTTGTATTTATTTGTTTTACATCAGTGAATGTTATTTCATTATCCTTATTTAAATTAAATTAAATTTTTATATATTACTTTATTTTATAACTTATTATTTTTAATGTTATTTTCTGTTTGATAAATGTAGGGGTGGGAAAGCATACTCTGAATGTTATATAATTTGATATTCTGTAGTGTTCATGGGGGTTTGTAAGAAAATTAATAAAAAAATGTATGCAAAAAAAATAAGACGGAAAGTGCAGGACTCAGTTGAGTTATCGGTAAGCCCCCCCCCACCCCTCTTAACTACTGTTGTTATCTAATCGCAATTAGATATTTTCCCCAAATCGCACAAGTTGTCATGAAGGGCAAAATTAGCTATATAGATAAAAATCTATTTTTGCACCAGACTATAAACATGTTTTTGTCTGCTGTAAAGTTGGGTGTTTTAACATGGGGGGGTTCGTGTGCTCTCACACGTACTAACGGCTGCGTTTGATTACACGCGGAGAGCATCAGCGTCCTGGGATAATCTGATGCACTGGGTCACGTGAATCATGGGAAAATCCTGCCGTCTCAAAACAAAACATGGAGATTTGGGGCTATCGTGCTTCCATATCATTCAAGACTAGTGGAAAAAAACATCCAAAATACATATTTAAGTGTTCATTGTATCTATTTGTATGTGTTGATTCCATATCTGGCTATTTCCATTGTTGTCGTAGACTCTAATATCATTATCGTTATATTTATTAATCCTGGTGTGAAGGGCCTTTAGGTCGCTTTTAATCGGTGGATTCTGATTGGCTGTCAGTGCTTTTATTATTCATAACCTCCAGAAATCGCACTTCTGTTTCCTCATTGATTTTAATAATCAAAATTTTAATGTATGCTAAAAAACAACATCATCCTCTATAGAAAGTGAAGTTTATTCTGTACTAATGTGTGTTATACCCATACGAGCTACATTACCGTAGAAGCCATGGAATACAAATATTAATATGTATTTGAAACTTGTATTATACAATTAAATAATTTTTCCTCAGAGCAGCTAGTTTGTATGCAATATATATAAACTAGTTATTTTTTCATCATAATTCTTTGTTTACATATCACAATTTTGACTATTTCCTCAGAATACTTTATACGCAAATATATATTAACTCGCAATTGTGATTTTTTTTTTTTTGTCCTCATAATTCTTTGTTTACATCTCACAATTAAGAATTTTACCTCAGAATATTTAGTTTATATGCACTATATAAACTCGTAATTGCAATGTTAACTTTTTCCCTCATGTTTATTTGTTTACATCTCGTAATTCTGACTATTGTCCTCATGATTTTGAGTTTTATATCTCGCTCTAAATCTGAGGGATAAACTCCGAATTAATGTTATGTTTATTTCTGTATTCAGACTCAAGCTTGCTCGCACTATGAGGACTATTCCTCTGTGCTGCTCAAAGAGGGGAACTACAGCGTGTTGGTCTGTTATCTACACTTGATGGGCAGCGTGTCTCTGAGCCGCCTACATAGAGCGCTTAAGTGCGCGTGAGACGCGCTCCGGGCTGCTGAGGGGAATGACCGTTAAACTGCCGCGAAACTCTACCGCGGTGTGAATTGAGACGCGTCTTGCGGTTGTTGTGTTTTTCTAACGTTACCTGTCGGCACCTCCACCTGGTGTCCGCGGGCCACATCCCTCCAATACTGCAGGAGTCTCCCCTGCTGCTCCTCCTCCTCCTCCACCTCCTCGGGACTGTCTGATAGCTGCTCCTCCGACACAGACTCCAAATCCTCCAGCGTGATCATATCACCTCCACCGCCGCCGCCATTCAACCGACACCCGCCGCGGTCCATCTCCGAGTCCAGTGAACGTCGATACTGAACGCCTCCGCTTACACGGATCTCACCGTCATGTCCGCGAACCGGAGCTATCGATCGTTAATCTCGCGTTATTAACTGCGCTGCGTGTTGTTTTGCAGTCGTGACCTATTTAAGGGCAGCGTCGCGGTCACGTGACCGCACAAGCTCCGCCCACCCGCGCAGGAGTTTATAAATACATCAACACCCACAGCTCTGTAATAAACGCGCTTATGAAGATAGTACAGTACATGCTTCTAACTAGCGATCATGTTTGCAAATTATACATGTATATGAATGACTGCAGCAGGAGGAGATTGTGACTCTGTTTTTCCTATTAATCTGCTTCAGTGTATAGAAAAAAAAAACAATTTCTATTCTATCTACTTATAGTATTCGTTTTACATTTATATATGACCCTGGAGCACAAAACCAGCCATAAGGGTCAATTTTGTGAAATTGAGATGTATGCATCATCTGAAAGCTGAATAAATAATATGTCCATTGATGTATGGTTTGTTATGATAGGACAATATTTGAAAATCTGGTGCAAAAAAATCTAAATATTGAGAAAATCATCTTTAAAGTTGTTCTACTAAAGTTGTTACCAATGCATATTAATAATCAAAAATTAAGTTTTGATATATTTGTGATAGGAAATGTACAACATATCTTTATGGGGCATGATCTTAATATTAGGGATGCACCGGTTGACCGGCCAAAGATCGGAACCGGCCGGTTTTTGCTTATAATGCGCGATCGGCAACCGGCCGGTTTTTGTCTTTTTTTTCGGCCGATTTTTCCGAAAGTGCGAACATGTCATTTGTGTGGAAGACATTCGGCAGGAGCACAACAAACACAGAAAAACAGATACAATGAAGCGAATACACCGTTGGTGTAACATTACTGGCACACAAATAAGAGCCGCTTTCCTTTGCTGCTCTAGCTGAAGTTGCTAGTGATGGGTCGGTCTTGAACGAGAAGAACGAGTCGTTTCGGGGAGTGATTCGTTCAGTCGCGCATGCGCACCATCCTAAAGGTTCTGTACTGGAATTAGTTCACCTGTTTTGAGTCTTCGGGTTTTTCGAGTCGTTCGTTCATCTTAAACGAGACTCAAAGGTCCGAGTGGGTAAAATGATCCGAACTTCCCATCACTAGAATTTTCGCGAGCGTATCTGTCCACGCCCTGCACAAGAATAGACCGTGAACAGTTGTTCAGCGCAGCTTCTCACGTGTTGGATGAGAAAAGAAACAGACCAACTTGTGACAAAGCTGAAATGCTACTTTTTGTAAAGAATAAAACGTTCAAACGTATAAACGTCAGTTCTGTACAAGATTATTATTTTTATTTTACCTTAAAATTACATTGACTTAATTCGATTTAACAAGCACGAGCTGTAGCATCTTTGTTTTTGCTCGTTGCACTAAACATTATTTGATTTAACATTTTGGAATGATTTATTTATATAGCCTACTTTGGTGTTATTTAGTTTCACTGGTAAATACCTTTTTTCTTTACACCAATTTTAAAAATGACAACAAATGTTGATTAAGTAACATCTTTGTTTGGACTGTTGAATGTGTGTTGGTTGTGTTGTTTAGATTGTAACTATGCAAACGTTGTCTTTCATTTCAAATGGTTACTGTTAATGTTTTCATTTAAGGCCAGTTTTATGTAGTTTCAACCCAATTTAAAAACCATCTTGGTCCATCTTCAACTGGGGTTGACCAGTTGAACATGAGAGGCAGAATTTGTAAAGATGCTCGTTAGTTTTTTCTAATAAAATATATTGATAGGCATTTAAAATTAGTTTAATATGCTATATCCATTAAAATAAAAGCTTAAGAACATTT
>CM049880.1:327500-345000 GCA_027474115.1 Schizopygopsis malacanthus | reverse complement strand
TGATTGGTCCAGACTTAGATTGTCGACTCTGCTGTGAGGCGTGGTTAGATTGTGACTGAACTCTGCTGTGATTGGTCCAGACTCGAAGGCGTCCGCTGAGGGGAGCACACGCGTCATGATCTTCTCGTCCTTCCGCGAGAGCGTGCAGGAGATCGCAGAGATGTTGAGCCGTCATCAGCCGCTGGTGCGGGTCATGACCTTCATGGGTCAGGCGTCGGCCGGGAAAGGGGTTCGAGGGTTCACGCAGAAAGAACAGCTGGAGGTACGTGAGCCTGCGTTCAGACCGGACCGGAGTATGTGAACAGGGCCAGAGATGCTGAAGAGGAGACAATACTCCAGCAGGCAGAGAACAAGCTCACTGAGATATAGGAAGAAAATATTAATATTGAATTAATGTATCACTGAAAGGAACTGTCTTGAGAAAAGTTTGGTAGCCTCTTATTTCACATGGCTACAGATATTTTAGTTGTAAAGCAAAAAGACAATAAATACATTTGCGTGTGTCTGTGTGTGTGTGTGTCTTTCTGTCTGTCTGTCTCTGTGTGTGTGTGTGTGTGTGTGTGTGTGTGTGTGTGTGTGTGTGTGTGTGTGTGTCTGTGTGTGCATCTGTGTGTGTGTGTCTGTCTGTCTGTGTGTGTCTGTCTGTCTGTGTGTGTGTGTGTCTGTCTGTCTGTGTGTGTGTGTGTGTCTCTGTGTGTCTGTCTGTGTTTGTGTGTCTGTGTGCATGTGTGTGTGTGTGTGTGTGTGTGTGTGTGTGTCTGTCTGTGCGTGCTTGCATGTGTGTGTGTGCGTGCGTGTGTGTGTGTGTGCCTGCGTGCTTGCGTGTGTGTGTGTGCGTGCGTGTGTGTGTGTTCGTGCGTGTCTGTGTGTGCCTGCGTGTCTGTGTGTGCCTGCGTGTGTGCGTGCTTGTGTGTGTGTGTGTGCGTGTGTGTGTGTGTGTCTGTGTGTGTGTGTGTGTGTGTGTGTCTGCGTGCGTGCTTGTGTGTGTGTCTGTGCATGCGTGTGTCTGTGTGTGTGTGTGTGCGTGCGTGCGTGTGTGTGTGCATGCGCATGCGTGCGTGTGTGCAGGTGGTGCGTCGGTTCCGTGACGGCGGCTACAACACACTCGTGTCCACCTGTGTGGGTGAGGAGGGTCTGGACATCGGCGAGGTGGATCTCATCGTGTGTTTCGACGCTCAGAAGAGTCCGATCCGTCTGGTTCAGCGCATGGGCCGCACCGGCCGCCGGCGTCAGGGACGAATCGTGGTCATTCTGGCCGAGGGACGCGAGGAGCGCGTGAGAGCTGCTCAGCTACCAACATTCACACACCTCTACACAAACTCTGACATGTTTTAATAAGTCTGATTAAAGGAGGAATATTAAACATTAAAAAAAACATTGTTACATAAAATAAATGTTAACTGAAGTATATATATTTTGTATTATTTTAGGTAGTTGTTACGGCAACATTTCTTATGTTTTAGTTGGTGTACTAAAATAACTAAAACTTAAATAAAAAAAAATTATAAAATATATAGACATGTTTAAAATAATATAGTATAAATACAATTATATATTATAAATATAAAAAATAAAAATATTACTAAAATCTAAAGTTTAAGTAAATAAGTTGTATTATTTATCGTTTATTAAGGGATATTATTAAACCATAAAAACATTTTGTTACTTAAAAATAAACATAAACATTAACCGAAATGAATAAAATTTATTAAAATCAGTAAAATAAAAGTAATATTTTATTATAGGTAGTAGCTAAGGCAACATTTCTAAAACTAAAACCGAAGTTAAAAAATAAAAAAAAGATATAAAAATACAAAAAAAAATTATAAAAATAACAAAATTACTACAATAAAAAGTTTAAGTAAATAGTTAAAACAATTTTTTTATTGTTTATTAAGAGATATTAAACCATAAAAACATGTTGCTACTTAAAATAAACATTAACTGAAATAAACCAAATATATTAAAATCAATCAAATAAAATGTATGTTATTAAAAAGTTGCTAAGGCGATATTTCTTATTTTAATTTAGTGTTCTAAAGAAACTAAAACTGAATTAAACGTACATCCAAAATATATAGACATATTTAAAAATGACTAAATACTAAAAAATACTAATAATTTAACAAATTAAAATATGGATATAAAAATGAAATCTGTGTGATAAATATTAATGAAAGCATAATATAATAAAAGATATATAGACATATTATTATTATTATTTTTTTTTTTTTTTTTATTACTAAAATAAAAGGTTTAAATAAATAGGTTTAATTTAGTTTTTATTGTTTAACAAGTGATATTAAACTATAAAAACATGTTGTTACTTAAAATAAACATTAACTGAAATAAACTAAATATATTAAAATCAATCAAATAAACTTCATGTTATTTAAAAAGTTTCAAAGTCGATATTTCTTATTTTAATTTAGTGTAATGTCCTAAAGAAACTAAAACTGAAATAAACATATATCCAAAATATATAGACATTTAAAAATTAAAAAGCTAAATAGTAATAATTTAAGTTAAAATGAAAATATGGAAATACAAATTATTAATATTAAATATGAATAAAAGCATGTAATGATGCTATAATAAGACAGATATGTATGATTTACAGTAGCGTGTCGCTCTCTCGCAGACGTATAACCAGAGCCAGAGCAACCGGCGCAGCATCAACAAGAGCATCATGGGAAACAAGCACAGCTTCCAGATGTTTGCTCACAGCCCGCGCATGCTGCCGGCGGGGGTCACACCGACGCTACACAAGATGCACATCAGCTGCGGTCAGTTCCAGCACCGAGACGCCGCCGGCCGCCGCTCCTCGCTCCGTCTGCGCACACACGGTACTCGCCTCGCAGTGCATATTTCATTCAGAAACTCAGACTATTAAAGATTTCGGACTAAAGTCTAAAAAAGGACCAGGATGTGTGATAAACTCGTCTGATATTAAACATTTTAGATTTGTGTTTATATTTGGTAGCACTTTACAATAAGGTGTTATTTGTTTACATCAGTTAACATTACTAATGCATTTTTAAATCAAGTTTATTAACATAAAAAATGAATATATACTGTACAGACATATTGTTCTGTGTTTAACCGGAGCATTAACTAATGTTAAAGTTCACCCAAAAATGGAAATTCAGCCATGGCTTGCATAAAAGCTGATATTTTGAAGAATGTTAGTAAATTTATAGCTGCTGATAGCCATTGACTTGTGTAGTATGGAAATAAATACAATGGAAGTCAATGGGTACCGTCAACTTGTTCGCTCCAGACATTCTTCAGAAGGTCGTGTTTTGTGTTCAACAGAAGAATGAAACGCATACAGCGGTAGAAGAACATGAGAGGGAGTTAATGATGAAAATATTTTAATTTTAGTGTGAACTGTACCTTTAACAAATGAGACCTTGCTGTAGAGAGTGATTGTGGTATTTGGACAGATCTTCTCCTCGTGATTGTGTCGAGTGTGTGTGAGAGAGAGTGTGTGGGTTTGTGTGAGAGAGACATCGTGTGTGTGTCTCTGTGTGTGTGTGTGTGTGTATGAGAGTGTGTGTGTGAGTTGGTGTGTGCGTGCGTCCGTGTGAGTTGGTATGTACGTGTGTGAGTGTGTGTGTGTGCGTGTGTAAGTGTATGCGTGTGTGTGTGTATGCGTGCGTGTGTAAGTGTGAGTGTGTGTGTGTGTGTGTGTGTGTGTGTGTGTGTGTTATAGTGTGTGTGTGTGTGTGTGTATGCGTGTGTGTGTGTGTGTGTAAGTGTGCGTGTGTGTGTGTTATAGTGTGTGTAAGTGTATGCGTGTGTATGCGTGCGTGCGTGTGTAAGTGTGAGTGCGTGTGTGTTATAGTGTGTGTGTGTGTGTATGCGTGTGTGTGTGTGTATGCGTGCGTGTGTAAGTGTGCGTGTGTAAGTGTGCGCGTGCGTGTGTGTCTGTAGATCAGCGGTGCTCTGTTTAACACACTCTTGTGTTCTGCAGGAGGAGAGCAGAAGTGTGTGAAGGACGACTGGTTTCTGACCGCAGCTGAAGAGGCCGAGTGGATGTCCAGCATGAGACTGTCTCCAGATGAACCTCGGCCGGTCTTCAGACCATCGACGCTGCTGAGCTTCAGAGACGAGCGGCCGGAGCAGGTGACCACAGACGAGAATACACACATCACTATACACCTGCGTTCAGCGGAGATCAATATAGACCCACGTACGATTTATGTATCTAAATTGCATTTGGATAAGTTAATTTTGGTAACCTGTCCGTCCATTGCGACTGCTATACTGAGACTAGCTGTACAAACGCCCCTCATCCAATGACAGAGACGCACATTTGGAAAGACAAGACCGTTTTAGCTTATAGGATGTATTTTGAATGTCCGGTAATCCTCAAATAACATTCTAGTCCCGTCTCGTCTTGTTAACGAAGACGCGGCATACATTTCGTCATAGTTTTTATCATCAGATATTAGTTTTAGCTCATCAACGTCTTAGGCGCAGGAAAAAGGTTTGTTGACGAATACACAGTTTTGTTATAAACTAATGAACACAATGTGATGCATATTTGTTATTCATACATATGTGTGTGTGTGTGTGTGTGTGTGTGTGTGTGTGCGCGTGTGTGTGTGTGCGCGTGTGTGTGTGTGCGCGCACGTGTGTGTGTGTATCTGTGTGTGCGTGCGTGTGTGCGTGTGTGTAGGGTCCGTGTGTGACGGGGCCCGTCCGAGAGCTGTCTCTATGGGAGTGGAGACACTGGCAGAACGGGCCGCTCCACACTCACAGCGTGGGACATTCAGAGAGATGCCTTCATTTCACCTCCATCATGGAGCTGATCGACCGCATGAGACAGGAGCAGGTGACACACACACAAACGCTCGCACGCATACAAACACACACACTCACACACACAAACACACACACACACAATCACTCACTCACACGCGCGCACACACACACGTGCGCACACACACACACACACACTCACACACACACACACACGCGCGCACACACACACACACTCACACAAACATACGCTCACTCACTCACTCACTCACACACACACACACACTCTTTCACTCTCACACACTCAATGTTGATGTTATTCAGATTAAGAGCTGTGAGTGATTTTCTCTTTGCGTTTTGTTGTTGGCCGAATCATCAGAAGGTGGCTAAATATTGACACGCATCCGAATTTCTCGCAGCTTTTCACATCCAAGACATAAACTGTTTAAATGAATATTCTCCAAGCCAGATAGTTTCAATAGTTTGACCTCATTTACATTTATGCATTTAGCAGACGCTTTTATCCAAAGAGACTTACAGTCATTCAGGTTATACATATTTTTGTCAGTACAGGTGTTCCCTGGGAATCGAACCCACAACCTTTGCGCTGCTAACGCAATGCTCTACCACTGAGCCACAGGAACACGATTATATTAATTTCTGATTATTAATATGCATTGCTAAGAACTTCATTTGAACAACTTTAAAGATGATTTTCTCAATATTTAGAATTTTTTTTGCACCCTCAGATTCCAGATTTTCAAATATTGTCCAAATCATACATCAATGGAAATATTATTTATTCAGCTTTCAGATCAAATTAACAAAATTGACCTTTATGACCAGGGTCACATGTAGCAATAATAAATGCACTTGTATTTTCTTAATCTCTCCAGTTGTGATAGCAGAGCCGTTAACATCAGAGGTTATCGATACTCCAGTCTTTCATAATTTAGCCCCGGGGCCCATATAATACTGGGTTTCTGTACTCATCCCTACACACACACACACACACACACACTCACACACATCTCATGTCATGATACGGATCTCACAGACTTAGTTGTCAAGGTGAAGAGCATCTGAATCTGTGTTTGTAAATCTAAACCGCCTCGCTGCTTCGTTTCTGAATGCGTCACATGGGCTATTAGCTGAATTGGTTTTCAGAAATGAATTGATTGTTATCTCATATGAGTTGATAGAAGGCTCACAGGTGCGGTGAAGCTTATCCCTCTAGTTTGTCAGAGAGTCAGTTTCCATGCGTCTGTGAGTTCAGAGAAGCGACACCGAACTGAGATGTAAGAGCAGAGCCGTATGCGTGTCTGACCGGACCGCTTGCATCTGTACGACATTCACATAACAGAATGGCTTCCAAGTCTTCATTACTTATCTTGCTGGATCTGTCTGCTGCTTTTGATTCGGTCAACCACCAGATCCTCCTGTCAACCCTATTGAGAAAGGACACAGTGGTTAACCAGTGGTTTGACTCTTACCTCTCAGATAGGTCCTTTAAGGTATCTTGGAGAGGTGAGGTGTCCAAGTCACAACATCTAGCTACAGGTGTGCCTCAAGGCTCGGTGCTTGGACCGCTTCTCTTCTCTGTCTAGATGTCATCACTAGCTTCTGTCATTCAGAAACATGGCTTTTCATATCACTGCTATGTTGATGACACTCAATTCATCCTGATGATCTGACGATAGCTGCTCGTATCTCAGCATGTCTAACAGACATATCTTGCTGAATGAAGGACCATCGCCTTCAACTCAACCTAGCTAAGACAGAACTGCTCGTGGTTTCAGCAAACCCATCGTTTCATCACAATCTCACCTTCCAGTTACACTCGTCAACCATAGCTCCCTCAAAAACAGCCAGAAACCTTGGAGTTGTGATTGAGGATCAGCTGAATTTTGGGGGGGGTATTGGCACAGTGGTTACCCAGTGGTTGCCGACCCCTGGACTAGAGCGTCAGCTTCAGTGGCCGTAACAGACGTGTGCCGTGTAAATCATCTAAGCATTACCAGCAGGGAAAGCCCCTTATATTCGAGAGCGACCACGAATTAAGTGTTTCTTGTACATATGACATTATACATGCGTCATGTGACCTGTAAATGCAGAAAACCCGTTTCCATTGCAGTTAAGCGAAATATTACTTTATCGAATTGTCTGAAAAACCAGCTCATGGTCACCAATTCATAATCAGTTTATTCCTGAAATTGTCATTAGTTGGTATTAAAATTGTCTTAAAGGGACAGTGCACCCAAAAATGAAAAGTGTCATCATTTACTCGTCCTCAAGTAGGTCCAAACCTGTGTGAATGTGTTTGTTCTGAACACGGAGGAAGATATTCTGAAGAAAGTTTGTAATCGGGCTGTTTTAGGGCACCATTGACTTCCATAGTAGGAGAAAAAATACTGTGTTTCCCACAATCTTCAGAATATCTTCCTTTGTGTTCAGAACAAACTCATTCACACAGGTTTGTACCTACTTGAGGACGAGTACATGATGACACACTTTTTATTTTTGAGTCTCTTTAAAGTCTTAGATGAAGCTTGTGATGAGCGTGACTCGTGTGTGTGTTTGACGTCAGCGCTCGCAGTGAATCTGAGCGTCTCTCTCTCTCTCTATACATGCGCTCTTACGCAACGCTTCTCAGAACGCTTACATGATCGAGCCGGCGGGAAGCGGGTCATGCTGAGTGACCGTACATGTCCACGAGACACTGGACCATTCTTCTGCGTGTCACGACAGCGGCTGGAGATGGCCGGCAGATATTGATCCGCCGTGTTTCTGTAACAAGAGGCTCGTTTTTCCTGCCTTTGATAAAACAAGCCATGTGGCGTTTTAAAGACGATTAATGGCTTTGATCATTTAACTATGCATGTAGTTTGAGTCCGAAGCATCTATTCTCCTCGATTACATGATGATGTCCTCGTAAGAATTATTATTATTATTTTTTTACTTTATGTGTATTTATTATGTATATATAAATACACACACATGCATGTATATTTTTCAGAAAAATTGTATGTTTATATATTAAATATATTTATATATAATATAAATAAACATAACATATTTTTTCTGAAATATATACATGCATGTGTGTGTATTTATATCCAGTCTTGGTCAAAAGTATTGGCACCCTTAGTAAATATGATCAAAGAAGGCTCTGAAAATAAACCTGCATTATTAATCCTTTTGATCTTTTATTAAGAAAAATCACAAAAATCTAACCTTTCATTAAACTTAAACAATTGAAAATGGGGTAAAAATAAATAAAATTCTCAAATACACGTTGGACACAATTATTGGCACCCATAGAAATTCTTATGAGTAAAATATTTCTGAAGCATATCATATTCACAAATTTTGAGCACAGGGTGATTATGAACATGACATTATCCTGTTTCACAAAAATATAAATAGGAGGGAAAACAAAGCCCAAATTCACTTAATCATCATCACAATGAGAAAACACAAAGAATATATTTCTGATGTGCAGCAAAAGATAATTGAGCTTCACAAATTAGTGGCTTTAAGAAAAGAGCCAGAGCTGTGAAAATTTCCATTTCCACCATCAGAGCAATAATTAATAATTTACAATCAACATGTTATGAATCTGCCTGGAAGAGGATGTGTGTCTATATCATCCCAAGGACCACAGCTGGGGGTCTCGGGGGCAGAAAACCTTAAAAAACATCCCCTACATCACCACATGTTGTTTAAAAACTCTCCTCGCTGATCCCAAAACAATCTCCAGCATATTCAGTTGTCAGACACGACTGGAGCTTCAAATAGCACTGGTTTCTATGATCAGATGAAACTAAAACATGAGCGTATTAGCAGCAAACACTCAAGATGTGTTCGGTGAACACGGGGATAAATGAAATATACTGCTGTATTTCTGATGTTGTGGGTCTATATTTCTGCTAAACTGCTTGTTTAGGCATCACGGATTCTATCAAGTACCAACAGATTAAAATCAATAAGTGACTGACTCTGTTAGGATCTTCAACCGTACAATAATCCAAAAACAACACAAGCATGGGTCACTGAGCACAAAACCAAGCGTCTGCTATGTCCATCCCAATCCTCTCTAGATCATGAGTGAGGTGAACCGAAGAGAAGATGTGGATCTGGAGAGATTCTGGATGATTGAATGATCTCTGATCTCTTCTCAGGTGTTAAATAACCTCTTCGGGTATTATAGGAGAACATTTAGAGATGTTAAACTGGTGGAGGTTTCAAAAAGTGTTGAATAAAAGGGTGCCGTTAATTGTGGCCAATGTGTATTAGAGAAAAACATTTCAGAATGATATTTCCCCCCATTTAAAATTAATATTATCCAATGAAAGGCTAGATTTATGTGATTTTTTTTTTTTTTTTTCACAATGCAGATTAATTTTCACAGCCACCATATTTACCAAGGGTGCCAATAATTATGACCATGACTGTATGCATGATAAATATACACAGCACACATATATATATATATATTATGCAAACAACTTTTATTTTGGATGCGATTATTTGTCATTTATGTTTGTATACAAATATAAGCAGTGCAGTGACTTAATCGTGATAAATTGATTGTGTCTCCTCGCAGGACGACTGTACATTTGAGTCTGATCTGCAGAAAGAGGTTGTTGATGGAGGAACAACGACAAAACCAAACACTGACGAAATCCCTCGACAGAAGACGACTAAACCAAACGCGGCTGACCGCAAGAGGAGACTCACACATGCTGACCACTGCTCGGATGAAACCGGTGAAGATCCGAGACGAGAGAGCAACAGCAGATCAGCAGAGCGTGTAAACCAGAGCGCCGGGGACGAGGTGGATCTGATTGATCTGTTAGAAGAGCCCTCGGATCTTCAGCACATGTTCTATAAGAGCATCAGTCCTAAACGCTACCGTCACAATCTGGCAACCGCAGCTTTCCAGACCATCCTCGCCAACGTCAAAGACCTCCTGTCCAGATCTCCACCCAAGAACTTCGAGTTCGATCTCCCGGGGATCAACACAAGCCTCCGCGGTCCACCTAAAGAGTCGTGTCATGATCAGTTTCAGGTGACGTTCAGCCTGATGGCTGACGAGCCGGCGTGTATTGACGAGGAGGAGCACGATGTGGATCAGAAACCAGCAGGAGATGCTCGTTCTCCAGACTGGGACGCGCTGTTTGACCACGCTGAAGAGCCGAAGGAAGACCAGGTGAGCTTGAACGAGAGCGTCGACCTGTTCGGAGACGACGAAGCGTTCCTTCAGATGAGCGTTCCTGACGTGCAGACGCCAGACAGGAGCACAGGACCCGAAGGAAACCATGCTGGCGGAAGCAGAGGGTCCGAGCAGGGCTTCAGCTGCTCGCAGGTAGGGATGGAACGGTTACCGGTTTGATGATAAATCATGATAAAATTCCCCACGGTTCGTATTACCGTTTCATATTTGAATTACAGATGAGGTCAAAAGTGTACCCCCCCCCCCTTTCAGAATTTACAAACTGTTAATTATCATTTTAACAGCACCGTGATAGTCTTGTTCACTATAATCGTGATCTCCGCTCGCAGGACTTCTTCTCGGTCAACTTTGAGCTGGGCTTTGACTCTGAGGAGGAGGAACCGACTGATCCGGGAACAGCAGACGTCCCTGCATCAGCTGTGAAAGCGTCTCCGTTCGGAGGAAACACGCTGGTCTCAGATCAGAGGAGCACGAGACCCAGCGCTTCTACACCGAACCACATGATCCTGCCTCGTCTGGACCGAAGAACAGAAGATCAGCCGCGCTCGCGTCTATCAGCGCTCAGATCCTCACAGAAGACGCCTCAGCGGCGGCCCTCATGCGCAGGTTTACTAGCGTTCCTCATACAGTCATAACATCTGACCCTGCAGCACAGACGCAGTCATAACATCTGACCCTGCAGCACAGACACAGTCACAACATCTGACCCTGCAGCACAGACGCAGTCATAACATCTGACCCTGCAGCACAGACACAGTCACAACATCTGACCCTGCAGCACAGACGCAGTCATAACATCTGACCCTGCAGCACAGACACAGTCACAACATCTGACCCTGCAGCACAGACGCAGTCACAACATCTGACCCTGCAGCACAGACACAGTCACAACATCTGACCCTGCAGCACAGACGCAGTCATAACATCTGTCCCTGCAGCACAGACGCAGTCATAACATCTGACCCTGCAGCACAGACCCAGTCATAACATCTGACCCTGCAGCACAGACACAGTCACAACATCTGACGCTGCAGCACAGACACAGTCATAACATCTGACGCTGCAGCACAGACACAGTCATAACATCTGACCCTGCAGCACAGACACAGTCATAACATCTGACGCTGCAGCACAGACACAGTCATAACATCTGACGCTGCAGCACAGACACAGTCATAACATCTGACGCTGCAGCACAGACACAGTCATAACATCTGACCCTGCAGCACAGACACAGTCATAACATCTGACCCTGCAGCACAGACACAGTCACAACATCTGACCCTGCAGCACAGACGCAGTCATAACATCTGACCCTGCAGCACAGACACAGTCACAACATCTGACCCTGCAGCACAGACGCAGTCATAACATCTGTCCCTGCAGCACAGACGCAGTCATAACATCTGACCCTGCAGCACAGACCCAGTCATAACATCTGACCCTGCAGCACAGACACAGTCACAACATCTGTCCCTGCAGCACAGACACAGTCACAACATCTGACGCTGCAGCACAGACGCAGTCACAACATCTGACGCTGCAGCACAGACGCAGTCATAACATCTGACCCTGCAGCACAGACGCAGTCATAACATCTGACGCTGCAGCACAGACGCAGTCATAACATCTGACCCTGCAGCACAGACGCAGTCATAACATCTGACCCTGCAGCACAGACACAGTCATAACATCTGACCCTGCAGCACAGACGCAGTCATAACATCTGACCCTGCAGCACAGATGCAGTCATAACATCTGACCCTGCAGCACAGACGCAGTCATAACATCTGACCCTGCAGCACAGACGCAGTCATAATATCTGACCCTGCAGCACAGACGCAGTCATAACATCTGACCCTGCAGCACAGACGCAGTCATAATATCTGACCCTGCAGCACAGACGCAGTCATAATATCTGACCCTGCAGCACAGACGCAGTCATAACATCTGACCCTGCAGCACAGACGCAGTCATAATATCTGACCCTGCAGCACAGACGCAGTCATAACATCTGTCCCTGCAGCACAGACGCAGTCATAATATCTGTCCCTGCAGCACAGACGCAGTCATAACATCTGACCCTGCAGCACAGACGCAGTCATAACATCTGACCCTGCAGCACAGACGCAGTCATAACATCTGACCCTGCAGCACAGACGCAGTCATAACATCTGTACCTGCAGCACAGACGCAGTCATAACATCTGACCCTGCAGCACAGACACAGTCATAACATCTGACCCTGCAGCACAGACACAGTCATAACATCTGACCCTGCTGCACAGACACAGTCATAACATCTGACCCTGCAGCACAGACGCAGTCATAAGCAGCACAGCTATATTTGTAGCAATAGCCAACAATACATTGTATGGGTCAAAATTATACATTTTTATTTTATGCCAAAAATCATTAGATATTAAGATCATGTTCCATGAAGATATTTCTTATCGTAAATATATCAAAACTTAATTATTGATTAGTAATGTGCATTGCTATGTACTTCATTTGAACAACTTTAAAGATGATTTTCTCGATATTTAGATTTTTTTGCACCCTCAGATTCCAGATTTTCAAATATTGTCCGATCATAACAAACCATACATCAATGGAAATATGATTTATCCAGCTTTCAGATGATGTAAAAATATCCATTTCTAAAAATTGACCCTTATGATGGTTCTGTGCTGCAGGGTCACATATCAGTATTCATACAGTGATGTTTTTGGACAGACTGTAAGTGTGTGTGTCTCTCTCTGTGTGTGTGTGTGTGTGTGTCTCTCTCTCTGTGTGTGTGTGTCTGTCTCTCTCTCTCTCTCTCTCTCTCTCTCTCTCTGTGTGTGTGTGTGTGTGTGTGTCTCTCTCTCTGTGTGTGTGTGTGTGTGTCTGTCTGTCTCTGTGTGTGTGTGTGTGTGTGTGTGTGTGTCTCTCTCTCTCTCTCTCTCTCTCTGTGTGTGTGTCTCTCTCTCTCTGTGTGTGTGTGCGTCTGTGTGTGTGTGGCGTGCGTGCGTGCCTCTCTCTGTGTGTGTGTGTGTATGTGTACGTGTGCGTGCGTGTGTTTTCAGGCGTGTTGGGCAGTGACAGCGAGGATGAGATGAATCTGAGAACTCATAAAGTCAATCCGGTGTTTTCTCCACAGGTCAGTTTTGTCGTGTGACTCTAGATATGTTTCCATCCAGTGATTTTTATGCACATTTTGGAATATCACATAAAAGAAAAACCCTGGATGTAAACGCCAAGATGCACATTAAATCTTAACGCATGCAGAAAAAACATGCAATCATTTTTATTTGTGTCTCTCTGTGTGTGTGTGTGTGTGTGTGTGTGTCTCTGTGTGTGTGTGTGTGTGTGTGTCTCTCTCTGTGTGTCTGTGTGTGTGTGTGTTTCGATCTCTGTGTGTGTGTGTGTGTGTGTGTGTGTGTGTGTGTGTGTGTGTGTGTGTGTGTCTCTCTCTGTGTGTGTGTGCGTGTGTGTGTGTCTGTGTGTGTGTGTGTGTGTGTGAGAGTGTGTGTGTCTCTCTCTGTGTGTGTGTGTGTCTCTCTCTGTGTGTGTGTGTGTGTGTCTCTGTGTGTGTGTGTGTGTTTTGATCTCTGTGTTTTCCTGCAGCAGTCAAAGATCAGCAGTGACGTTGATTCTCCCGTTCAAGCTCGTCGGAAGCGTGCGGCTGCGTTAAACACGGTACGTCTGCTCACACTGCCTGTGTTCTCTGTGCTTTATCCATCGATTAATTTCCTCTCTGTCTGTTCTTCAGTCTGAGGACAGTGATGGAGATCAGCGGTCAGATGAGGATTTCCAGGACGTCTCCCTTCATCAGCCCAGAGCCGTGAAGCCGCGTCATGTCAGAAAGCCTCATGTACGTCAAGTCAAGTCTCCTTTATTTATATAGCGCTTTTTACAATGCTGATTGTGTCAAAGCAGCTCTACAGTACTAAACAGGGAAATAGTTGTCCGTTCTCCTCTGACCTGACGAGCCCAGCAGTTTAATTCAAGACTGCAGCAAAGTCAGATTGTGTAGAGGACTCGTCTGCTTCCCGAGGTCTTGTCCTGATGGCCGTCTAAACCCAAATCAGATTTTGTGCATATCCGGATTTGAATAACGAGCGTATCGCAACTGTTCATATCCGATTAGTGTGTGATTATCGCCTCACGTGTTGTTTCTTGTGTCTTCTAGAAGGTGCGCCGCGAGGGACGGCAGTTTCTGGACGAGGAGGCCGAGCTCTCTGAAGATGAAGATGTTTCCTCCGATGAAGATGAAGGAGATGAACAGAACCACTCGCTGCAGGGGTTTGTGGTGAACACGACTCAATGCTCTCAGGGTCTGAACGGTGAGATTCACTGCCACAAACACCACCACCATATTCAACAAGGGTGCATTAAACTAGCGGACGACCGATATATCGCCAAGGCCGACATATCAGGCAATATTTGGTATTTTTCAAATATCGGCATCGGCCCATATGTTTTTCTGATTATTTTGACGGCGCGACAGACTTTTATTTTGACGGCGCGGCTGACTTTTATTTTGACGGCGCGGCTGAGTTTTATTTTGACGGCGCGGCTGAGTTTTATTTTGACGGCGTGGCTGACTTTTATTTTGACGGCGTGGCTGACTTTTATTTTGACGGCGCGGCTGACTTTTATTTTGACGGCGCGGCTGACTTTTATTTTGACGGCGCGGCTGACTTTTTTTTGACTTTTATTTTGAAGACGTGGCTGACACGGCGCGGCTGACTTTTATTTTGACGGCGTGGCTGACTTTTATTTTGACGGCGCGGCTGACTTTTATTTTGACGCGTGGCCGGTTTTTATTTTTGACGGCAGGACTGACTTTTATTTTGATGATGCTGCTGTCTTTTATTTTGACGTGCGGAGGACTTTTATTTTGATATAGATATCTACGGCTATTTTACTGTAATAATATTTCACTGTTTAATGTTTCTTTGATCTAATAAATGCAGAAAAAATTTAACCAACCCCGAACTTTAGAATGCGTTTAATCTCTCCCTGTAATTTCTCAGATGAAATATTAAATATGTGTTTTAATCTCTGCGTGTCGTCAGACTCGGAGATGCAGGCGTTCTATCTGAAGTCTGTGAGGAGTCCAGCGCTTCAGAACCGGGTCCGAATGACGTATAAACCCAAGCATGACGTGGATATCTTCTCACAGGTGAGCCGGAGTCGCTTCAGTAAAGATCCCGAAATTACAATCATCATATCTTGTTTTGGTTTCCATCTAAATATTCAAATTCAACTTATGCGCGAAACTGAAATATGGCATGAAACATATGTGAATAAAGCAGCATCTAACGAGTCAAAGAAGTGGTTTTAATTGTGTTTGTGCTGCCGGGCAGATCCCAGAACAGGACGAGACGTATGGCGAGGACAGCTTTGTGGTTGATAGGAGTGAGGATGAGAGCGGGGGGGATGATGAAGAGCGTGTGGAGGTGGTCCATGAAGACTCGTACGTGGACGGGAGGAAACAGTACGCCACGCGCCGCAGAGTCCAGATCCGACAGATACGAGTGGAGAACGGGACGAGCAAGCGCTCGCGGATCGTGCGGCTCCAGGACTCCAGCGAGGAGGAGGAGGAGGAGACAGACTCTGTGTTTAAAGAGCCGCCGCGGCTCCAGAGCGGCTCCAGCGTGACGGAGCGAGACGAGCTCCACTTCCTCCCGGAGAAACCGGTGCGAGTCACATGATCTCACAGCAGCTCTGTGTGTTTCAATTAAAGCTGTAACCTAACTAGGGCTGGGCCATATGCAAATATAGATATATTATATATGTATTTTTTTTTATCTCTCATAATGTGTGCCCAATTCAAGATAACGATTTTGATATTTTCACATTTTACTAGTCAACAACAACAACACAAATACGTAATTACAACATGATTCAAGTAACATATGTGTCCCTGAAGCACAAAACCAGTCATAAGTGTAAATTTTGTGAAATTGCATCATCTGAGAGCTGAATAAATAATATTTCCATTGATGTATGGTTTGGACAATATTTTAAAATCTGGTGCAAAAAAATCTAAATATTGAGAAAGTTATCTTTAAAGAGGTTCAAATTAAGTTATTAGCAATGCATATTACTAATCAAAACAAATTTTTATGATGGGAAATCATAGTCAATATTTTAAAATCTGCATTTTACATTTTAGAGGAGATTAAAATACCTTATCATTTGTGGTTTCATCAGATGATATTATTTAAGAAAACTAAACCGATTTTGTGTTAATGTCACAGCTGTGACACAGAATTGGCCGTTTTCAGAAAGTAATGATAAAGTGATTGAGTTCACCCAAAAATGAAACCAAACAGTTGACGGCAGCCATTGACTTCCATTGCATTTTTTCCCTTATTATGAAAGTCAATGGCTGCCGTCAACTGGTTCCCAACATTCTTCAAAATATCTTCTTTTATGTGCAACAGAAGAGACAACTTTAGGGAGAGTAAATATTTATTTTTGAGTGATCTATTCCTTTATTGTGTTGTAATATTAATATCTCCATCACAGCACTGACTCATAATCATATCACAGATGTATATCAGCTCCTATATTGTATCGCCGGGTAAAAGAATTGACGTAAAATCAAGTCACATTTATTTCTAAAACACTTGATCTCAAAGCAGCTCTACAGAAGACAATAGTCATAATTCATATCAAGTTTTGAGCTCGTCTGATAGCGTCAGTGCAGTTAAATTATGAATATTAATTGTCTTTTAAACCGCAGTTGAAGCGCTGCTGGTGTCTGATGGATGCTGTGTTTCCGTCTGCAGGGGACTGCACTGACTGCGCAGGCCGCAGATGCTCCTCTGAGAGTGCTAGTGGACAGCGGGGGGTCAGAGGTCGTGTCCCGTCTGCAGGGGACTGCGCAGGCCGCAGACGCTCCTCTGAGAGTGCTAGTGGACAGCGGGGGGTCAGAGGTCGTGTCCCGTCTGCAGGGGACTGCGCAGGCCGCAGACGCTCCTCTGAGAGTGCTAGTGGACAGCGGCAGGTCAGAGGTCGTGTCCCGTCTGCAGGGGACTGCGCAGGCCGCAGACGCTCCTCTGAGAGTGCTAGTGGACAGCGGCAGGTCAGAGGTCGTGTCCCGTCTGCAGGGGACTGCGCAGGCCGCAGACGCTCCTCTGAGAGTGCTAGTGGACAGCGGCAGGTCAGAGGTCGTGTCCCGTCTGCAGGGGACTGCGCAGGCCGCAGACGCTCCTCTGAGAGTGCTAGTGGACAGCCGCTGCATCAGCGGGGGGTCAGAGGTCGTGTCCCGTCTGCGTCTGCGACACGGCCTGCAGATTCACGTCTGCTCTCTGATCAGCTCAGACTTCATCGTGAGCAACCGCATGGCTGTGGAGCGGCAGAGCGAGTCCGAGCTCGCCGGCGTCCAGACCCGAAGACGTCTGCAGGACCGAATGCAGCGGCTGCAGGGGGCGTTCGAGCGCGTGTGTGTGATCATCGAGAGGGACCGCGCCAAACCCGGTGAGAACCGACACAAGCACTT
>CM049880.1:165000-320000 GCA_027474115.1 Schizopygopsis malacanthus | reverse complement strand
GATTGGCTGAGGAGGAGCTGTCAATCAAGAACTAGTGGACCAATGATGACGCTTAAACACGCCTTGATTTACATGAAACTAACTGCAACATTTGGAAAAGCAAGCGAAGGGAGAAACGGCATAAAATATAACAATATGAGCAGAAAAAACTGAGAAATATAAACAAGGAAAATTAGATTTTGTGCGCAAGTCAGATAATTTAGCATTAATATTAACATTTTGTGCAATATGATTTTAAATGTTTAAAGTTTTTATTCATGCTCATTATATTTAAAAATACATTTTTTGTAGCACTATTTTAGAGATTACGCAGAATGCATACGCTCTTCTGTATCAGCCGGGCCACAAGGGTGCACTGTTTGCGTTAAAATCCGAGCGCAAACCGACGGCGTCGAGGCTGATATAGAAAACTACGCCTTCTGCATCTACGGATGATCTCTAAAATAGTGCTACGCTGAGGAGACGTTACGATGCATAACTGATTAATACAATCGTAGTTTTATTTGCGGATAAAAAGTATTCGCGTCGTTTAACGTTACGATTGAAGCACTGATGGAGTATGCTTTCACAAAGGAGTTTTGGTTCCTTGTCGCGTTTGGCGTGCTCAGTCGCGGAGACTTCATTTTCTAGCAATTATCGTTAATTTAATTTAAAGTCCTAAACTTAAAATATTGTGTTCTGAAGACGAACGAAGCTTTGGAATGACACACGATAATGAGATTATCTCATTAATAACAAAATTATAATTTTGTGGTGTAGTATCCCTTTAATCGTTAAAATAGTATATAACGAATGAACAAATATATGAACAAAACGGCTGAATATGATTCGATGATAAAGATCCTTCGATGGAACAACAATAAATATTTTATTTTTAAACTGTTTTTGGATTAAAAACAAGTATAATTATCTGCCAGTGGGGTAAAATATTCCTAAAACAATATTTTTATCATTTTTTATAGAAACAAGGCTAAATATCTTGTCATTTTTCTTGCCCTTATTAATTTAAGAATTTTTATAAATGTAGAAATAAGTTGAAAATGCTAATTAAGATAAGCTTTATTTGTATTGATTTATTTGCGGTGTACACTGCAAAGTTTATTCTTTAGTGTTTTGTCTTGTTTTCTGAAATTATTATGCAAATTTGTTAGTTTTTAAAACATATCTGCCAATAATCTTAATTCAAAGTCTAAAGAAGATCATTTTTCTTACCCCATTTGTATTTGTTTCATAAAACTAGACATGTTACTTGTCAAGTTAACGCATCTTAACTCCAGAATTTGTTGATATTTATAGTATAAAACACCTAAGCAAGATCAGCTTTGTTTGCAGTGTGTGATCGGGTTTGGTCTCGTCTGTCAGGTCCGTGTAAACCCAGCCTCAGACGTCGTAAGAATCTACTCACCGACTCCTGACGGATGATGGACTGGAAGCAGTGATACGTCCCGCGGTATAAAGGCTTGTCCACGCTCTGGACCTGGAGTCTCACCTAGAAAACAGAGTTTTCCCGTCAAACCTGCCCAGTGATGCTTGAGATGGAGAAACACAGACGTGCACGGATCTAGAGCTGCTGATGTTTGACCACATTCAATGAGATTCCAGTCCAGTGGACAGAGAGGAACGGACCCGGCCTTTACTTACGAGGTTAAAGGAGCACTACACTGCTTTCGGAAATCGGCTCATTTTACGACTCCCTAAGAGTTGAATTTTACCGTTTTTGAATCCATTCAGCCGGTCTGGCGTTAGCATTGTTAGCGTAGCTTAGCATAGATCATTGAATCCGTTAACATCTCGCTCAAAAATGACCAAAGAGTTTCCATATTTTTCCTATTTAAAGCTTGACTCTTCTGTAGTTACATCGTGTACTAAGATGCCTGTTAGCGTAGCTTAGCATAGATCATTGAATCAGATTAGCCGTTAGCATCTCACTCAAAAATGAGCGCAGCTAGCCCCGTGCTAAGTTAACGGAACACCTACACTGTTATTGGAAATCGGCTCATTTTATGACTCCCTAAGAGTTGAGTTTTACCGTTTTTGAATCCATTCATTCGGTCTGGCGTTAGCACTGTTAGCGTAGCTTAGCATAGATCAATGAATCGGATTAGACCGTTACCATCTCTCTCAAAACTGACCAAAATAATTTTTCCTATTTAAAGCTTGACTCTTCTGTAGTTACGTCGTGTACTAAGACGTATAAAAGTAGTCCCCTGAATTGAGTTTTACCGTTTTTGAATCCATTCAGCCGATCTGACGTTAGCACTGTTAGCGTAGCTTTGGATAGATCATTGAATCGGATTAGACCGTTAGCATCTCGTTCAAAAATGAGCGTAGCTAGCCCCGTGCTAAGTTAACGGAACACTACACTGTTTTTGGAAATCGGCTCATTTTACAGAGTTAAAGTTTTACCGTTTTTGAATCCATTCAGCCGGTCTGGCGTTAGCACTGTTTGCGTAGCTTAGCATAGATCATTGAATCTGTTAGCATCTTGCTAAAAAATGACCAATATTTGTCCTATTTAAAGCTTGACTCTTCTGTAGCTATGTCGTATACCAAGACCGACGGAAAATGAAAAGTTGTGATGTTCTAGACCGATACGGCGAGGAACTATACTCTCAGATATTGATGATATCACGCAGCGCCTGAAAGTAGTCCCTGGCTAGGTAACTAGTTATGATATAGCAACCTGGTCTCATGTTTACATTAATACGTAAAATTAACATTTTTGGACGTTTTTATTGATGCCAAAACAAACAATTTATACATATTTCAACGTTTAAATGTGCAAATCGATATGTATTTTCAGTGTGCTACACTCTACTATATTACTGGCACAATCTACTATATTAATACGAAATAATTTTCTGTGTTGTTTTTTTACATAAGCACCTTGTTTTCAGGTTACAGGGTTATAATAGATAATGTTCTGGAAAATTACTAGTATTATTTTCTTCAATTGTTCTTACAGTGTACTAACTGATCAACAATCGCAGGTACAAGCTACTAACAAAGTGCATCATAAATTAATAATTATTAGGCTATTATTAATATTAAATGTAACAACTGCAAATAGCAGCTGAGTTCATATAATGCATCTACTGCTGGTTTCTCTTTTTGTGTAATTTGGATGGAAACTGTGGCTTTTAATGTCTGAGTCACTTATCAAAAGTTGCTCAAAGTTACCAAATAAAAAAAAGAATTGCGTGCTTTTGGGAGAAAATGTTACTAGGATTGTCTGGAAAGTTGCTAAATTTAGCAACACAGTAAGGACCTTTATTTTTAAGAGTGTAGAAGACCCATTCTCGGATCCTCAAAGCAGCTTTCTGCTGAGTTTTGCTGGTTTGGTCGAAGCAGACGTACCTTGACCGTATCAAACGGATGTCCGACCAGCACACCTGTGGCACCTGAAACAGCAACGACTGAGAGTGAGTTACGGCTGTTTGAACACATGATTACTGATGCAATGTGTTTGAGAGATGAGGTCAGCTGTCCGGCCTTGACCCCTGCGAGCGAGCGACACCTGCGTCATTCATGCATGAGGCAAGAGCTGTTTGACCGATCGGACGTCTGCTGAACTCTCTCACACGCGCGCGTCTGGAGAAAGCCTTGTGCTTCTAAAGATCGTTTTCAGTTCTTATTACACAGCAAAAAAAAAAATTTTTTTTTAGGTAAGTGGTTGCAAGCTATTTATTTTAGCTACATTTAATAAAAAAAATTACAGCCAACTAAATTTGTTTATTTACATTTAGCTAAAATAATTAGCAACAACTTACCTTAAAAAAATGAGTAAATTAATAATTTGCTAACACTTTATTTTAAGGTATCATAATACAGAGTAATTACCTAGTTAAGTACTTAGTAGTAGTTGTACTTAAATGCAACAAAATGTACTTACCATGTAATTAAGTTATGTAACAGCCTGTACTTACAGATGTCATAGACAGCTAATTTTACAGATCGAGCTACTTATGTAACCAAAAGATTGTTATATATGTGTTGCAGACTTTATACAATGTCAGTACACAGACACAAGCTACTTAAAGTGTATCAATATTGTACTTAAGTGTACTTCATGTGTATCTATACTGTACACCTTAGTTTGATTTAACCCACCAGTACAGCTAAAATACATGTAATACCTTTCTAATTACAGAATATTACACAGACTTAAGCTACTTAAAATAAAGTGTATCAAGATTGTACTTAAGTGTACTCCATGTGTATCTATACTGTACACCTTAGTTTGATTTAACCCACCAGTACAGCTAAAATACATGTAATACCTTTCTAATTACAGAATATTACACCGACTTAAGCTACTTAGTGTATCAAGATTGTACTTAAGTGTACTTTGATGGTATCTATACTGTACACCTTAGTTTGATTTAACCCACCAGTACAGCTAAAATACATATAATACCTTTCTAATTATGGAATATTACGCAGGCGTACGCTACTTAAAATAAAATGTATCAAGATTGTACTTAAGTGCACATCATGTGTATCTATACTGTACACCTTAGTTTGATTTAACCCACCAGTACAGCTAAAATACATGTAATACCTTTCTAATTACAGAATATTACACAGGCATACGCTACTTAAAATAAAGTGCATCAAGATTGTACTTAAGTGTACTTAATGTATATCTATACTGTAATCCTTAGTTTGATTAAACCCACCAGTGCAGCTAAAATACATGTATTACCTTTCTAATTACAGAATATTACACAGGCATAAGCTACTTAAAATAAAATGCATCAAGATTGTACTTAAGTGCACATCATGTGTATCTATACTGTACACCTTAGTTTGATTTAACCCACCAGTACAGCTAAAATACATGTAATACCTTTCTAATTACAGAATATTACACAGACATAAGCTACTTAAAATTAAATGTATCAAGATTGTACTTAAGTGCACATCATGTGTATCTATACTGTACACCTTAGTTTGATTTAACCCACCAGTACAGCTAAAATACATGTAATACCTTTCTAATTACAGAATATTACACAGGCATACGCTACTTAAAATAAAGTGCATCAAGATTGTACTGAAGTGTACTTAATGTATATCTATACTGTACACCTTAGTTTGATTAAACCCACCAGTGCAGCTAAAATACATGTATTACCTTTCTAATTACAGAATATTACACAGGCATAAGCTACTTAAAATAAAATGCATCAAGATTGTACTTAAGCGTACTCCATGTGTATCTATACTGTACACCTTAGTTTGATTTAAGCCAGCAGTGCAGCTTAAATACATGTAATACCTTTCTAATTACAGAATATTACACAGACATAAGCTACTTAAAATAAAGTGTCAAGATTGTACTTAAGCGTACTCCATGTGTATCTATACTGTACACCTTAGTTTGATTTAAGCCAGCAATGCAGCTTAAATACATGTAATACCTTTCTAATTACAGAATATTACACAGACATAAGCTACTTAAAATAAAGTGCATCAAGATTGTACTTAAGTGTACTCCATGTGTATCTATACTGTACACCTTAGTTTGATTTAACCCACCAGTGCAGCTAAAATACATGTATTACCTTTCTAATTACAGAATATTACACAGGCATAAGCTACTTAAAATAAAATGCATCAAGATTGTACTTAAGCGTACTCCATGTGTATCTATACTGTACAACTTAGTTTGATTTAACCCACCAGTGCAGCTAAAATACATGTATTACCTTTCTAATTACAGAATATAACACAGGCATAAGCTACTTAAAATAAAATGCATCAAGATTGTACTTAAGTGTACTCCATGTGTATCTATACTGTACACCTTAGTTTGATTTACCCCACCAGTACAGCTTAAATACATGTAATACCTTTCTAATTACAGAATATTACACAGACATAAGCTACTTAAAATAAAGTGCATCAAGATTGTACTTAAGTGTACTTCATGTGTATCTATACTGTACACCTTAGTTTGATTTACCCCACCAGTACAGCTTAAATACATGTAATACCTTTCTAATTACAGAATATTACACAGGCATAAGCTACTTAAAATAAAGTGCATCAAGATTGTACTTAAGTGTACTTCATGTGTATCTATACTGTACACCTTAGTTTGATTTAACCACCAGTACAGCTTAAATACATGTAATACCTTTCTAATTACAGAATATTACACAGGCATAAGCTACTTAATATAAAGTGCGTCAAGATTGTACTTAAGTGTACTTCATGTGTATCTATACTGTACACCTTAGTTTGATTTAACCCACCAGTGCAGCTAAAATACATGTATTACCTTTCTAATTACAGAACATTACACAGGCATAAGCTACTTAAAATAAAATGCATCAAGATTGTACTTAAGCGTACTCCATGTGTATCTATACTGTACACCTTATTTTGATTTAACCCACCAGTACAGGACCGGACTTCAAAGCGCAATCATTTGGGAAATCGCACCCCGATTATGATTATGACACCTTAAAATAAACTATTACCAATAATTTGTTTCAGTGTACTTAGTATTTTTGTCTTGCTTTCTAGTACAAATATCTAAACATCCTTGAATCAAGATGAATTGACTGTACAAGTAAAATTATTCAAGATATTAGGTCTTGTTTTTGCTTAAAACTAGCAGTAATATCTGCCAATGGGGTAATAAAAATCATCTTAATTCAAAGGCTAAACAAGATTATTTTTCTTGCCCCATCAGCAGATAATTTTTTACTCCTTTGAAGCAAAAACGAACAACATTTTGATATTTTTTTCAGAAAGCCAGACAATATCTTAAGTCATGTTACTTGCATGTTGATTCAAGAATGTTTAGATATTTATACTAGAAACAAGACAAAAATACTAGGTTAATAAAGCAGTTTTTGATTCAGCAGCATTAAATGCATGTGGATCAGAATCATTGTTTATTAGCTATTTAAAGACAGTGTGGGATATTAGTCCGAGTCAGTGAGCGGTTAGTACAACGGGTAACTAGCAGTCAGTTACTAGTATAACTAGAGAGCTGTTGTGTGTTATTTGACTCGGTGTTGAATGTTTCAGTGAGCATGTGCACTCAAATGAAGCATGTGTTACCTCCAATGCATCCTGCAACAAAGTCCATTCCTCAGATGATGATGAAGATGATGAAGATGAGTGTGTGTGGCAGCAGCAGTGTTCTGGACGTCTGCGCTCGTGAGCAGCTGCTGCTTCTGTTACTGAATGAAGTTGATATGAAGGGGAAAGTCCATCTGTGACCAATAGAAGGTCCAGGATGAAGAAACACCCCCATCCTCATCATCCTCATCCTCACAGCTCTGAGCTAACACACACTCGAGAGTAAAACCGTTTCTGTGGATCGGTCCGAGCACTGAAGAACTTCAGCTCACTGCAATATACTGCAGCGCTTTAAATACAATATCAAACATATAATATAGTGTTACAATAGAAATATATATAAAACATAATATAATATAGTGTTACATTAGAAATATATATATAAAACACAATATAATATAGTGTTACAATAGAAATATATATAAAACATAATATAATATAGTGTTACATTAGAAATATATATATAAAACACAATATAATATAGTGTTACAATAGAAATATAAAACATAATATAATATAGTGTTACATTAGAAATATATATATAAAACACAATATAATATAGTGTTACATTAGAAATATCATATAAAACAGAATATAATATATTACATTAGAAATCTTTTCCATGTGGTTGATTCATAAAATTATTTTTAATGAAGTAAGGCCAGACTTCGTTCTAATTATTTTGATTATTTAATTACATTTTTAATCCAACATGCACTTTAAGCATCTTTTGCACATGTAGTTTTGTTGTCTGCATATGTATTTATTTATTGTATTGAACCTGTTTCTCGTCATGATAATAGTTCTGGTATGGGATACAATATAAACACACAATATGCGCGATATAAATAATTATTGATAAACACTTTCTCTATTCGGGATCTGATTGACTGAGCGGCGAATCACCTGTGTCTGTGTAACACGTGATTCTTCTTCCTCATCGTCAGTGGAGAGAGTGATGAAGAGCAGCGCCGCCCAGCGGTCACTGCAGGAATACAAACACTGTCTGACACCGGCACCGGCACCTGATACGGATCTGATACTCCCCGCGCTCAGAGAGCATCACGGGACCGGAACATCACCGAACATCGCCGCTCATTCACGCGACAACCATAAGTCGGAACCAGTGTTTCTGAAGGAGATCGTGACCTTCGGTTCACATTTCTGCAATGACAAAAGCGACACACACACATACACACATACACACTCTCTCTCACACACACACAAACACACACTCTCTCTCTCTCACACACACACACACACACACACACACACACACACACACACTGCGCGCGTCTCTTCATCTCTGTCGTCCTCACAATCATCAGATTCAGATCGTTAACCGGAGTCTGTCCGTTTCGCGCTGATGACTCGCGTTCGGATGATCGAACTGAATGACTCCGATTCTTTTTGATCGGTTCTTCTGATTCATCTGTTTGATCGGTTCGGATCATTTCTGATGGTTCAAAACGGTTCCGATTCCTTTGTTTGATCGGTTTTAATTAATCTGTTTGATCGGTTTTAATTAATCTGTTTGATCAATTTTAATTAATCGGTTTTAATTAATTTCTGTTGGTTCTGTTTGATCGGTTTTAATTACCGGTTCCTCTGTGACCTGTTCTGCTTGTTCTGATTCATTTCGGATCGGTTTTACCGGTTCTGCTGGTTCTGATTATCTGTCGGATCTGTTTGACCGGTTCAATTTTAATTATCTGTCGGATCGGTTCGGTCCTTTACCGGTTCTGCTGGTTCTGATTAATCTGTTGGTTCGGTACCGGTTCCTTTGACCGGTTCTGCTGGTTCGGATTCATCTGTTGGTCCGGTTCCTCTGTATCGGTTCTGCTGGTTCTGATTCATCTGTTGTTGGTTCGGTCGGTCCGGTTCCTCTGTGACCGGTTCTGCTGGTTCTGATTCATCTGTCGGATCGGTTCGGTCGGTCCGGTTCCTCTGTGACCGGTTCTGCTGGTTCTGATTCATCTGTTGGTCCGTTCCTCTGTTCGGTTCTCTGTGATTCATCTGTTGGTCCGGTTCCTCTGTGATCGGTTCTGCTGGTTCTGATTCATCTGTCGGATCGGTTCGGATCGGTACCGGTTCCTCTGTGACCGGTTCTGCTGGTTCTGATCGTGATGCACCTCGCGGATTTCGTCGCCGGTTCTGTCGGAGGTCCGTATGTGAATGTGAGATTGTTTCACGAGCAGCTCCAGTCTCCTGAAACATGATAATATCCATAATTTCTCTGTGATATTGCATGTAACCGTGTTCTGATCTGTGTGCTCAGGGGCTTTTGGAGTGGCGGTGGGGTATCCTCTGGACACAGTGAAGGTAAGACCCTCCTCATCATCATCTTCATCATGACAGGTGCGCTGTATCAGGTGTGTAACAGTGCTGAATGCTGCAGGTGAGACTCCAGACTCAGACACGGGACACAGGTGTTTGGGAATGTGTGAGAAGAACCTGCAGAACTGAAGGAGTGAGTATCTACAAACACAACTCTCAATTCACAAGTCACGATTGGAGGATTTAAACGAGCAATTTCAAACTTTAATGTAACACTTAAGTAATCATTTTAAAAGCCGGACAGCGGTGGGAATAAACAATACCTGCTAAAATACTATAGTAACTTATAGGAAAAACTACAGTGTTTTTGAACCATACTACAGTGAAGTGTATTATACTGTATAGTATTTACAATGCATTGTTAATGAGTGCGACAGCATACTGTATAATAAATACTGTAGAATACTTACGTTTTTACTATGGTAACTGTAGTGTATTGTAGTATAATATACTCTATAGTTGTAGAGTTGGTTCGGATCGGTTCCGGTTCCTCTCTGTGATCGGTTATGCTGGTTCTGATTCATCTGTCGGTTCGGATCGGTACCGGTTCCTCTGTGATCGGTTCTGCTGGTTCTGATTCATCTGTCGGATCGGTTCCGGTTCCTCTGTGATCGGTTCTGCTGGTTCTGATTCATCTGTCGGTTCGGATCGGTACCGGTTCCTCTGTGATCGGTTCTGCTGGTTCTGATTCATCTGTCGGTTCGGATCGGTACCGGTTCCTCTGTGATCGGTTCTGCTGGTTCTGATTCATCTGTCGGTTCGGATCGGTACCGGTTCCTCTGTGATCGGTTCTGCTGGTTCTGATTCATCTGTCGGTTCGGATCGGTACCGGTTCCTCTGTGATCGGTTCTGCTGTTCTGATTCATTTGTCGGTTCGGATCGGTTCCGGTTCCTCTCTGTGATCGGTTCTGATTCATCTGTCGGATCGGTTCCAGTTCCTCTCTGTGATCGGTTCTGCTGGTTCTGATTCATCTGTCGGATCGGTTCCGGTTCCTCTGTGATCGGTTCTACTGGTTCTGATTCATCTGTCGGTCGGATCGGTTCCGGTTCCTCTCTGTGTCGTTCTGATTCATCTTCGGTTCGGATCGGTTCCGGTTCTCTCTGTGATCGGTTCTGCTGGTTCTGATTCATCTGTCGGTTCGGATCGGTACCGGTTCCTCTGTGATCGGTTCTGCTGGTTCTGATTCATCTGTCGGATCGGTTCCGGTTCCTCTGTGATCGGTTCTGCTGGTTCTGATTCATCTGTCGGATCGGATTGATAGTGTTTATATTACTATAGTTGTTATATTACCACAATAACTATAGAATTATAATCAATTAATTGTATTAGTACTCTGTAGTTACTTACTATAGTAGTATGGTTCAAAAACACTAGTATTTGTTATAAATTACTATAGTATTTTTTTCATGTCTAGGCATACAATACGCATTTATTTAAATTAAATTGTAAAAAAAAAAAAAAATACGGAAGAGTAAACTAAGAATCGCGGGATATGTAGTTCGGCTCAAAAGTTTACACACCCCTTTCAGAATCTGAGAAAATAATAATATTTAAACAAAATACGAAAAACTCTCACATCATCATGTTCTTATATCTTGTGGACTATATGTGAACATATGTTAGATTTGAAATATAACATTTCATTTTTATTATCCATCTTATTTTGTTGAAATTATTAATATTTTTGTAAATTATGCACTTTTAAAAACCGTAAAGTTTGAAATGCGAGATATATTGTGAGATGCAAATTAGCATCGTAATTAGCACAATATTTGAAACAAAAAATAGACATAGCAATATTTCTGCAATAAATATTACGATATAAATAAATAGCTTTATTTGAAAATAATTAGTCACTTTAGAGTTAGTGGGAGGATTTTGTTAGGACGCGCATCTGCATAGAAAATACTAATAATAATAATAAAAGTTCTTCACTATGTAAATTAAATATAGATTATTCCTTGGTTAAAGCTACAAACGTTATTTGATCAAGTGCAATGATTTATATTTTATTGATTAATTAACCGTAACAACATTGACAAGAGTGAGTACAATATAGGCTCCTGTCACTTTAAGAACTAATGCATTGATCCGCTGTATTGATAGTGACTTACGTTCACTTTACTCGCCCACACCGGCGATTAGACATAATTATGTGTGTATTTGACTGTTCAAACGCACATAGACGTGAAAAAGATCGCGAGTAACGAATAAAGTTTTAACAATCGTTATCTTGCGCTTGAATGGTTGATTGTTTAAATTGACGCGCGCTACACTCTGATGTATTTGTTAAAATAAATCTCCACTTGCGCAATGTGATGATTTCAATAATCGCGATATCGATTTGATTTCGAAATATCGTGTTACTAGCCCTACAAGAACGTTAGAATTGCGAGATATAAACTAAATTGCGAGATAAAGTGAGAATTGCTAAATTAACGGTGGGTTTAAATCATGTCGGATTGAGATCGTATTTACGCGTTGAACGCACATCACCACAAAGTCGTTAATACTCGAAATTATCTTTAAAGGAACACTACACTTTTTTTTGGAAATCGCCTCATTTTACGACTCCCCAAGAGTTAAAGTTTTACCGTTTTTGAATCCATTCAGCTGGTCTGGCCGTTAGCAATGTTAGCGTAGCTTAGCATAGATCATTTAATCCGTTAGCATCTCGCTCAAAAATGACCAAAGAGTTTTGATATCGTTCCTATTTAAAGCTTGACTCTTCTGTAGTTACATCGTGTACATCGCATTTTTGAGCGAGATGCTAACGGTCTAATCCGATTCAATGATCTATGCTAAGCTACGCTAAAAGAGCTAGCGTTAGACCCGGCGACCCCCCCCCCCGTGAAGAAAACGTGACGCAGTCAAAGACTATCAATACCGTCTGTATTGATCATTTTTATTATTTTTTTGTAATGTAAATTAATACTATGTTACAAATACAATATTTTATATTATTGTAGAATTACCATAGAATATACAATGATTCAGTTTACATGTTGAATAAAATCAGAAAATGACAAAACTCAATGATGCACATTCTTTATTAATCTTTATGTAGATGTAGAGTTTAAAAAAATCTTTTAATTTTATGTAGAAAAGTTAAATCGCCATCTTGTTCCGACCAAAGTGACTTGTTACGACTTGTCGACTCCGTCCCACGAGGACATGAACGCAGAATAATTAACAATATTATTCAGTTGTGGAAACTATCTTCCACGAGTAACTAACTAGCAGCGCTAGATTTAAAGGGACAGCGCACCCATAAACGATGATTACTCGCGTCGTTCCTAACCCGTTCATCTTCAGAACACACGATACTTCTGATGAAATACGAGCGCTCTCTTGAACACCATCAAGGCTCAGAAACATAGTAAGGACATCGTTACAATAATCCAGTGACATCAACCGTAATTTGACGAAGTTTTGAGAATACTTTTGGTGGAAGCAAGTACACATTGCAAAAAAAATTGAATTTGTAGATATTTATATTAGAAAACAAGACTGAAATACTAAGTTATTTTTTGTAGTGGATGCGTCATTATAATCTCTCTGTTAAATAAATAAAGTCGTTATTTTTAGTTTTTCTTGGCGCACAGAAAGTATTCTCATAGCTTCGATTGAGCCACTGGATTATTGTAACGATGTCCTTACTATGTTTCAAAGCCTTGATGGTGTTCAAGAGAGCTCTCGTATTTCATCAGTGTTAAGAAGATGAACGGGTTTGGGTCGACGCGAGGAGGAGTAATCATCGTTTTAGGGTGCGCTGTCCCTTTAAGTGACCGGCTGGCCGGCGTGTTAGGGTGCGCTGTCCCTTTAAGTGACCGGCTGGCCGGCGTGTTAGGGTGCGCTGTCCCTTTAAGTGACCGGCCGGCCGGCGTGTTAGGGTGCGCTGTCCCTTTAAGTGACCGGCCGGCCGGCGTGTTAGGGTGCGCTGTCCCTTTAAGTGACCGGCCGGCCGGCGTGTTAGGGTGCGCTGTCCCTTTAAGTGACCGGCTGGCCGGCGTGTTAGGGTGCGCTGTCCCTTTAAGTGACCGCCGGCCGGTGTGTTTCAGGTCAGGGGCTTCTACCGAGGGATGTCCATGCCGCTGAGCACCGTCTCCATCAGCTCCTCGCTGGTGTTTGGCACCTACAGGAACGTCCTTCACCTCCTGCATGAGCTGCGGCACAGAAGCGCCGCCGATCCGCATCACAGAGCGGATATCTTTCTGTCGGGCTTCGCTGGAGGCGTCGCTCAGGTGCGCTGCACTCGTGTCGGGGGGGTTATCGAAGCACATCCACTGATGCATTTACCAGAGGAACATTATAGGACAATTAGCTTTTACTGGTGTTTGAGATATTAAAAGACATGGTTCTGACGTATGTGTGATAATATGATGTATTTGTAAGAGAGGTGCACTTTCATTCTAGAAGGGCGAGTCGTAATTATATATCAATTAATTATAGGTTTAACCCCTTAAGTGTCAGCGTCCACCCTGTGGAAGTCTACTTCACTATATTACAATTAAATCTAATCATGACAAACTGTGTCGTTGGAAATGTCTAAGACTCCTAAATAGATATTGCACCACTTTTTTTGTAAAAACTAAATATTTAGGAAAATTAATAGATTAATTTATGACAAGAGCGCACCTGAAAAATCATAATCATAACATGAGTTCTGATCTTTGTCATAGACAATCTGTTTTTCTATCACCCTTGAATCATAAGAAATCACTTGAACACTTAAAATATCCTTTGAAACCCATCCTTTAAAATCAGACATTGCATTATGAATTCTACAAATATAATTTTGCACTATAATGTCTGTGTTCTAAACTGTGAGGGACAGTTAAGGGTTAAATTGGAATTAGAATTATTTTTAATATTCAGTACTAGCTCTGTTGGTTTTATTATTTTTAGAAAAATGGTTGTTTTGTTGATGTTTTGACGTTCGTGTCGAGTTCTGAACTTGATGTTGATTGCGGTGCATTTATGATTTGTTCGTTATGTTTTTAATTTTTTTTTAAATACAGAGGACTACAATAAAATTATGCATTTTATATCCTCGACAGTTTTTAAATTGAGCACAGACGCAGTTAAGCAGCACAGGTATAAAACAAAATGTGAGTCAAAATTATCATTTTCTGTTATGCATCATGAAGATATTGTTTATATTTCCTACATAAAAACATTTTTGATTATTAATATCATTGCTAAGAACTTCAGCACTTTAAAGGATTTTCTATAAATTTTTTTGCACAATGGACACAAGCTTCCACTTTCAGATTTATAGAGTGTATGAAATAAAACCCTTTAACTCTAATATAAGGTTCCTCAGCAAAACGCAGTCATAAGCAGCCCGGGTAGAAAACAAAACTGTATGCCAAAATTATTAACAAAAATTAATGCCAAAAATCATTAGATATTCAAATCATGTCACATGAAGATATTTAGTACATTTCCTATTATAAAAATATTTTTGATTAGTAATATGCATTGCTAATAACTTAATTAGAACAACTTTAAAGGTGATTTTATTCATATTTAGATTTTTTTGCACCAGATTTTCAAATATTGTCCAAACCATACATCAATGGAAATAGAATTTATTAGCTGATGCATAAATCTCAATGTGCCCCTCATGACTGGTCTTGTGCTCACCCGTCTGTTTTGCATGCTAAACCGGACTAAATCTAGTGTTTCCAGGTGTTGGTGGTGTCTCCCGCAGACATGGTGAAAGTCCGTCTCCAGTGTCAGCGCGAGCCGCCGGACTCCAGACGCAGATACCGCGGGCCGCTGCACTGTCTGCTCCGGATCGCGCGGGACGAGGGTCTGCTGGGGCTCTATAAGGGCTCGTCTGCGTTAGCGCTGCGCGACGGGCCGTCCTTCGCCACGTACTTCCTCACATACAGCAGCATGTGTGAGCTCCTGCGCTCCGCAGACGGCCGGCAGACGAGTACGTGCGCACACACAACACATCTGCTCACGCTCATGTTTCAAGAAACATCCCAAACACACTTTAACTCTTTAATTCAATTCCAGTCCGTATCTCTTACACTCTGCAAAAAATGATTTTCGTCTTGTTTGCTAGAATTAATATCTATAAATTCTGAATTAAGATGCATTTACTTGACAAGTGACATGTCTTGTTTTATGAAAATAATATCCATATTTTATTAGCTTTTGCTTCAAACAAGTACAAATATCTGCTAATGTGGTAATAAAAATATCTTGTTTCGAGTTTGAATTAAGATGTTTTTATTACCTCATTAGCAGATGTGTTTGATTGTCTGACGCAAAAACTAACAAAATATGGATATTATTTTCATAAAACGAGACATATCTGGAGTCATGTTACTTGTCAAGTAAACGCATCGTAATTCCAGAATTAATAGATATTAATATTAGAAAACAAGATAAAAATACTAAAGAAGAAAATATTTTTTTGCAGTGCATTCAGTTTTATTAATCTCTGTATTCATATTTCATTCACACTAAGATGTTTCCATAACAGTATAAATACAAAGTAATCAGTTTTTATTTCACAAATCAAATGTTTAATTTTTGCCATTTTTTCCTCTGAATTTTCTCGTGACCTTAATATTTATGTCTCGCAATTCTGACTCTGAACTAGTTTATATTTGGCAGTTTTGTGGTTATTTCATACAATTCGGAGGAAAAAAAGCTGCTTTTTATTTACTTTTATATCCGTGGTGGAAACAAGCTTCCATAACTTTATGATTTATAGAGTGATGAATAGAAATAAAACCCTTTAACTCTAATATACGTGTCCCTGCAGCACAGACACAGTCTTAAGCAGCACGGGTATAAAACAATACACTGTATGGGTCAAAATTATAAATAAATAACAATGTACTGCCAAAAATCATGTCACATGAAGATATTTAGTACATTTCCTATCACACAAATATTTTGATTATTAATATTCATTGCTCAGAACTTAATTTAAACAACTTTAAAAATGATTTTCTCAATATTTAGATTTTTTGCACCAGATTTTCAAATATTGTCCAAACCATACATCAATGGAAATAATATTTATTCAGCTTTCAGACGATGCATACATCTGAATTTCCTAAAATTGATTCTTATGACTGGTTTTGTGCTCCAGGGTCACATTTTCAAACAAGAATTTTAAACCTCAGTATCAAATGTTCTGGAAATGCATGCAAACAATGTATGATTTTCATATTTAAACATAACATTTGAGAAGGTGTGATGTAGTGAGCGGTCAGCCGGTGTATGTTGAGATGCATGAGCTGTTGTTCCAGGCTGGCCGGTGGTTCTTCTGGCCGGCGGTGTGTCTGGGATGTGTGGATGGGTCGTGGGGACGCCGATGGACGTGATTAAAGCTCGTCTGCAGGTGAGCGGCCGGCGCTACAGAGGATTCTTCCACTGCGTCTCACACAGCGTGAGGAGCGAAGGCCTCGCCGTCCTCTTCAGAGGTCTGACGCTCAACTGCATCCGAGCCTTCCCGGTCAACATGTCCGTCTTCGCCACGTACGAGCTGGTCGTTCGCTTTCTGCGTCCGGCGTCGTAGATCTTGCTCTTGAGACTCCTCACCGAGGCGTCAGTGTTTTACGTTCAGATGTGGTTTTATTACAGAAGCACTGAGAATATTTATCTTTTGCATTAATATATATATTTGAGTGTGTTTTGCTGTCTCATGAATGGTTGAAGAAATAGTTCAGACAAAAAATAAGATCAGGATGAGTTTGTTTCTGCATCAGTGTCTCGTGAATGGGTGCCGTCAGAATGAGAGCTGATAAAAACATCACAATAGTCCATCAGTTAACATCTGGAGAAGACAAAACCAGCTTTAACACATTTATAACTAAAATACCATTGAGTTCATTAGTCCAGAGCTCTCATTCTGACGGCACCCATTCACTTCCATTGCTGAGACACTGATGAAGATGAGTCTTTTATATAAACCCTTAAACTTGGCACATTTCATGCCATCAGCCCAGTTCGTCTCATGGCTTCTGTGCCGCCACGGAGGATGTGTTAAATGGACATTAGGCTTTAATATTCTACCATAAAGCCAAAATTAAAACACATATTTCTATTATACGTGTGCACCCACGCTCTTGTTTTATTCATGTAAGATGGCACTGATGCACAAAGGTTATATCAAACTAGAAACTAATGCACAATCATGCAAAAACTTTTTTTTTTTATTATTTGTTTTAGGGGCTCTGTATGTCACCAAAAAATAAATCATATTTACAAGTGACTGTACTATATACCAAACAAAATGCTGCCATTTATGTTAAATATGTGTCCCTGCAGCACAGACGCAGTCTTAAGCAGCACAGGTATATTTAGCCAGTAATACATTGTATGAGTCAAAATTATACTTTTTTCTTTTATGCCAAAAATCATTAGGATATTAATATCATGTTCCATGAAGATGCCTACCATGAATATATCAAAACTTAATTTTTGATTAGTAATATGCATTGCTGTGAACTTCTTTTGAACAACTTTAAATGCCTTTATGACTGGTTTTGTGGTCCAGGCTCACATCATGCAGGAACCTGTAAATGGACCATTCACTCATGCGAGCGTTCGCTGTAATTATGACATTAAACGTGTGGTTTAAACACCAGTGTGTGGTTGTTTATTGGTCGCGAGCAGCATGATGAAGGTGGATCCGCGAGTCTCTAGGAGTTGAAGTGTAGTTTGCGAGGGCTCATGAACTGTCGTACGATCTCGTCCGTCACGAGTTTGCGTCTCTCCTGATGCGCGGCGATCATGGGCTGAAGCGTCTCGATCAAACGCTTCTTCAGTTCTCCGGTGAGCAGCGCGCCGCTGCTGTAGTCCTGCAGCACAATCGTGTTTATAATCACTTTACAATAAGCTTTCGCATACGTACAACACTCCTAAAGCACTTCGTTAAAGTTCAACATTCATTAATACATTGTTAACATTAGTTAATGCACTGGAACATGTTATTAACTCACATTAACAAAGGTTAATTACTTTTACTTTTTAGTCATTTAGCAGACGCCTTTATCCAAAGCGACTTACAAATAAGAAAAAGTAACTACAACTATAAGTTAAAACTCTATAAATACTATATACACATTGTAAGAAAATGGAGAAATTAAATAAAATGACAAATGCATACAACAACATTTCAAAACTAAACATTTAAATGAAAACAAAAAATAAAGCTAAAAACATTTCAAAATATTAAATCAAGAAAATGTATAACAATTATTCTAACATGACACTAAGCCAAACACCCATATAGTGTTATTTCATTTCCATGTAGTATGTTGAATGTTAAGAAGTAATGTTACTAGAATAACTCCAATTTATTAAAACTAAAGAAAATTGCTATAAAGACATTCAATTCATACATAATTTATCTAAAATTAAAATGGATAACAAATCAAATTAATACATTGCTTATTCTTAGTTGCATTTTCTTATTGTAAAGTGTTAATTTTATACATATTTAGAAACTTTTATTTTAAATTGAAAGTTTGTTTTTAAAAGGTACATAGCTTTTTATTATTTTTTATTTCAGTTTTAGATATTTTAGTACAAGTTAAACAAAATTTTGTCATTTTCATTTTTTTTATAAATGTCCATATAATTTATTATTCAAGTTTTAGTTTAGAACAAAGTAAAGTTTTACATTTTTATGTGAATAAATTTGACTAATATAAGTGTTTTACTTTCATATTTTATCTTTCAGTTTAGTTTTTCATTTCAAGATAAAAAAAAAACTGTTTTTCATAATAATAATAAATGATTATTTGTGCAACTCTTTATACATGAAACGCAGCTCAAAGTCCTTCGAGATAAATAGTTGCAGTGTTGGGGAAAGTTACTTTTAAAAGTAATGTTACAATATTGTGTTACTTTTTAAATCTGTGCAGGGCTTGCTTGTTAGTTTTCAATATAAAAGTTATATTTTTGGCAAATATAAAGCCCTTTCACACGAAGTGAGATGAATCAGCCTCAGGTTGCAGGAAATGTACATTTAAAAAACACTGGTTAATAAAATGGGATTAAAATACATACAAGATATTTGTCTTATTTAATTATTGCAGGTTTGCGTCATATTCTGAGTTCGCATCTCATTGTTTTTTTATTGATTTGTGTTTTTGTGCAGGTGAGCTTACTAAATACAAGTTAAAATTATCATTCATATATCTAGTTCTTATATATTTTTTTAGTTTACTTTGTTTGATTTACTACCTACTTTTTTCACACTGTAAAGCACATTGAGTAAGATAAGATCATGTTGATATTTAGTCTAGAGCTACAGTAAGATCGTGCTGATATTTAGTCTAGAACTACAGTAAGATCGTGTTGATATTTAGTCTAGAGCTACAGTAAGATCGTGTTGATATTTAGTCTAGAGCTACAGTAAGATCGTGCTGATATTTAGTCTAGAACTACAGAAAGATCATGTTGATATTTAGTCTAGATCTACAGTAAGATCGTGTTGATATTTAGTCTAGAGCTACAGTAAGATCGTGTTGATATTTAGTCTAGAACTACAGTAAGATCGTGTCGATATTTAGTCTAGATCTACAGTAAGATCATGTAGATATTTAGTCTAGAACTACAGTAAGATCGTGTCGATATTTAGTCTAGAACTACAGTAAGATCATGTTGATATTTAGTCTAGAACTACAGTAAGATCATGTTGATATTTAGTCTAGATCTACAGTAAGATCGTGCTGATATTTAGTCTAGATCTACAGTAAGATCATGTTGATATTTAGTCTAGATCTACAGTAAGATCATGTAGATATTTAGTCTAGAACTACAGTAAGATCGTGCTGATATTTAGTCTAGAACTACAGTGAGATCGTGTTGATATTTAGTCTAGAACTACAGTAAGATCGTGTTGATATTTAGTCTAGAGCTACAGTAAGATCGTGCTGATATTTAGTCTAGAACTACAGAAAGATCATGTTGATATTTAGTCTAGATCTACAGTAAGATCATGTAGATATTTAGTCTAGAACTACAGTAAGATCGTGTCGATATTTAGTCTAGAACTACAGTGAGATCGTGTGGATATTTAGTCTAGAACTACAGTAAGATCATGTTGATATTTAGTCTAGAGCTACAGTAAGATCGTGTGGATATTTAGTCTAGAACTACAGTGAGATCGTGTGGATATTTAGTATAGAGCTACAGTAAGATCGTGTGGATATTTAGTCTAGAACTACAGTGAGATCGTGTGGATATTTAGTCTAGAACTACAGTAAGATCATGTTGATATTTAGTCTAGAACTACAGTAAGATCGTGTGGATATTTAGTCTAGAACTACAGTAAGATCGTGCTGATATTTAGTCTAGAACTACAGTGAGATCGTGTTGATATTTAGTCTAGAACTACAGTAAGATCGTGTTGATATTTAGTCTAGAGCTACAGTAAGATCGTGCTGATATTTAGTCTAGAACTACAGAAAGATCATGTTGATATTTAGTCTAGATCTACAGTAAGATCATGTAGATATTTAGTCTAGAACTACAGTAAGATCGTGTCGATATTTAGTCTAGAACTACAGTAAGATCATGTTGATATTTAGTCTAGAGCTACAGTAAGATCGTGTGGATATTTAGTCTAGAACTACAGTGAGATCGTGTGGATATTTAGTCTAGAACTACAGTGAGATCGTGTGGATATTTAGTCTAGAACTACAGTAAGATCATGTTGATATTTAGTCTAGAACTACAGTAAGATCGTGTGGATATTTAGTCTAGAACTACAGTAAGATCATGTTGATATTTAGTCTAGATCTACAGTAAGATCGTGCTGATATTTAATCTAGAGCTACAGTAAGATCATGTTGATATTTAGTCGAACTACAGTAAGATCATGTTGATATTTAGTCTAGATCTACAGTAAGATCATGCTGATATTTAGTCTAGAGCTACAGTAAGATCGTGTTGATATTTAGTCTAGAGCTACAGTAAGATCATGTTGATATTTAGTCTAGAGCTACAGTAAGATCGTGTGGATATTTAGTCTAGATCTACAGTAAGATCGTGCTGATATTTAGTCTAGAGCTACAGTAAGATCATGTTGATATTTAGTCTAGAGCTACAGTAAGATCATGTTGATATTTAGTCTAGAGCTACAGTAAGATCGTGCTGATATTTAGTCTAGAACTACAGTAAGATCGTGTCGATATTTAGTCTAGATCTACAGTAAGATCGTGCTGATATTTAGTCTAGAGCTACAGTAAGATCGTGTGGATATTTAGTCGTGTGGATATTTAGAGCTACAGTAAGATCGTGTGGATATTTAGTCAGTAAGATATGTTGATATTTAGTCTAGAGCTACAGTAAGATCGTGTGGATATTTAGTCGTGTGGATATTTAGAGATCTACAGTAAGATCATGTTGATATTTAGTCTAGAGCTACAGTAAGATCGTGTGGATATTTAGTCTAGATCTACAGTAAGATCGTGTGGATATTTAGTCTAGATCTACAGTAAGATCATGTTGATATTTAGTCTAGAGCTACAGTAAGATCGTGTTGATATTTAGTCTAGAGCTACAGTAAGATCGTGTTGATATTTAGTCTAGAGCTACAGTAAGATCGTGTGGATATTTAGTCTAGAACTACAGTAAGATCGTGTTGATATTTAGTCTAGAACTACAGTAAGATCATGTTGATATTTAGTCTAGAACTACAGTAAGATCGTGTGGATATTTAGTCTAGAACTACAGTAAGATCGTGTTGATATTTAGTCTAGAGCTACAGTAAGATCGTGTTGATATTTAGTCTAGAGCTACAGTAAGATCGTGTGATATTTAGTCTAGAACTACAGTAAGATCATGTTGATATTTAGTCTAGATCTACAGTAAGATCGTGCTGATATTTAGTCTAGAGCTACAGTAAGATCATGTTGATATTTAGTCTAGAGCTACAGTAAGATCATGTTGATATTTAGTCTAGATCTACAGTAAGATCATGTTGATATTTAGTCTAGAGCTACAGTAAGATCATGTTGATATTTAGTCTAGAGCTACAGTAAGATCATGTTGATATTTAGTCTAGAGCTACAGTAAGATCGTGTGTCGATATTTAGTCTAGATCTACAGTAAGATCGTGCTGATATTTAGTCTAGAGCTACAGTAAGATCATGTTGATATTTAGTCTAGAGCTACAGTAAGATCATGTTGATATTTAGTCTAGAGCTACAGTAAGATCGTGCTGATATTTAGTCTAGAACTACAGTAAGATCGTGTCGATATTTAGTCTAGATCTACAGTAAGATCGTGCTGATATTTAGTCTAGAGCTACAGTAAGATCGTGTCGATATTTAGTCTAGAGCTACAGTAAGATCGTGTGATATTTAGTCTAGATCTACAGTAAGATCGTGTGATATTTAGTCTAGATCTACAGTAAGATCGTGTTGATATTTAGTCTAGAGCTACAGTAAGATCGTGTTGATATTTAGTCTAGATCTACAGTAAGATCGTGCTGATATTTAGTCTAGAGCTACAGTAAGATCGTGTTGATATTTAGTCTAGAGCTACAGTAAGATCATGTGATATTTAGTCTAGATCTACAGTAAGATCGTGTTGATATTTAGTCTAGATCTACAGTAAGATCGTGTTGATATTTAGTCTAGAGCTACAGTAAGATCGTGTTGATATTTAGTCTAGAGCTACAGTAAGATCGTGCTGATATTTAGTCTAGAGCTACAGTAAGATCGTGTTGATATTTAGTCTAGAGCTACAGTAAGATCGTGCTGATATTTAGTCTAGACTACAGTAAGATCGTGTCGATATTTAGTCTAGATCTACAGTAAGATCGTGTTGATATTTAGTCTAGAGCTACAGTAAGATCATGTTGATATTTAGTCTAGAGCTACAGTAAGATCGTGTCGATATTTAGTCTAGATCTACAGTAAGATCGTGTGATATTTAGTCTAGAGCTACAGTAAGATCATGTTGATATTTAGTCTAGAGCTACAGTAAGATCGTGTTGATATTTAGTCTAGATCTACAGTAAGATCGTGTGATATTTAGTCTAGATCTACAGTAAGATCATGTTGATATTTAGTCTAGAGCTACAGTAAGATCGTGTGGATATTTAGTCTAGAGCTACAGTAAGATCGTGTGGATATTTAGTCTAGATCTACAGTAAGATCATGTTGATATTTAGTCTAGAGCTACAGTAAGATCGTGTTGATATTTAGTCTAGAGCTACAGTAAGATCGTGTTGATATTTAGTCTAGATCTACAGTAAGATCGTGCTGATATTTAGTCTAGAGCTACAGTAAGATCGTGTTGATATTTAGTCTAGAACTACAGTAAGATCGTGTCGATATTTAGTCTAGATCTACAGTAAGATCGTGTTGATATTTAGTCTAGAGCTACAGTAAGATCGTGTGATATTTAGTCTAGAGCTACAGTAAGATCGTGTGGATATTTAGTCTAGATCTACAGTAAGATCGTGTGGATATTTAGTCTAGATCTACAGTAAGATCGTGCTGATATTTAGTCTAGAGCTACAGTAAGATCGTGTTGATATTTAGTCTAGATCTACAGTAAGATCGTGCTGATATTTAGTCTAGAGCTACAGTAAGATCATGTTGATATTTAGTCTAGAGCTACAGTAAGATCGTGTGGATATTTAGTCTAGATCTACAGTAAGATCGTGTGATATTTAGTCTAGATCTACAGTAAGATCATGTTGATATTTAGTCTAGACTACAGTAAGATCGTGTGATATTTAGTCTAGACTACAGTAAGATCGTGTGATATTTAGTCTAGATACAGTAAGATCGTGCTGATATTTAGTCTAGAGCTACAGTAAGATCGTGTTGATATTTAGTCTAGAGCTACAGTAAGATCGTTGATATTTAGTCTCTACAGTAAGATCAGAGCTACAGTAAGATCGTGTGGATATTTAGTCTAGATCTACAGTAAGATCGTGTTGATATTTAGTCTAGAGCTACAGTAAGATCGTGTTGATATTTAGTCTAGAGCTACAGTAAGATCATGTTGATATTTAGTCTAGAGCTACAGTAAGATACAGATATTTAGTCTAGATAGTAAGCTACAGTAAGATCATGTTGTCTAGAACTACAGTAAGATCGTGTTGATATTTAGTCTAGCTACAGTAAGATCATGTTGATATTTAGTCTAGAACTACAGTAAGAGTCTAGAGCTACAGTAAGATCGTGTTGATATTTAGTCTAGAGCTACAGTAAGATCTAGGTTTAGTCTAGTCTAGCTACAGTAAGAGATATTTAGTCTAGAACTACAGTAAGATCGTGGATATTTAGTCTAGAACTACAGTAAGATCGTGTGGATATTTAGTCTAGAGCTACAGTAAGATCGTGTTGATATTTAGTCTAGAACTACAGTAAGATCGTGTGATATTTAGTCTAGAACTACAGTAAGATCGTGTCGATATTTAGTCTAGAACTACAGTAAGATCGTGTGGATATTTAGTCTAGAACTACAGTAAGATCGTGGATATTTAGTCTAGAACTACAGTAAGATCGTGATATAGTTAGTCTAGAGTCTAGAACTACAGTAAGAGTAGTCTAGAACTACAGTAAGATCGTGATTTAGTCTAGAACTACAGTAAGATCGTGTTAATATTTAGTCTAGAACTACAGTAAGATCGTGTGGATATTTAGTCTAGAACTACAGTAAGATCGTGTGGATATTTAGTCTAGAACTACAGTAAGATCGTGTTAATATTTAGTCTAGAACTACAGTAAGAGATATTTAGTCTAGAGCTACAGTAAGATCGTGTTGATATTTAGTCTAGAACTACAGTAAGATCGTGTGGATATTTAGTCTAGAACTACAGTAAGATCGTGTTAATATTTAGTCTAGAACTACAGTAAGATCGTGTCGATATTTAGTCTAGAACTACAGTAAGATCATGTCGATATTTAGTCTAGAACTACAGTAAGATCGTGTCTATATTTAGTCTAGAACTACAGTAAGATCGTGTGGATATTTAGTCTAGAACTACAGTAAGATCGTGTGGATATTTAGTCTAGAACTACAGTAAGATCGTGTTAATATTTAGTCTAGAACTACAGTAAGATCGTGTTAATATTTAGTCTAGAACTACAGTAAGATCGTGTGGATATTTAGTCTAGAACTACAGTAAGAAGATATTTAGTCTAGAACTACAGTAAGAGATATTTAGTCTAGAACTACAGTAAGATCGTGTGGATATTTAGTCTATCCGTTATCAGTCTTTCTAAAAAAAAAAAAAAAAACATTTTATTGAAAGTCATTAAAACGCTATCATAGAGTTTTTATTTAGCTATTTGAGCAAATGGGAATGCAACAAATATATTAGTGGTAACTCTCTCATTCACTGCTCTTCAAGTTAACCCGACGACTTCCGCTGATGAGAAACCTGGAAATGTGAAAGAGGTCCATAAGCGAGTCCGATCTCACCTGTCTGATCTTCTCCAGCTGCTCATCATCTTCCAGGAAGAAGGTCAGATACATGAAGGACACGTCCACGTCTGGATTCCCGCCGAGCGTCCGGTGCTCCTCCACGGTGTCCTTCCCGCCGGAGAAGGCATGTTTATTGATCTGGAACAAGAAGAGCTGGTGTAAATCTCACCTTCTTTGGTTATGATCACTTAGCTTAGCAAGTCCCATATGCAAAAAAATGGTATCCCCCCCCCCCAAATGAAATGGGCTCCAACTCGGTTAATTTATAGATTTTTCTGATATAAATAACATTTAGCAGATGCTTTTATCCAAAGCGACTTACAGTGCATTCAGGCTATACATTTATTATCAGTATTTGTGTTTCCTGGGAATCGAACCCATGACTTTTAATGCAATGCTCTACCACTGAGCCACAGGAACAGGTGTTAACGTCACGTGACTATTCACAAGCGGTTTTAATTACGGTATATTGCGGTTTTCAAGTCCATTCATTGCACACAAGCCACCCAATAATCATAAATGTGTATGTGTAAAAATAAATGTGTTTTGTGCTCTTTTATTTGCAGTGAGGTAATTATTCGCCTCAGTTCAAGCGGCATTTTCCTCTTTAATATTTGCAGCATGAAATAAATATTTGAATGCATATTGGAACAAATTCTGAAGAATTTAATACAAACGAATGCCTCATGAAATCGATCAACTAATGTTTGAAAAACATCTATAAGCCTATGTTTTATTGCGGTTTTTCGTGTTAAGAATGACAAGTTCGATGCCACAGACTTTTTTGCGCATTGTGTAATTTTTCACATTAACTTCACGCTATATAACATGATTTTATCATCATAACTTTGACTTTATTTACATGGCGTGACTCTAAAATGCCACTGAACGGTATTTGTACTGCATGCAAACACAATCTTGGCACAGCGGACCAAAAAACAACAAATTAAATAAATACAAATAAAATAGTATGAAGTTAATGACCCTGGCTCTCCATATCTCCTCATTGGACGCATCTTTAGAGATAAATGCATCTTTACGGATTACATAAGCTAATAGAGTTTTTAATTTCTGATTTGAATTATTTCATTTAAAAGTAGTAATGTATAGCATTCTATAGATATATGTATCATGTCAGTGAGGCAAGTATTTGCTGAGTTTAAGTTCAGTTTTTGTGAATCATTCCTGCTCATGATCAAGACCCTGTTTGTTTTCTTTATTTTACAAAAGCACAATGTTTTGTTGACATTGTGAGCGCACACAAATACAACTATTTGCAGCTTCGAATGATGCATACTTTTACCTTTAGGAGGAAAAAATATGGCTTGTTTTAATTTTCCACTCTTATTAAGAGAAAACAAATTCAAGTGATTGAAGGACATGGAGGCGTTCAGCTTCCACTTTTAGCACAAAATGATTTATATGTATCACACATTTATCTTACATTTTTAAATGTATATTGTGAAATGCATTAAGTTTTTTGTCTCAAATTATGATTATTTGAGAAGGCCAAAATGTGCTCAACTCACTGTCTGGCGCTGGCCGCTTGGTATTAAAAAAAAAATTAACAAACATAAAATGTCCCAATCATGTTTCTATAAAACCGACATATAACCACTTTGCCATGAAGAACCAAAACGTAACTTTTTTGATGGCTGCAACAGAAGAGAGAAGACTCGGGTGGAGAACTCTGAAAAGCTGTCGGACAAGGACAGGCTCTATATTTGTTCCCTTGTTTCAATTGACCTATAGGTAAGCCCCTCCCCTCGAACGCAGATTAGCCAATGGCAGTCGAGTATCAGCTGCACGTGGAGCTATCCTGAGAGGATCGACAATATCATTTATTACATTACACTTCCTGAATCCAAACAAAACAGAGCAAAATGTCTGTAAGTATTCAGCCCCAATACAATGCTTGTCCTACACTCATTAAGTTACATCTGCTTGAGCACGTTAATGTTATCTTGTGCTTTAGCAAGGTATCTCTGGCTAAAACTAGCTAATGTTTAAGTTAGTAAGTCCATGCTAACGTACAAACCTAAATAGCATGTTCTCACGTCTTGTACAGTGTTACGTCAAATCAAAAAAACAAATGAAGGTCTACATTTCAGTGCCTCTCCATATTAAACTGGTTAAATGTACATTAATTTAATCGTGATACATGAAGTGTTGTCATCCGAGACCGTAATATGAGACTTCTCCCTAACTAAGAGGGGGCGGGGCTTACCGATAAGCTCCGTTTGTTTATCCGAGCGAGTAACAGTAACTAAGGAGGGCGGGGCTTACCGATAACTCCGTTTGTTTATCCAAGGGAGCAACAGTAACTAAGGGGGGCGGGGCTTACCGATAACTCCGTTTGTTTATCCGAGCGAGTAACAGTAACTAAGAGGGGGCGGGCTTACCAATAGCTCAATTAAAAGTTCCCCCTCAGCTCGGCGGGCCCCCAATCTGCCCGAGCCCGTATACCCCTGCATACAGAGTCAGAATCAAGCCTGATGAAGCACCTTGTTCTTGATCTGCTTGGCCGTGTCGGTCAGGAAGATGGAGGAGTTGGCGTCGCTGGCGCTCATCTTGGTCTGAGCTCCCTGCAGCGCCGGGAAGAAGGTGGAGTGAAGCAGAGCCGGTTTGGGAAAACCGATCCGAGGAGCCACGTCCCGCGTCATCCGGAAATACGGATCCTGAGGAGCAATTCCAGAAGTGCATACTTGAGGCAGTGTTTCCAAACCATCTATTATATTTCCTTATTATAATTTTAAAGTACCTCTATTATGCACGTTCAAAGAGTAGTGTGCACCCAGGTGAAAAACAAGTGCACTTCCATAATGTAGTCTATTTTCATGCACTAACTTTGTACTTCATATATTAAAAATTAGTCTTTAGTAGATCATCATAAGTATACTGAACTGTGCATGAATATGAACTAAAACATTGGCCCTATATTAACGACTAAGCTCTGGTCTAAAGCATGCGGTGAAGTGCGCTTAAAGTGTGTCTGATCCACTTTTGCTAGTGTAACGACGGGAAAATGGTCTAAACGGGTTCTCTTAATAAGTGTTTTTTGGGCGTACTGCTCTAAACCAATCAGGTCTCATCTCCCATTCCACTTAAGAGCGAGTTAATGGCTATATAAACGACAAGCACACAGACTAACGCGGCGTCTCCAGAGATCATGTGCGAGCAAAAGCTACACGCTGACAATGTCATTTATATATATACAAAGTGGTGGGCATCGGCGTTACGTGCGGCGCAATCGGCGATAAAAAAAATATGCGCTTAAAGTTGGGTTTGGAGTGTCTATACTACGCCGAACCCTGATATTTTACGGATGTATACCTAGCCGAATTGCTAGGGGGCGAGAACGAGTGAACTAAGGCTCGACGATGGAATTGTTAATGGTCTATGTGGTAATAAATCGGGCGGACATCCAAACGCTCACCTATCATTCATCAACCTCAAATATGGCTTTTCATTGAAAGATGTATGTAGAGCAACTTTACATGGCCGCTCAATATGATTTAACCTAGAGAAATGGCGCTATTGAAGTGTTTGTGTGGAAGCGCGTTTGCGCAGGACAGGCTCCGGTGCGCTACTTGCTCTTACATCTCCGTCATTCTTGGTCATACAGATAAAAGTAGCCTAATACATCTTTCGAATCTGTAAAGACTCTACGTTTATTTGTGTGCACTCAGAATAACAACGAAACGTTGCGCTTTTAAGCAAACAGGATGCGCTTTAGGTCTCATGTGAACTTGAGAATTCACTCCCGTGTCACCCTCTGCTTCGAACCTGTGTGTATGCCTAACGTTACTGTGAAATTACCACATCAGACGTGACGTGCTAACATGGATGCAGCTATGAAGCCGCCGGGTTTGCTTCAGGGAAAATTTATTTTTAAGAAGCTTCCCAATGGAAACTGTAAACAGTTCATCACGACCTCTTATGTAGGCCTACAGTTCAAAATTCATGTTTAACTGAATAAACAGTTAGTAAACACAAGTACATCTTATTGAACATAGTTTATTTTCATCACCAATTATCATTTATCATTTATTATCATGCATTTTGGAAACAGGAGATGAGCCCCTGGTCTAATGCGCCACCTGGCTTGAGAAACCCGTTCTCAAAGACTTACTTTTAGTCATTATTTGGGTAGCACACATATTCTGAATGCCTTCGGCAGAATTCAAATGAGCCATTTTAATCTAGATTAATTCCAAAATTAATCTAGATTAATCTAGATTAAAAAAAAATAATCTATGCCCACCCCTAATATATATAAATATATGTAGTAGCCTACAATAACTTTTTGACATTTTTTATATTTGGCATGTTTGTGTGCTGAGGCAAACGAGTGTTGTGGACCTGCTCAGAAGCGCTTTTTCTACTAACGGGCTCTTTAAATAACAAATAATGCACCATTGACTTTAGAGCAGGTTTGAGTTGGTCTATGGCGCAGTCTATTTTCAGCTCCTCAAAATAGCAACGCGCCAACAATGCGCTTGAACACCAGACCAAGCATGAGCGCACGATGCAGACGTGAAAATGAGAACTGCGTCGGGCTGAAACTAGCAAAAACACTCTGTCTCTATATTTACAAAATGTATTTAGTTACCACTTGTAGTGTATGAAAGATGGGTTCGAATGTATGAACTAAATATTTTTTTAGTTCATATTCACGGTGTCCAAAAATAGCACAGCTGTCTTAAATGATCTTAAAAAGTACTAAAAGATAATTTGTAGTATTTTAAGTACAAAATTAGAAAAACACTTTTTTTTTCACCTGTGTGAATAATAACCACCTGGTCCAGGGTCACACACATATGTTTGATATCTATTAATTTTTTTAAACCACACTGTGAACCAGTCAGAATCAGAAAGGTCACGTGATCTGTAGCCGAGCGTCTCACCTGATCGATGGCACACGGGATCAGACACTGAACGTCCGTCCGCTCGCCGAAGATCTGCGGGAAGGAGCTGCTGAAGGACGGAGCCGCCTGGATGGCCGGGAAGCTGACTTTACCTGCAGACACACGCCGTTAAACACCACACACACACTGGACGGATTCCCGCCAAGCAGAGACGCTGCTCACCGATGCAGTCGCTGTCTGTGAAGCCGAAGATGCCTTTGACCTGGTTAAACGTCACGTGCTTCTGGACCTTCACCACGTTCCTGTAGAACGCAGGACTCGCCCTGTCAGGAGAAGCATCACATTCACAGAACATCACCATGCTATCGTTTACAGACCATAATAGAGTTACATGATGCTATATAAACAATCAAGGAGTTGAGATATGCTATATAGTATAAATATTGCTTTACATGATTGAACTACATGTGTACTGTATATGGATAAAGTTGGAAATACATATGTATTTATTTATTTAGATATACAATTGAAAATGTATAGTATGTGTGTGTATAATTTTTTATATTTACATATGCATATATAATATTTACTGATATGTATATATGTATTTAGACAAAATATTTATTAAAATATGTAAATATATAATAACACACAATATGTATATTTTAGATATTGATTTATTTATTTATATTTATGTATGTATAATATATATTTATTTACTTTACATATACACACACACACACACTATTGTATGTATATAATGTATTATTTGTTGATATATTTACATGTATATGCACATTTATATATATATATATGTGTGTGTGTGTGTGATAAATATGTATTTTAAATATATAATATTTACATATTTTATTTAAATGTGTGTGTGTGTGTGTATACACACCACAAAAGACTGCTTTGTAAGTAATCTTCCTGATTTATCTCAATTCCTCAGCACATCCAACAGCGCAGAAAAACTTGATAATGTAACAGAAACTATGGATTCTCTCTTATCTAACGCTTTAGATACGGTTGCTCCTTTACGCTTAAGGAAGATTAAGGAAACGAGTCCAACACCGTGTTATAATGAGCACACTCGCGCCCTAAAGAGAGCAGAAAATGGAGCGCAGCTGGAGGAAAACAAAACTAGAGGTATTTCGTATTGCTTGGCGGGAAAGTACCCTATCCTACAGAAAAGCATTAAAACTGCTAGATCTGATTACTTTTCATTTCTTTTAGAAGAAAACAAACATAACCCCAGGTATTTATTCAATACAGTGTTCAATACAGACACAATTTGTATTGTTAATAGCGCTATATAAATAAAGGTGACTTGACACAAGCACACAGTTGTGATGTAATAGCGCCACCTGCTGTCTGCACTGATACACAACATGAAACGTTGCAATATAAACACAAGAGAGTATTTGTACCCGATGTAGTCGAGGTCGGAGAAGATGAAGGTCTTGTTGACGTCGAATCCGCAGGCGATGATGTCTCTGGCGTTCTCCACCGCGTACCGATGACACTCGTCCAGCGACAGATCCTTCCACAGATACTTCTCATCATCGGTCAGCTGAATGACCAGAGGAACGTCGAACACGTCCTGAAGCCACCTGTGACACACACACACACAGATACAGACAGACAGAGAGAGAGAGAGAGACACACACACACAGAGAGAAAGAGACACAGATACAGACAGACAGAGAGAGAGAGACACACACACACAGAGAGAAAGAGACACAGATACAGACAGACAGAGAGAGAGAGACACACACACACAGAGAGAAAGAGACACAGATACAGACAGACAGAGAGACACACACACGTCAGCACTTTCACAGACTCCCGCTGAACACTGACGCACCGAGGAAGACTCACTTGGTGAAGATGAAGGGGATCAGGTGACCCACATGCATGGCCTCTGAGGACGGCCCTCGACCCGTGTACAGATAGAAGGACTTCTGCTTCTCGTACGCGTCCAGGATCTGATGCATGTCCCTGCGGATCACAAACATGGGATGAGACCACAGCTGTCCAAGCTTTCAGATGCCATGATCCTCGTGTGAGTATTTAATACAGCTATACATTTACAATTTATACTGCGAAAAACTATTATTCTTAATCTGTGTCAAATATTACATTTAATTATTATTGATTTAATCTCTATTGATCTAATAACTCTATTTAATTACTCAATGTTTTAAAATAAAATTTAGACTATTTAATATTTTTTTTAAATAATTTTACTTTATTTAAATCAATGTATTTGATTTTACTTTATTTAAATCAATGTTTTAAAATAATTTCCCTCTATTTAATTATTTTTTAAAATAATTTTACTCTATTTAATAATGTATTTGAACACGTTTATTTCCTCTGATGAGTGTTATTTGAACATGTATTTCCTCTGGTGTGTGTTATTCTGAGGTCAGTCGCACCTGTGTGAGAAGAAGATTCCTCTGCGCAGGAACCGGTGCACGGTTTTTCCCGTGACTCGGGCGATTCTGTCCACCAGCTCCTGATCGATCTTACTGCTGCCGAACCGCACTGACAGCAGCAGAATGAGCTCGTTAGTGCATTATTCATCACGGCTCATGTATGAAGTCAGACCTGCAGCAGATCTTCCGCTGATGGACTGAAATGAGGAGCATAACATCGACTGACCAATGAGTTTATCGTAGTCGATTCCTTTGGCGTTGCTGGAGGAGACGTTCCACGGATCCACCTGATCATCTCCGTCCTCCGGCGCCGCTCCGTTATCCACCAGCATCTCACCGTCTGCCGGCGGACATCCAGTCTTATAGTCCTGACCGGTGAGACGCTTGTAGTCCAGCTTCATCTGCAGCAGCATCTGGACGGCGGAGTCCACATCAGCCTGAGGAACATCATAATCACATCAAACAACATAATCACATCACATCATGAGGAACAACATAGTCACATCACATCAGCCTGAGGCATAATCACATCACATCAGCCTGAGGAACAACATAATCACATCACATCAGCCTGAGGAACATCATAATCACATCACATCAGCCTGAGGAACAACATAATCACATCACATCAGCCTGAGGAACATCATAATCACATCACATCAGCCTGAGGAACAACATAATCACATCACATCAGCCTGAGGAACATCATAATCACATCACACATCAGCCTGAGGAACAACATAATCACATCACATCAGCCTGAGGAACAACATAATCACATCACATCAGCCTGAGGAACAACATAATCACATCACATCAGCCTGAGGAACAACATAATCACATCACATCAGCCTGAGGAACAACATAATCACATCACATCAGCCTGAGGAGGAACAACATAATCACATCACATCAGCCTGAGGAACATCATAATCACATCACATCAGCCTGAGGAACAACATAATCACATCACATCAGCCTGAGGAACATCATAATCACATCACATCAGCCTCACATCACATCAGCCTCATAATCACATCACATCAGCCTGAGGAACATCATAATCACATCACATCAGCCTGAGGAACAACATAATCACATCACATCAGCCTGAGGAACAACATAATCACATCACATCAGCCTGAGGAACAACATAATCACATCACATCAGCCTGAGGAACATCATAATCACATCACATCAGCCTGAGGAACACATAATCACATCACATCAGCCTGAGGAAACATAATCACATCACATCAGCCTGAGGAACAACATCACATCATCAGCCTGAGGAACAACATAATCACATCACATCAGCCTGAGGAACAACATAATCACATCATAATCACATCAACATCAGCCTGAGGAACAACATAATCACATCACAGCCTGAGGAACATCACTCACATCAGCCTGAGGAACATCATAATCACATCACATCAGCCTGAGGAACAACATAATCACATCACATCAGCCCGAGGAACATCATAATCACATCACATCAGCCTGAGGAACAACATAATCACATCACATCAGCCCGAGGAACATCATAATCACATCACATCAGCCTGAGGAACAACATAATCACATCACCTCAGCCTGAGGAACATCATAATCACATCACATCAGCCTGAGGAACAACATAATCACATCACCTCAGCCTGAGGAACATCATAATCACATCACATCAGCCTGAGGAACAACATAATCACATCACATCACATGTCAACATCAGCCTGAGGAACAACATAATCACATCATTAATCACATCATAATCACATCACGTGTCAATCATCACATCACGTGTCATGAAAGCTCCAGCAGAAGATCATTATTATTTCAGTGTCAGACTCACTTTGGGGCTCTTCTGAGCTTTCAGAGATCTCACTGTGTCTCCCTGAGCTGCCAGCTTCTCGTACAGATCCATCGGGCTCAAATCTGACATCTTCACCTGTAATGAAGTGAATGTGATTATTAATATTGTGATAATAACGTTATGCCTGACGCGCAACATATGCTCGCCTGCCGCATGTCAACATTTAAACCTCGATCTGAAATCACTGTCACTAACAGCGCTCACACCAGTAATAATAACCTGTTCATTTCAGCATTAAATAACAGGGAAGAATTAATGAACGCACCGTTTTGTGTTGCTGATTTAACTCATTCAGCTTGCATCAGATCCACTCACTGTAGCCGCGTCACACCGATAACTGCCCGACCGGAAACACTCACTCCACCCACAGCAGTTCCGGTCACTTGAGAGGCAGTGAAAACTATTATTTAAAACACTTTCAGTCTTAAAAACACTGTTTTACTTTAATAACATTAGTTCAAACAAGCTAGCTGTTTAATATAGGATGTGTGTTTTATAAACATTAAATATACATTGGAGACTCTTATTTGTCTGTATGGTTCCTCGCGGACAATGATTTAGAATGAGACTTTTATTTTGTGCGGAAATTCCTCTCTGCTTCGCGCTTCCGCTGTTCACTGATATTTCAAAGTAAACACCGCGCGACACACGCGAATATTAATCGTGTAAACATAACAAAATAATTATAAAAATGAGTGTAAACTAATATGTGAAGGCTTGTGTTATGATATGGACGTGACGGATCGATATTTACTAAGAACTTTAACAGGACAAATTATGTTAATGTCATTTATTCGTCGTTTAATGACTGCAGGAGGTGGATATAACAGTTTGAAGCGAACGTATTCCATTCAAAGTGCATTCAAAGTGTGCGAGACGTAAATTAAAATAGTTTATATTTACAGAGGTGTATGATGTCACACTCGTCTGTGTGTGAAGACGCTGCACAGCGTAAATAATGAATGAATGTTTTCCCTGCTCAGGGAGTAGGGAGCAGTGGACATTGAGTATGGAGCACTGGACACTGTGTAGGGAGCACTGGACACTGTGTAGGGAGCACTGGACACTGTGTAGGGAGCACTGGACACTGTGTAGGGAGGGAGCACTGGACACTGTGTAGGGAGCACTGGACACTGTGTAGGGAGGGAGCACTGGACACTGTGTAGGGAGCACTGGACACTGTGTAGGGAGCACTGGACACTGTGTAGGGAGGGAGCAGTGGACACTGTAGGGAGCAGGGGGGGATTGAGGATTCTTCTGTAATTGAGAACCGCTGGTGTAAATCATGTCACGCACAAATACAAAATGCAGGGGGTAATACAACTAACCGTTAACTAGAGAAACCACATCAGCCGTGTTCACTCTGTGCTGTTAACTCTGTCAGTGCCAAGTATTTAGTATTTACTTTTGTGTATTTGTTCTTAATGCTCCGGTTGTCTTCTGTGCCCAGACTTAGTTTGATACATTCAAGAAGCCTGTTTTCTTTGAGCAGGTAAAAATTAAAGGTTCAGTTCATATATATGTGTGTGTGTGTGTGTGTGTGTGTGTGTGTGTGTGTGTAGTCCAGGTTTAACTGTGTTATTGTGTGTACTCTTCAGACTTAGGTGCATGCATATATTATTCAGGGACTTTAATATTGCAAAAATAGAGAAAGTATCTTATTTAAGAATTGTAGATTATTTGCGTAAACATAAAAAAATATACTTTATATATATTTGTTACTATTTTTTGTTTTGAAACAATTCACACTGCCATACTCCAAAATGGTGAACACACTGACCAAGAAAAACAAATAATCATATTTATATATATATATATATATATAGTTTTTGTGGAAGTGTGAACTGACCGTAATGCTGTATGTTAGGTGTGCGATTAAACATTTGTTCAGAATATTGTTGTGGTTGTGACTATTTTTGGGAGGGGTGTGTATCAAGTGGCTTGGTTATGGTTTTGTTGAGGATGACATGAACCCATCTGGTCCAGCGTATCACGTCAAGTCGAACTTTATTGACATTCTGGTCTGGATTCCAGACAAGGGCCAGTTATGGGTAATTCACTTGGCTGAGACTTGGGCCTGTAATGGCCCATGTGTGGCCCTTGTCTGGAATCCAGACCTGGTCCACACTAGGACCGTAATTCATTGCGGTATGTGGGCCAAGCAAAAGCTGATCGTGTGGGTTAGAGCTGGGCCAGAGAAAAATTGCTATGTGTGAATGTTCTTCACTCAGATCCATGACTAAAAATTACAAAAAACGCTGTATTATACACGCAAGACCGGTAGTTGCTGATGGTTGAATATATGCATGCATATGATGTCACCATTTTTAGTCCTGTAAACGCTCCGTAAATGTGTGAGAATTCACACCCATCAGTCCAAACTGGGTTCACAGATCAACAGTTGTGTGTGGGTTCAGATGTCAGTTCCTCTTCTTTCTTTAAATTGACCTGTGCGTCAAACTGATTTCTCACGGCCAACAATAACATGTTTCCAAACCTCAACTGTGAGATCAGCACTCTGAAAATAATATAAAGTGACGTGTGGCCGAGTATAATAACCCATACTATGAATGTGTGCTCTCCCTTAACCTGTCACACCCACACCCACACACACACACACACAGTGAGATACTCACACACACACACGCTCACACACACACACACATACGCTCACACAGACACACACTCACACACTCACAGCGAGATGCACACACACAGTCACACAGAGACACACACACACAGAGATACACACATACACACACGCACACACACAAAGAGATACACTCTACTTTCCCCAAAAAAACTTACTCTGCATGATTTATAAGAGTTTTCAATTATGTGAACACTGAAAATGTCCTCATAAATCACCTTCTCCTTGTAATACCTGCCATACCCATGTCATTATATAAATGTGTGTCCTCATAAACCACATAAACACGCACACACACACAAGACAAAGCGGGCACGTGCACAGCAGCGGGCACACACAGAGAGAGCAGCAACAGCAGGACGCGAGCGCACCGCATCTCCTCATTACTGAACAAGGTAAGTTTATTTATTTTCATCACATCAACTCTGGCCATTCAGTGCTACCCACGGGAAAAATACTATAGTAAATTATAGTAAATACTATAGTGTTTTTGAACCATGCTCTTGTAAATACTGTATAGTATTTACAACACTTTGTTAATGAGGGCTACATCATACTATAGTATAAACTATAGTGAACTGATAAACTGTAATACATACTGTAGTGTACTTTAGGTTTTACTACAGTAAACTCTAGTGTATTGTAGTATAATATACCCTCACTCGAAAAAAAAAAAGTTTTTCCCAGATTTTTTGTCTTGTTTTTAGCCTAAATATCAAACAATTCTATAATCAAGAAGGATTTTCTAGACAAAAATTATTGTCTTGTTTTCAGAAAAAAAGTCAACATTTAGTGTTTTTGCTCAAAACAAGCAAAATAATCTGCCAATGCATGGAATGCAAACAAAATAATCTTATATCAAACAGAAAACAAGATAATTTAGCTTGAAAAACTTCCTTAATTTTAATTAGTTTTTTCTGATAACAAGACAACAATTCTTGTCTAGAAAATCCTTCTTGGTTATATATATTTTAAATATTCTGGCTAAAACAAGACAAAACAATCTGAGTAAGAAAGGCATTTTTTTGCAGTGCTATAGTAGAACTCTTAGTACAGTATCGGGTAAATGAATTAGTTTTTATTACTATAGTTGTTATATTACAAAGCAACTGTAGAATTACCACAACAAATTAATTAAAGTACTTTACTATAGCATGGTTAAAAACACTAGTATTTAATATAAATTGTTTTCCACCTTTCGTTGGTTTTCACATTTTATTCTTTTAAGTTATTTACATATAATAAAGTTTGGTCATTATTCTTGTTTAAATGTATGATTGTTTGTTTTAGTGCATTAAGAGCTTCCTGTGAAATCACTCTATCGTGATGTACTTCACGCAGATCTGTAAATATTTCCTGATCGTCTTCAACGTTCTGTTCGCTGTGAGTATGATTCATATTTACTGCATATGGAAATGAAGTGCTAGATTCACTTTCAGCTCATTGGTTTAAAGCGCAGTGAAGGCAGAGCTGGTTATTACCATGCTGGTGTTTCTGATGAAGGCTGTGGTGAATGTGTTTCAGAATGGGGGCTTCTGTCTGGTGGCTCTGGGAATGTGGCTCCGGTTCGGTGCAGAGACCCGAGGGTTCTTCAACATTAATCTGAACACGGCTCAGTTCAACATCGGTGAGTTCTGCTGCTGTTGCTCTGGGACTGGTGCTGAAGCGGCAGAACTCTAACAGTGTTTGTGCTTCAGGAGTGATAGTGTTGGTGGTCACCGGGGTCCTGATGCTGCTGGTGGCTGTGATCGGTCGCTGCGGTGCCCATAATAACAGCAAATCAGCTCTCGGTGTGGTGAGGAAGATCTCTAACACACACACACACACACACACATACACACACACACACACACACACACTCACACTCACACGCACGCATGCACCTCGCTCGCTCACTCACTCACTCACTCACTCACGCACGCATGCACGCTCGCTCGCTCACACACACACACACACACACACACACACACACACACACACACACACACACACGCGCACACATATATACTCTCTCTCTCTCACACACACACACACGCACGCAAATCAAATCTCCGTGTGGTGAGCATCGCTGCAGACACAACAGCATGTGTGAAGAATCAAAACAACATTTGACCCCTAAGCAGTAAAACACAAACCTCATAAGGTTTCACTGGTCAAATCCACACACACAGTCCTGACCCTTCTCCTCTTCCCATTTCTGAGAGTTAGAATAGAGTACATTCTGAATGAGATGAAGTAGGGGTGTATACTGAGTCAACATTTCTGTTTTTCTGGGGTTCAGCTTTCTGTCCTGCTGACCGTTCTGATCATCATGGAAATCACAGCTGGTGTGATGGCCTTCAAGTGGAGCGACTGGGTAACACACACACACACACACACACACACACACACACACACACACACACACACACACACACACACTCATACTCACATGTGTCTGTGTAATAGTGCTGGTTTTAAGGTGTGTGTTGTGTTGTAGGTGTCAGATGAGTTGGTGAAATTCTATGCCACCATCTACGCTCAGTATCTCAACACCAGGAGCCCAGATCAAGCTGTCACCCTCAATTTATTCCACAATGCTGTAAGTCACACAAACACACACACACACACACACACACACACACACACACACACAACACACACATAATTTCTCTCACACACACACACACACACACACACACACACACACACACACACACACACACACACACATGTACTCTCTCTCACACACACACACACACACACACACACACACACACACACACACACACACACACACACACACACACACACACACACACACTCATGTGGTTTGACAGTCGTGTGTTTGTGTGTAGTTCGGCTGCTGTGGCATCGGTGAAATGATTGATCTGCTTGTGTGTGAAACCTGTCCAGAAGGCAGCTTCCTGCAGAAACTGATGTATTCTGTGAGTCACTTCTTGTTTGTCTTGCTCTGATTTCTGGCTGTTTTGTGGTGGCTTCTGCCTTTTCTCAGAAGAATCACTCTTGAAATGCCTTTATTACATTTGTTTGTTACAATTTCTAAAGACATTTATCTCTCTGCCTCTTTCTATAATTCATTGCAATTGTTAATTTTCTTATAACTGATATTACAATTATTATCTACAATGTGTCTATTTTCTCTAGATATTTTTTGCTTCTGATCCAATTCTTATTAATTTTGGATTAAGTAAAAACCACAGCCAGATTCAGATGAGGGTTGAAAATGCAATTCTAGGGAAATCTGGGTGCTGTTGTCTATGGCGTGAGGTTGTAGAATTAGATGCACGAGGCATGTGATGATCATCAGATATCTTTTCATTTTTTCTGCTTCTCTGACAAAATAATGTGAGTTCCTTGCTTATCTCTTTTTGAGTTGTCATCAGTTTGCATTTCATCATGTGTTACTGGTCTCTCTTCGTCACTTTCTCCTGAGTTGTCTGTTTCCTTCTCTTTTCCATTTGCTGGCTCCCAAGCATTTTGATCATCTCGTTAGCTGTCCCATCTTCACCAGGGTGACTCTTTGCGAATCGTTGCAATGGTCTTTCCCTCATTGGCAAGGGAGGGTCATTACCAGCCCTTAATCCCTCATGCTGTGTGGGGTTGTTGAAGCTGGTCGGCGTATTTTAAGGCGAGAGATGTGGACCCAGGTGTCACTTTGCAACCATTTTGCTGATCAATGCAAGATTCCTCCTCAAGATCACAAGTGCACACTCACTGGTTCTTATTGGTGGAGCAAACCATTCCCTGGCCTTGATAGAACTGCTGTCCTGTAAATGGAAACGTTCAGAGTTTTTGTTAGTGATATCAAGCATGCTCATCTGGCCATCCGTCCTTCTTGGTGTGGCCTGTGGAAATTTAATGTGGATTGAGGGCTTTCCCACTAACCCATTTCTGTCAAAACAATGAGTATAAGGCTTATAGCCATTTTCTCTAATATAATAAATAGTTTGGTTTTACTCTGTTATCTGCATCCTTACTATTTTTCAAATCATTTCTCAACAATTTGCTAATCCAGCTGTCTCTTTGTTTTATTAACTGAGTTCCACTATATCAGTAGATAATTTCCTAGGCATATCTTGCTCAGTAGCATAGGCATTTTGACCTGGAGAACACTCAACCCACTTTATTTATGCATTTAGCAGACGCTTTTATCCAAAGCGACTTACACTGCATTCAGGCCATACATTTGTCTTGTCAGTATATGTGTTCCCTGGGAATCGAACCCACAACCTTTGCGCTGCTAACGCAATGCTCTACCACTGAGCCACAGGAACACTGGGTGGGGTCTGTTACACTGGGTAGACACTAGGTCTGTTAACAGTCAGACAGACAATATTTGATCATTTTGAGACAGAATCAGCTCCATCATGATATCCTGGAAAGTGAAAGTGAGAAGAAAATGAATGTTAGATGTGAGGTGGACAGAGCAAGCTTGCTTGCTTTGCCTTCCCATGTAATGCGCTGCACAAGTGTGGCACTGTTTTTTCTTTCTGCCCCAACAATAACCGAGGTACTGACCAGGAAACTTAGCCAAATTCATCCATGGTCATTATTTTATTGGGCATAATTTGCCCTGTGGGCCCACATATTAAAATGAGCTTATAGCTGTTTTGGCAAAATAATTGATTTGCCTCAGTGTCTTGTCAGGCACCTTCTTTCACTCCATAAAACACCATCATTCAAACTTTTCAAACCCTTTCACGCCCAATAAAAAAAACAAATTAAGCTCAGATGAGCTTTATTTGTCACATACACAATTATACAGAGTATAACCAGCAGTGAAATGTGTTCTCTGCATTTAACCCATCCAAGTGCACACACACATAGCAGTGGGCAGCCGGGGAGCAGTTGGGGGTTCGGTGCCTTACTCAAGGGTCTCATCTCAGTCGTGGACACTTCCTGCCGGAGCCGAGATTCGAACCCACAACCTCAGGTTACAAGTCCGACACTCTATCCAGTAGAGCCACGACTGCCCCAACTGTAACATATTTTGTCTTGAGATTTCAGCTGATTGTGAACTGAATAGATTTATCTGTGGAATGCCACGGATTCTAAATATAACATTACTCTTTTTTGTTAGACTACTGAGCGTAGACCTGGTAGCATTCCACATAGCGTCTAAATGTGTTCCTGTGGGATTGGGAGATGGGTGGGAAATACGGGAGACTCCCGGGAAAAACGGGAGTGTTGACAGGTATGATAGTGATCATTAAATATGCAGCAGCTGTGCACTCAAAGGGAAGGAATGGAAGTGCTTCTGGTTAGATCATAAGTCTGTTGAAGCTGTTTGGCTGTTGCACTGGGTCATCAGTCTGTGATGGCACTCAAAGGCCTGGTGTTGTGGTATATGATCTCCGTTGTTTCTCTGCCTCTCCTCAGTCTGGCTTTTGATTGAGCCTTTTGTTTCAGCATGTTCTCTTCAAGTCTCAAGTGAAAGATTGACCTTTTCCAGCTTTAAGGCAGCCTTTCTCCATGCAGAAGTGTGAATTCCTCTTTCTGGAGGGTAGTTGAAAGTCCATCAGCCCCTCCATCTTCTCTCTGCAACTGTGTCTTTGCTTTTTCACCGCTTTGTTAAACAGACTCCAGTTCATTGCTTCCCTTTTTCAAGGCTCTGTTCAAGAAGCCATCTGACATTTTAACATTCAGAGAACGCATTAATCAAATTGAACCTTTGTAAACTCTGACCAAATTGTGTCTGAGCAATCAGCTCTTTATATAATTTCCCTTTTCAACCATATCTTTCAATGGTCCCTTAATAAAAATAAGGTTCAGTAAAAATAAACAAAAATAAAAGTAATAATAATGGGGCAGTTGTGGCCTAATGGATAGAGCGTTGGACTTGAAACCCGAGGTAACCCAAGGTTGTGGGTTCAAATCCCGGCTCTGGCAGGAAGTGTCCACAACTGAGGTGAGACCCTTGAGCAAGGCACCGAACCCCCAACTGCTCCCCGGACGCCGCACAGTCGGCTGCCCACTGCTCCACTTGGACGGGTTCAAATGCAGAGAACACATTTCACTGCTCATTATACTCTGTATAATTGTGTATGTGACAAATAAAGCTCATCTGAGCTTAATTTGTTGTTTGTATTTGTATAATGCTTCATTGTTTTTTATTGCATCTTCTCCTTCTCTCCTGTACAGACGTGATTTACTCGTCCTTCAGTCTGAGGTTTATTCATTACACTTTTTGGTGTGAAAGGCTTTTACATTTGCTATAAATATAACTTCTTGTATGAAAAACAAACAATCAAGCCATGCTCATATTTAAAAAGTAATGCAAAAGTAACGTAACGCATTACTTTCCATAAAAAGTAACTAAGTAACGTAATTAGTTACCTTTTTAGGGAGTAACGCAATATTGTAATGCATTACTTTTAAAAGTAACTATCCCCAACACTGCCCATGCAGACCTGTGTGTACTTTATTTCTCTCTCTGGAATCAAAACCCTTTTTGTTCTTTAAATTTGGAGGAGCAATTTTTAAGAGTCCTTATCACCAAGGGCTAACTGGCAAACAACACAAACTACTTATATAAACATAAACCGCTTACCTTTAGTGGCCACATAATCTGTGCCATTTGCCAAGCCAGCCCAAAGTGGTCTTTTACCCTCTGTTCCTTTCAGAGGGACTCTCTGCAGAGTTTTCTCGGCCTTATTGTCTAATGATAATAAAGTCTTTCTCCTGGCATCAAAACCCCAAGACTTCAAGAGTGATTCTTCAGAGAAAAGGCAGAAGCCACCACAGTTTGAAGTTAGAGGAGTGCCGGTACTAATCCGTTTGTGTGTATGTGTGTGTGTGTAGAGCTGTCGTGGCGTGATCAAGGACGTCTTCACATCTCATGCTCCGCTGGTGCTGGGAGGGTTCCTGGGCATGGCAGGAATCATGGTGAGTCTGTCTGGAGCTCTGTATTGTTCACAAAGCAACATTCTAAAACACTGAACGTGGCTTAATGCAGTAAAACAGTGCTTTTAAAAAGACCAAACTCAGTTTTACACATTATTAATAAAGTATACTATTTGCAGAAAAGCAGATATGAGTCCAGAATAAGAAGACAACACGTGTAATTACGCGTTAAGCAGTTTCCTCCCATAATAGAAAACCGTTAGAAGCACTTAACGTGACTTAATTTATTAAAACTGTTTTAAAAGACAAAACTCAGCAAACATATTATTAAAAAAGTAATCTTAAAGACAAATATATGAGTCCAGAATAAGAATGCAATGCGTTTAATTACAATGTTGAGTACTCGAGACTCAGACTTGGTTTCGAGACCATTATTTGTCAAGGACTTGTGTGCATTTTGACTTGATATTGACCCGTACTCGGACATATTAGGAATCTGACTTATTCCCAATCTAAATATTTCATGATTATTACTGTATGTTAATATTTCTTTAACTTGATGTTTGATTGACACGTCCAATGATTGGTGATTTTCTCACGACTTGAGACTAAGGTTAGTGTGAGGGCAGCAGGACTCAGGTCCGGTCATGTGTTGAAAATGTCTGTTACGTCATCTATTATTCCGTTTGCATATGAGAGCCACAAAGAGTTCAAATGCAGTAAGATGTTTTTAGACAAGAGCACTTAAGCTTAAAGGTTCAAAGTTATTTAAAAGTTGTTACATTTGAACATATACAGGTTTAGTGCTACAGTAATGTTATGTGTACTTACCAGAGGTGGAAAGTAACGAATTACATTTACTCGCGTTACTGTAATTGAGTAGCTTTTTTGTGTACTTGTACTTTTTTAAGTAATTTTTTTAATCTGTAATTTTACTTTTACTTAAGTATATTTTGTGTGAAGTATTGTACTTCGCTACATTTTAAAACACATTCGTTACTGAGTAAAAAAAAAAAATCGCTCCGTGGAAACAACTGCAGTAAATAATGGGCAGAAGAAGAAACTGGCGCTAAAATCACAAGAAAGATGCAGACGGACAAGACAGGCGTTAATGGTGCAGACCCAGCTGAAAACCAGACCCTGTCGTACTCTGCTGAAGTTGAACTCGAAGGAAATGAAGTGAACCCCTGGCCATATATTCATGCTTTATTATGCAGTGTTAGCTGTGTTTGCGTCGGGAGACCGAACTAGCAGCTTATAACATCTCGACATCGCCCTTCGCAAGCATGTAGAAATAAGGTAAATACGTTACTTGCATCGTTGCACTGGTGGTTAAAATTAAGCTTTGACGGTTTAACAAAAGGTTTTGCACAAATGAGCCAAAAAGACAGTGGTGCAGGGTGTGCAATATCACCTGAGATAATATAGTAATTGTTGTTTTAACGATGTGCGATTTGACATTATCAGTATTTTGCCCAAAACCAAACAAATCACTCTAAACAGTGTGCCGTGAAATCTAGTAACGTTAGATAAGACTAATCCGCGTGCATCTGGAGTGCTTTCTTTCACTGCGTGATTCAGTCTGTTAAAATGCGTTTAGAATGATCACAACATTGAAGATATAGAAGCAGAAAATGTATATATTTATATAATTTAATATAGTAAGTCAACATAACATGAATGCCGTTTTTCTCAAAAAATCACCATGATTACATAGGCCTGTAGTTTTTCTTTTTACAACAGTTCAAAAAACAAGAAGTTAATTAAGAGACGTTTTAGACACCATATTGCCTGTTTTTGCTCTATTTCGACAACAAAAATAATACCAAACACAGCCACCATACACAGTTTTGCGTCTCTGACTCTGAGCAATGACGTGTTTCATTCCTTGAATTAACCGTTTAAATGATTCTGTTCAATCGCAATGACTCTCTTATGAGTGACTTACTGACACCTACTGGTGGTTCTAATTTAACATTTAAAGTATCTTTTTATTTTTTTTTATTTCAAATGACTATTTAACATTCGTGACCCTGGCCTGGAGCAAAAAAACTGTCTTAAGTCGCTGGGGTATATTTGTAGCAATAGCCAACAATACATTGTATGGGTCAAAATTATACATTTTTCTTTTATGCCAAAACTCATTAGCATAATAAGTAAAGATCATGTTCCATTAATATATTTTGTAAATTTCCTACTGTAAATATTTCAAAACTAAGAGCTTAATTTGAACAACTTTAAAAGAGATTTTCTCAATATTTTGATTTTTTGCTCCCTCAGATTCCAGATTTTCAAATATTGTCCGATCATAACAAACCATACATCAATGGAAATATTATTTATTCAGCTTTCAGATTATGTATAAATCGCAATTTAGGAAAATGGACCCTTATGGTTTTGTGGTTCAGGGTCACATTTTATGCCTTTATCAAAACATTATTTCTGCATTTGTAACAGCAGGCTAAATGCATTCATGTCAGTGTGTAATACATCTATGCCACTCCAGATGAAGCTTCTGCGTTTCCTCTGCATTGCAAAGATTAATTTTGTTGATACTGATTTAATTTCCCTGGTAACAGCCTAAATGTGTTATTATTCTAAATAACTGAGTCCTTTAATTAAAAACACCTAGTTTGAGATTTATAGGCCCATATCCCAGGTGTGTCAAACTCAGTTCCTGGAGGGCCACAGCCCTAAAGAGTTTATTTCCAACCCTGCTCCAACACACACACCATGTAGTTTTCAAATAAGCCTAAATGATTAGTTTAGCTGTATCAGATGTGTTTAATTAGGGTTATATCTACACTGTGTAGGGCTGTGGTCCTCCAGGTACTGAGTTTGACACCTTTGGTCTATCCCATTTTTTCCTCCCTCCCATTGTTAAAATGTAACTAAGTAATTTTTACTCAGAGTAAATTTTAAATGAGCTACTTTTTACTTTTACTTGAGTATATTTTTAGACTGGTACTTTTACTTGTACTTAAGTAAAATTTCAGTAATGTAATGGTACTTTTACTTGAGTACAATATTTTTTTACTCTTTCCACCTCTGGTACTTACAGTATAGACTGGTACAATAATGTTAGGTGTACTAGACATGTTATGTGGATATATATATATATAGTGGTACCACTATATATACTATATATATATACCACTATATATAGTGGTACAACAGTGTTATGTGAACAAGAGCACTAAATACTGACAAGTGACAAGATATAATTGCAATAAAATTTCCAGTACAGCACCTTTCCAGTGTGGAAAGGTCTGAAAGAGATAACTAACTACAAGACCCCCCCCCCCCCAGCACTGAGGAGAATCAACAACTGGCAGGCAATCTGAATGAGTTCTACTGTAGGTTTGGAAAAACACCCCACACCCGCTCTAAACACCTCTCCACACACCATTAACACCTCCAGCAACCCCCCTCTCCCCCACACCTGCACTTCAGATAAGAGAAGATGACGTACGCCAGGGCTTCAGAAAGAACAAGAGAAGGAAGGTACCAAAGGCCCACCAGGGCGGAGCAGACGAGACAGATGCCCACCAGGGCGGAGCAGACGTGACAGGCGCCCACCAGGGTGGAGCAGACGTGACAGGCGCCCACCAGGGCGGAGCAGACGTGACAGACGCCCACCAGGGCGGAGCAGACGAGACAGATGCCCACCAGGGCAGAGCAGACGTGACAGACGCCCACCAGGGCGGAGCAGACGAGACAGATGCCCACCAGGGCGGAGCAGACGAGACAGGCGCCCACCAGGGCGGAGCAGACGTGACAGGCGCCCACCAGGGCGGAGCAGACGTGACAGGCGCCCACCAGGGCGGAGCAGACGAGACAGGCGCCCTCCGGGGCGGAGCAGAGGAGACAGGCGCCCTCCGGGGCGGAGCAGACGAGACAGGTGCCCACCGGGGCGGAGCAGACGAGACAGGCGCCCACCGGGGCGGAGCAGACGAGACAGGCGCCCACCGGGGCGGAGCAGACGAGACAGGCGCCCACCGGGGCGGAGCAGACGAGACAGACGCCCACCTGGGCGGAGCAGACGAGACCCCTGGCAGTGACTGGGACCTAGAGGAAACTGAGACACAAGAGACAGAGAGAGCACGTATAGTCTCAAGGATAGAGGCAGGGAGTTTTAGGTGGCCATGGTAGATCCAGGCCTCAGGCAGCCAAGATGAATCAGGGGACTCCATGGGCCCTGGCCGTTTCGGGACCTCAGTGAGCAATGGCGGAAGCTCCCCCCCAGAAAGTCCCTGGGGAGCTCCACTACCTCAAGGGGGCACTCTGGAGGCGCAAACATCAAGGGCATTCTGGAGGTGCTGGGTCTCGGGGCGCTCGGAAAGCGCTAAACTGGACAGAACCAACGGAGAAGCGAGCTGGGCGGGACCAGCGGAGACGAAGAGAGAGCTGGACGGGACCAGCGGCGAAGGCGAGCTGGGCGGGACCAGCGGAGACGAAGGAGAGCTGGGCGGGACCAGCGGAGACGAAGGAGAGCTGGGCGGGACCGACTGGAGAGCGAACTCTGCGAGCTCCTGGGACGGAGCGGCCTCTGGAGCGGACTCTGCGCGCTCCTGGACTTTGCGAGCTCCTGGCACGGAGCGGCCTCTGGAGCGGACTCTGCGAGCTCCTGGCACGGAGCGGGCTCTGGAGTGGACTCTGCAAGCTCCTGGGATGGAGCGGGCTCTGGAGCGGACTCTGCGACACCCACAGTGAAGGAAGAGCCAGCATACAACAATGCACAGTCAATGAAGCCCCTCAAACTGCCCTTAAACTCTCCTCCAGGAAACAGAGATTTGATATGTCTATTGAGCCCGAAATGGAATAAGTCTTTGAACAGAATTTCATCGTACAGCGGTACCTGATACGTCAGCTCACAGAACTGGTGAACAAACTCCTCAATAGACAGGCCTCCCTGGCGAAGCTGTAGGAGTTGGTCTATGGAGTCCATGGTTGGGCTGGGTAGCCGAAACAAAGCCGCTGGATCTGAGGTGGCGAAGTCTTCTGTAATGAAGAGGCAGTGTAGTTAGATCCAATTGCAGCTTTAATGATAGACAAGAGGAGATCAGACAGGCAAGGTTCATAGACAGCAACAGGTGAAACGAAGGCAAGGCAGAATCAGCAACATGGACAATGCGAAGGTCGGGGCTGGCAGCAGATAGAAAAGATATCAAGAGGCAGGCAAGGTCAAAAGGGCAGGCAGCAAACAGTCAGAGTGTGTCGGCAGTCCAGGTAGAATACAAGGGAAACGCTCAGAATGTCAGCCGGAGCAAAACAAGACTTCGCAATGGGTGAGTGTATGTGTGCTGCTTATATGTGAGTGTGTGAATGAGGTGCAGGTGTGGTGAGGCAATCAGGCCGTGATTGGTGACAGCTGTGTGATTGGTGTGATGGTGGATGGGAATGTGTGAGTGCAGTGCATGATGGGAGATGTAGTCCATGGGTGATGTGCAGTTGTAGTGAGTGGTAACCAGATTTATGACAGTAAACATACCTGGAAATAAAGTTTAATTCATTAAGCCACGTTAAGCGTTTTTGACGTTTAGTGTTTTTCACATGAAGTGATTTTGACGTTAAGCGTTTTTGATGTTAAGCGTTATTTATGTTAAGTGTTTTTGACGTTAAGCGTTATTGACGTTGAGCGTTATTGACGTTGAGCGTTATTGACGTTAAGCGTTATTGATGTTGAGTGTTTTTGACGTTAACCGTTATTGACGTTAAGCATTATTGACATTAAGTGTTTTTGACGTTAACCGTTATTGACGTTAAGCATTATTGACATTAAGCATTATTGACGTTAAGTGTTATTGACATTGTTATTGACGTTAAGCGTTATTGACGTTAAGTGTTATTGACGTTAAGCGTTATTGACGTTAAGTGTTTTTGACGTTAAGTGTTTCTCTCTCTCTCTCTGCTCGACAGCTGCTGGCACTGGTGTGCAGCTCTGTGCTCTATAATAGCATCAAATATTCCGTTTATAACAAACATATTAGAATTCAAATTATAAATAAATAACGTAAATAACTCAGCCCTGTCAAATGTTTACAACTCTGTAACGATGAGAAAACTTGAATTCACTCGTAAAACTATTGCTTTTCCCCAAGAAACATGCATTTGCTCGCAAAACTATTGCGTTCCCCGAGAAGTGATGTTTTATAAACAAGTTTCGGGAGGAGCACGCGCGGATAATTAACACAGCCAATTCATCATCAGTAATCACATCACTTATCCAATAAACGCTAGAGAGAACCCCTATAAATAATCAAGCAGCCTTACCTCCATTATCTCTCGTCTTCCAGCGTTGGTACACCCAATTGCCGAATCATGTCAGAGATCGAAGTTTTTCGCGACGAAAGTTCTGCCGACTCATCGGATCCTCCCGCCGCCGTCCAAAGCACCAGCGCTCCACAGGACAACCCAATCGAGCCCGCGGCTGCAACACGGGGCCGCCGGCCTTCCCGTACCACCGCGGCTAACGCCTCCAAGCGCCGCAGCTCGCCTTCACCCTCGCCTCCAAGGCATCAACCACCTTCTCCAGCCTCCTCCTACGCGTCAGTCTTTTCACACGCCCCATCAGCAGAAAATTGGACCGTGGCAGGACTCCGACAAGTTCTCACCAGCGCTGGTGTCATTATTCCACGACGTTCAAGCAAGTCAGATCTCCTCGTCCTCTACAATTCTCTCCAGTCCGGGGAACTTCCAAATTCCTCCCCTCCACCCAAATCAGCGACCACAGCGAGCAAGAGCCGTAAATCACCCTACTCACGGCCCGGTCCAATCTTCACTCCCTCAAGGACCGGCCTCCGGTCACCGAACCGCAGCAGCAGGCCCTCGGCTAGCCTGGGCCGCGCCCCGGATGCCGCAGCCCTCAGCCCCCACCTTCCTCGAGCTTCCACCGAGCGCCAGCTCGCAACCCAGCCCAGCGAAGAGCCAGCCTTCGCCTCCACAAGCCGCCTCACCAGAACAAGCACGCCTCCGTCAGCGGCAAACAGCTATACGCAGCCTCGGCTCAACGAACCCCTCCCCTACCCATGGCCCGCAGCTCCGCCACTCACGGCTAGCCCTACTCCGATAGCGCAAGCCCCGGCGCCCGTCATTTCCCCCCCTTTTCCCCCTCCTTTCTCCATTCACCAAGCCCTTTCAAGCTCGAACTTACCCCAATTAATGACCCAAACACCCGCCATTCCCCCTCTCTTCCACGCCGTCAGCTCCGTCCCCGGAGCCCCTTTCTCTCTTTCTTCCGCCACGCCTCTACCCGTCCCTCCAAACGCACTCGCACTGGAACCACCCCCCGTAGCCAACTCCATCAGGTCACAAATTCTATCAGGTACAGACGTAGACTTATTTTCTTTATTGTCACCAATTTCACCTCCGTCCGCAGATCGCCAAATCGATTGCGGCGAATTTTCAGTCACTTTAAAAAATTCAGCCAACAATCCATCACGCATTTTGTCTTTTACCGAATTCACTATCGCCTTCAATCGCTACACGGATGTCATATGCACCACTTTCCCTCACAGGAGACGCGAGCTCGGCGACTATCTCGCAATAATCGCCGAGCTTGCACTTTCCTACGGCGGCTCCCATTTTTACACATATCACAAGTTATTTTCAGCCAAATGCGCAATCCGGGTGGCCCAATGGAACCAATGTCCTTACTGGGGAGCACTAGATAACGAACTCCACAACAGGGTGTTTTTAGGCTGCCGCAACATCACTTGCGCAGTCTGCCGGTCTATTTCCCACTCCACCACCATCTGTCCGTTCATTAACCCATCCATCCCCCCCTGCCCCGAACCATCCCAGCCCAGATCCACCAGCTACGTACCACGCACCACAAACTTCCCTTACAACCCCCCCCCCCCCTCCCTTACTTCGCCACCGCCTTTCTTCCTCCGAAAGCCAGGTCTGTGCCAGCTTCAACACCGGCAGATGCTCTCGACAAAAATGCCGTTTCATGCACGTCTGCAATTTTTGCGGAGGCGCTCACGCCCGTATAATCTGTCCGGTTTCCAAAGCCAATAAAAATTCTAAAAGATACTTATCGACTTCTGTAAATACTTTGCGCTTATCTTCAGAATTAGTCCATCATCCTGACCCGCATTTTACTAAATACTTATTGTCAGGTCTCTCACATGGCTTTCACCCCGGCGTGGGAAACCTCCCCTCTGAAAGCCTCATCTGCCCCAATCTCCAGTCCGCTCTCACCGAACCCGGAACAGTCGATATCCTAATTAAAAAAGAGATAGAAGCAAACTTCATGATCGGCCCCTTCTCCGTCCCCCCTTTCGACATCTTCCACGTCAGCCCCATTGGCGTAGCTACCAGAAAATGTTCAGGTAAAAAACGCCTCATAATCGATCTTTCATCACCACATAATTCCCCATTCCCAAGCATTAACAGCCTCATTCCGCTCGAAGAGTTTTCTCTCCACTACCATGACATCGACCAAGCCATCACCCTGATCAAAGACGCAGGCCGTGGAGCTTGGCTAGCCAAAGTCGACATCACGTCCGCCTTTAAAGTAATGCCCATCCACCCAGACTTTTGGCACTTATTCGGCATCCGCTGGCAGGAAAATTTTTATTTTTCCGTCCGTCTCACCTTCGGCTGTAGAAGCAGCCCCAAAATCTTCGACATGTTATCAGAAGCAATCTGTTGGATCCTCTCAAACAATTACGACATACCCTATCTGGTCCATCTTTTAGACGATTTTTTGATCATCTCGCCACCCGACTCCATCCCAGCCGCGCACCTCTTGACAACCCAAAAAGTTTTTTCAGAGCTCGGAGTTCCCCTCGCCCAAGATAAAACCGCGGGTCCCAGTACTACTATCGAATTTTTGGGTATCAACTTGGATTCACAAAAATTCCAAGCTTCCTTACCCAAGGAAAAAATCGACAGGATGATTTTGGTAGCATCCACTCTCGCAGCAAACCCAACCTGTTCCAAACGCGAACTGCTATCCGTTCTCGGCCATTTAAATTTCGCGATGCGCATCATCCCACAAGGCCGCCCCTTCATCTCACATCTCCTCACTCTCGCATCTTCCGCCCATGCCCTAGAAGATCAAATAGCCCTAACCGACTCATGCCGTAACGAACTCAGCTTATGGATATCTTTTTTCAAACGTTGGAAGGGATTATCCTTCTTTTATAACAACTTGATTTCTTCCCCAGTCGACATCCAATTATTTACCGATGCCGCCCCCTCCATCGGTTATGGGGGATTTTACCAAGGACGCTGGTTCGCATCTACTTGGCCCTGCCAGCTATCCAATCTACCACAGCCATTAGCATCCTCAGCTCTATTCGAGCTCTATCCCATAGTCATCGCAGCCTTTCTGTGGGGTAAAGAATGGTCCGCTACCAGCATCATTATCCACTGCGACAACGAAGCCACCGTACACTGCGTCAACAAATCTCGTTCCCATTCACCCATGCTAAACCCCCTGTTAAGACGTTTAATTTGGATTTCAGCCTGCGACCAATTCATCATAACCGCAACGCACATTCCCGGGTCAAAAAATCAGATAGCTGACTCTCTCTCTCGTTTTTCTTTTCAGAAATTCAGAACGTTGGCACCGGAGGCGGATCCACTCCCCACCCCAGTACCTCCCTTTTCAGAACTGATATTCCCTTAAACCATCCCTTGAAACCTCTCCTCGATGCTTCCCTCAATTCAATTCTCCAAGCAGTCTCCCCAAGGACCCTCCAGTCATACCTGACATCATGGAAAAGCTTTAAAACTTTCCACTCCGCTTATAACCTGCCATTCCCCGCCTTTTCCCTACTGGCCATCACCTCATTCATCTCCCACCTCAACATAAACAAAAAACTCCAAATCAGTTCCATTAAAGGTTATCTAAGCGGACTACAATTTTTTCACAAGCTTTTATACGGTTCCCCTTCCGCCCATATAGCCAATTCACAGACCTCCCTACTCATCAAAGGTATCCAAAAAACCAATCCCACCCGCCCAGACTCCAGGCAGCCCATAACTTTAAAAATTTTGACCAAATGCATTTCCACACTACGCAGAGGCTACCATTCCGTCCACACCGCCCGCACACTCGACGCCATGTTTATCCTGGCCTTCTTTGGCTTACTCAGATGCTCTGAGCTCGCCATCTCATCCAGTTTCGACCCAGCCATCCACCCCACCATCTCAGATCTAGCAGTGCTGGACGACGAAACCATCTCTTACACCATTAAGCAAAGTAAGACAGACCAAACAAAGAAAGGCCACTTCATTTACATTTTTAACCTCCAATCGCCTATATTACCATACCAAACCCTCCTAGCTTTCCTCCACCTAAGGAAATCACAGTCCAAACTCCCATCCGACCCCCTTTTTACAGACGACTCCAACCGCCCCGTCACTCGCTTCTGGTTCCAAAAGCACCTCAAGGCAGTCCTGCTCCTATCAGGTACCCCAGCCGAAAACTTTTCCAGCCATTCATTCCGAATAGGCGCAGCAACCACAGCGGCCCAGAAAGGCCTTTCCCAACAGCAGATCCAAGAACTCGGTCGCTGGTCGTCACAAGCTTTCAAAAGCTATATTCGATCAGATCGCTCCCACATCAAGGAAGCCCACCAGACCCTAATTGGCCATCCCCTTTAGAATACACCTCCGAAACCCCATAACAACCTCTCCTCTCCATCACCCTCACCCCCCCCCCCCCCCTCCCTCCCACACAATCCCCCCAGCTGTTTTTTTCCTCACTGCCGCAGCAGTGCCCACTCCCGCAGGAGCCTCATCCGCATTTCCCCACGGCCGCAGCAGTGACTGCTCCCGCAGGAGCGCTACCTGTATTTCCTCACTACCGCAGTAGTGACTGCTCCCCTCAGGAGCACTATCTGTATTTCCCCACTGCCGCAGCAGTGTCTGCTCCCGCAAGAGCGCTATATATATTTCCTCACTGCCGCAGCAGTGCTCGCTCCAGCAGGAGCTTTTTCTCCTCCCGGCCCCCCCCCCCCCCCTCCCTCTCCCTTTCCCAACAGCCCCATGCCACCCAGGAACCCCCACCAGCTGTTTTCTTCACTGCCGCAGTAGTGCCTGCTCTAGCAGGAACCTTCTCTATATTTCCCCACTACCGCAGTAGTGCCTGCTCTAGCAGGAACCTTCTCTATATTTCCCCACCGCCACAGCAGTGACTGCTCCCGCAGGAGCACCTTCTGTTTTCCCCACTACCGCAGTAGTGTCCGCTCCCGCAGGAGCTCTCTCTATTTTTCCACTGCCGCAGCAGTGCCTGCCCCCGCTGGAGCTCTCTCTATTTTCCACTGCCGCAGCAGTGACTGCTCCTGCAGGAGCGCTACCTGTATTTCCTCACTGCCGCAGTAGTGAATGCTCCCCTCAGGAGCGCTACCTGTATTTCCTCACTGCCCCAGCAGTGTCTGCTCCCGCAGGAGCGCTACTTATATTTCCTCACTGCCGCAGCAGTGCTCGCTCCAGCAGGAGCCTTTCCCCCCGGCCCCTCCCCTCCCGTCCCCGCAGCAGTGCCCGCTCCCGCAGGAGCCTTTCCCATACTTCCCCACTGCCGCAGCAGTGTCCGCTCCCGCAGGAGCTCCATCAATATCTCCCCACTGCCGCAGCAGTATCCGCCCCGCAGGAGTCCTTCCTATATTCCTCCACTGCCGCAGCAGTGCCCGCTCCCGCAGGAGCCCCATCAATATCTCCCCACTGCCGCAGCAGTGTCTACCCACACCTCCTCCTTTCCCTCCCCACGCTGCCGCAGCAGCACACTTCAGCAGAAGCCGCTTCTTCCTCCAAGATGCCGCAGCATCATTACAAGCGGTGTCCAGCATCCCATCAGCCCTAAGCTATGCAATTTTTGGGGGGGTCTCTTAGCCACTATTCGGCTGCTGTCCCACGATAAGCATTTTTTGGGGAGCTTCTGGGTCCGGGCCAAATGCCGAGCTCGGACCCCTCTCCCCGGGCGAGGGGAGTGCCCCGGGCTCGGGAACGATTACCGAGCTCGGAGCCCTCTCCTCGGACAGCACGCCAAATATGCATACCGTTTATTCAGTTCATTATTAAGTAAGTGTGATCTTGTGAAGTGATGTTTTATAAACAAGTTTCGGGAGGAGCACACGCGGATAATTAACACAGCCAATTCATCATCAGTAATCACATCACTTATCCAATAAACACTAGAGAGAACCCCTATAAATAATCAAGCAGCCTTACCTCCATTATCTCTCGTCTTCCAGAATCCCTCCACCACCCCAACTCCTCACTTCCAGTCCATTTCCACCCCAGCAGGGGGTAGGGGGGAGCTTCTGGGTCCGGGCCAAATGCCGAGCTCGGACCCCTCTCCCCGGGCGAGGGGAGTACCCCGGGCTCGGGAACGATTACCGAGCTCGGAGCCCTCTCCTCGGACAGCACGCCAAATACGCATACCGTTTATTCAGTTCATTATTAAGTAAGTGTGAACTCGTGAAACATGCATTTACTCGCAAAACTATTGCGTTCCCCGAGAAACTTGTATTCGCTTATAAAACGTACTCGGTTACTATCGTAACCTCGGTTCCCTGAGATACGGAACGAGTACTGCGTCTTGTAAAGACGCATATGGGAAAATGCCTTTTTTCTCCTGAACTGAAGTCTTATTTAATCACGCAGTGAAACTGCACGACTATTGGTTCGTGCAGGTGTAGAAAAACGAACCAATGGGTCGGCAGCGGAGCTGCACGAACCTATGGCGACGATACCCGCCAATATTCCCGCCGAAACGGGCGGGGCATCTGGCTATATAAGCGGTCGTTTCGCCATAGGATCCTCTGGTTTACTTCGACTGAAGCGAGGACTGAGTCGTGCAGCTAGCTGGCACGGCAAAGTATTGTTACGACCCTGCGTTCTACTTGTTCGCCTGCTGGTGGCGGTGTTCTTCCAGGAGAGCGTGGGAGATCGCACACCCCTGTTACCTGTTCATCACTTAATTATGGAGAGGATAAAACAGTGGACTCAAACACTCATCTGCACTTCGTCCAGGGGATTGACAGCCTCTGGAGGAGTCACTTCTTTCGCGAACCTTTATTTGTTTACAGCCCATACCAACCTTTTCTGCTCCCCATTTGGATGTTGATTTTCCCCTTTGATTTTGAACCCTAGACTTCGTTATATTAAGTTATTTGTATTTTTGAAGACTAATAAAATCTTGCAAGTCATTATTCTGGTGTACTTGTCCTTTATGTACGGTCGAAACGAGCTGGCCGTAACATAAATTGGGAGTCTCGTCCAGGATCCTATGGGGGTAGGAAACGTTAGTAAGTATGGGTTGTATGTGTATGTTTTTGTGAATGGTTACCTTTACAAATGAGAACTCTGGTGAGTTAGTGTGTTTCCAGCTGGGTTGTGAATGCAATCCTTCCGACGGAGCACTGTTTGTTGTTTTGTTTTGTTATTTTGCCTTTCTTGTTTTTGGTGGTTATCCTGGGTGGAGATTAACTCTCTGTTGGGGGTACGCTTCCGGACTTTCAGTTTGACTGATTGTCGCGGAGTTCAGCGTTTAATGCCGCCCCGAGCCCGGTACATCGCTGAAGACCAGGTAGGATTTAGTTAGTGTTTTCTGAGTTAGGAGCTGGAGTTTTCTCATATTGTAAACGGAAAATCCATTCTACAAAAATAAATAAAGGTAAATTGTTTGTGTATAGTGCGGTTTATTTTTCGCGCTTACACTGTGTTTTGACTTGTGGGAAGTCTTTGGAAGTTTTGGGAATGAGCATAGGTTGCGTAATACGGTGACGTAGTTCCTTTTTGAAGCAGTGGCTTATGGGAGTTGTATTTCGGGTAAACAGCGTCTCACGTGTGTTAGCTAGTAGTTTCGTTTGTGTTATTGTGCGTATACAGATACGAATAAAATGTCTTCGGTGATCGAAGATTTCTTTGTGTGTCCATCAGAAGCTTTGCTTGAGAGTTGTACAAAGGAGCAGTTGGTGCAAATCGCCGAACGCTTCAGTGTCGATCTTACTTCTCAAGAAAAGAGGCTGAAGGAAACTATTGTGACTACTTTGAAGCGGTCACTTGTTGATAGAGGAGTTATAGAAGTAAGCACTGAGTTAATTACTCCCAGTGAATCGTTTGTGTCTACTCCTGCTGAGGTTTATAGTGAAAGTGAGACAAAATTTCCAGAATTGTCTTTGCAAGAGAAGCAATTGTGTTTAGATGCCGCGAAAATTCGTGCTGAACGTGATGATCGCGCTATGAAAGAGTGAGCGGTAGAAAGAGAACATCAGTTAGGTGTGCGAAGAATGGAGCTTGAGTTCGAGAAGGAACGAGAAGAGAGAGCGTTTCAGATAAAAAAATTGGAGTTAGAATTAGCAGCAAAGACAGCTGAAGTTTCACAAGCGAATGTGCCTCCTGTTCCACAACAGCATGCGAATGCAGTTGAACCTGTGTTTGATGTTCACAGAAATATGAGATTAGTGCCACCATTTTCTGAAAAGGAAGTGGATAAATATTTCTATCACTTTGAACGTGTTGCTTTATCCATGAAATGGCCGAAAAGCTTTTGGACTTTGTTGTTACAGTGTGTGTTCACAGGTAAAGCTCAGGAAGTTTATTCTGCACTCTCACTGGAACAGAGTGGTGAGTATGATGTTGTGAAATCTGCTGTGTTACATGCATATGAACTCGTGCCTGAGGCATATCGTCAAAAATTTAGGAATTTGACTAAAGTTGATGAATGTACTCATGTTGAATTTGCAAGAGAAAAAGAGAACTTATTTGATCGCTGGTGTATTTCAATGAAAGTTACATCTAAAGAGCAGCTAAGAGAATTAGTGCTCTTAGAGGAGTTTAAACATTGTGTTCCTCATGCTGTGGCTACGCATCTTACTGAACACAAGGTGAATACACTTTCTGAAGCTGCTATCATGGCTGATGAATTTGTGTTAACCCATCGTCGGTCATTTAGTTCAGTCGGTCTTAAAACCAGCGATATGAGTAAGTCCAAGTTTTGCTTTCAACCTAAGACAAAGACTCCTGTGATGAGTGGGAATATTAGGGCGACAGTTGCTGAACATTCTAGTAAACCGGCCCTCTCACGAGACATGGTTTGCTTTTATTGTAAAAAGCCTGGTCATAAAATATCTGACTGTCTTATTCTTAAGAAGAAAGAGAGATTGTCGAAACCTGTTGCTTTAGTTTCTACCTCACCATTCACTATTGACACTCGTGATGAGAAAGATCGTCATTTATCTAGTTCTAGTGATAAATCTGTTGATCAGTGTATAACTTCATCCGTTGATTATACACCCTTTATCACTGGGGGAAATGTGTTGTAACGTATATCGGCAGGAATTCAACTGTCTACACGTCAGCTAAAGAATCAGCGTCTCTCTAAAACCCCTCCCCCCTTTTGCATCAGCGCAAAAGCGCGCGATTTCGTCCGGTCACAGAACAAAGAGAAATGGCCACTAGAAGATTTCCAAGAGACACATTCATTTCATGATAATAATTCATCTACACAAGGAACATGTGGATATTAATTGTGGTACTCTTCCTCTCATATGCTTGTGGAATATGAATTATTTGGGAAAACGTGGGCTGATTTCTAATCATACTTTAAGCTGGAATGTTTAGGTGGTGTTTAGACTTTTATGAATGGTTGCAAAATTATATGAATCAATAAGATAACGAATGTGATATCATAATGTGTAAACCTGATAAGAGTTTTAAAACATGGGTAAAAGTTATTTCTCATCGCATGAAAAATGCCTTGCGAGAGCAGCCGTGCAGGCGGGGCTTCGCCCCGTACCGACGCTCTGATTGGACCAGCCGCCTTGAGGGATGTCCAAAAAAACGGACTGTTTAAAACGACGCGCGAGTGACGCGCCCTCTCTCTTCTCTTCTTCTCTTGCAACTCTCGGGTGCTCCCGAACTCGTAACGGCGCGCTCCAACGCGCGCAAGGCTGACCTGGAAGCCGGCCCGCTGGACTCTCACAACGAAACCAACCAAAGAAGTCCAAGACCGTGCCAAAGCCGTAACACCACAGAATAACGAGCTCAACAACTTCAGAGGAGAGGGGAGCTTTCCCGGTGACGTCACGCGACAGCGAAGCAAGCCAGCAGAGTTTCCAGAGCAATGCGTGGAGCTGAACACGTGACCCCCGAAACAAAGAACTCACGCGGGAAAACGAATCAACTTCGAGCCTGCTTTATACCAATCCAAGCAAGTACAAACTGAATTCCTAATCCTGACTGAACTGGTTAAAATTTTGATCTGAATGCAGTAACGAAACATACGTATTCGTTCGTGATCTTTTGGCTGGTTGGTTAAGTTATGAAATAGTAAAGAATGTCATTCTTTAAACCTTAACCTCAAAACTCTCTATGTGTTTGTATGTTTGTGTCTTATCAGTTAATCCATTTATGTTAGAATAGCAATATCACGAATAAACCTTTTCCATTTTATAAACAAGTGTCTCTGGAATGTGATTTTAAGTATTTTTATCCTTATTTGCCCTAAAGATAACGCAACCTAGCTCAAAACTAGAAATTATTAATCTCGTGTATCGTTACCTGGGGCCACGGGGAATGTAAGCGAGATTTTAATTGAGATTAACAGAATGTACTTTTTAGTGATTGCTGGACAAGCACTTAATAAGGTGTAAACTGTAAAGAAATATTAATAGGGCTTAATCGAGCATATTAAATATTTAATAACTAATTCCCGGAGCTGAAACAATAGCTCTATATTAAACTGTGATTTTATTACATAAATGGTGGAGGACAAAAGCGGGCAATTAAAGACTAAAATCTGAAAATCAAACCAGAGACAACATACATATTTCTCACTTTTATCCGGAAGAATTGAGTAAATATAGAGAAACAAACGGTTATTTGTGGTATTGCATCCTTGTTTGTGAAACACAGTGAGTTTGAATGAAAGAGAGTGTAACTGTTAACTCGAGTTCGAGAAGAAATTAAACTGCAGTAAATAATTAATAAAAGTCGCTCTAAAGCGCATGAGAGGCGAACGAGCGTGTCCCTTGTTGCCCCTCTCTTAAGGCCTTCGTGGTAATGCTTTTGTTAGTGCGTGTTCCACTGCAAACCCAGCCACGTGACTCTCCCGGTTGTAGAATATTAAAGTAGCTATTTAAGTAATTCTCAGCCCATTTTTGAGTTCACGAGTGAATTCAAACGCACGGCGCTCAAAGGAGTGGCCAGTCGTTTTTGAGAAAGGGAGAAATTTTGCAAATCGATTCGATTGTTTGTTTTTTTATGTGTGCGGTCTAAACAGACAGATATTCGCATGATAGCCCGCCGAGGCTTTGATAATTTATAAGTAACCCGTAGATAAATGTATCTCGTCCTAAATGAGTGAGATTATATGTGCTATAGAAAATTCAAGTCTGAACCAGGCTCGTTGACTCTGAAGCGTGAAGCACATTTTCCTTCTGCCTACAGGCACTGAGTCGCCATAGCGACCAGTTTAACCACGTGGAGACTTAGCCACGTGTAAATAGCATTAGCGCTAAGCTAACAAAGAAACTGTAGCATTGTAGCTTTAGCCATGCTGGTAGCATTACGGCTAGCGATTAGCACATAGCAGTTAAAGCTTGAATGCAGTGGGTGTGTGTGAAAAAGCCACTCACGTTCTCCCTCTCTCATTTAAAAGACTAACACGTTTTAAGTTGGCTGTGTTAATGTTTCCCAATCATCAGTGTTAACAATTTCACAGGTTGGTTTAATATAACAGCTGATTAAAGTCTTCTTACCTTTTGTGGGACCAGCTTAATAACTGGTGGGTTATTAGAAGATAATTCAGTATTACTTTGATAACATAGTGAGGTTGATTTAGTTCAATTATAATGTCTTTTTATGATTTCATAACACATCAATGGATGAGCGCTATTGTTAGGAATTTTTAATTGTTAATTGAATGTCACAATTGATTACAAATTAATTTTGAATTAATTTAATTTAATAAAATTTTCAATTCCTGCTTCCAACAACAGCATCCATTTACGAACCATAAACGCTCTTATAATTTGACCACTACAATAAAACCCTAAGTTATCAAAAGGGCCAGAAATTTTTAATTTCATTTACAAGTAGGATACCGATTGATTATTATTTTTATTTTTTTTGATGTTAATGAGAGGAATGCTTAAGTTTGGAAATTATTTTAATTACTATTATGGGAATCCAAAACTAGTGATTTAGAAGCTGTAAATTAATTTAATAATTAATTATGAATTCGAAAATTCTAATTACATTTAATAATTAATTACACTTCCCGTCTACATTTTGCAACAATATTGGTTTGTCAACTCAATTGCAGATTGCATTTGTAAATTCTAATCCTAAGTGAATCCTATTAATTTTAATTATAACATCATAAATTTTAATTAGAAACCAAATTCTAATTTTTAATTCTAATTCCAAACTTAAATACAAGTCTGGCTCTATCTGTAGGCCACACTTCATTTCCTTAGGTGATCTGATTAACTCAAGTAAAATTAATAATAATTTAATTAAAATAATTTTATTAAATTAAAATTAGTCCTCTTTACTTAGGCCTGAGAGTAGATAGTGCTCCCCCTAGTGCTGTGTTGGAGAAGTGACAGTGACACCATACCGTCAAAGTCATTTCTCACCAATCTGGAGCATAAAACGTAACCTTAGCATAGCGACTCAACAGCACCACCTTGTGCCAACGTATTAGTTTTAAATCTTGGGAATAAATCTTAATTTCTCTTTTCTTTTCTCCCTGTTACTAACTTCTAATTTGACTTGTTTGCTTAAAGCTGACCAGGGGAAGATCACGAATAGAGCGAAATGTCACAATTGAACAGATATGTATGAAACTTGAGAACCACATTCAAACTGTTTATCATTTACCCTCTATTGTGAAATCCTACCCCTCCCAGTTAAAGCAGGTGCAATGAGAAGATAGACATCGGCAACATTTTTAAACACGCGCGAAACACGCTGACCAGCGTTGCGGTGTAAAATCCTGCCATTAAGGGACAAGCACTGTCATTGCTGTTATTTTCCTCCATCAAGGAGAAAATTGAAATAGCAATAACAGTCTTATTACAAAAAGAGAAAACTCGCCTACAATCCTCTGATTAGAAGCGTCCTTCTAAATCAGACTTAACAAAGCGAAGAGAGAATCTGCTATTAAAAGAGAGATCGGTCTAGTGTTATTGTCCCTGTGTACTCATTCTGTTAGTGTGCTTTTCTTTCTGTTTCCCAACAGTGCTGCCTCTACGTGGGCGCAATTTCTACGCAGAAGCTGCAAATTACACGCACCCCACCACAGAGGACCACAGAAACAGAATCACACTCAACACTAGCATACACTACACTGTGCACATTCACACCCCTGTTGTTTTGTTTGTGTTTTTGTTTTGCTTTGTTTCCCATCCAAGGTCTGTGTCAGTTCGGTCCAAGATCCCATCACCGCCAGAACATGTATCACCAGCCAGAACATGTCGGTCACTGGGAAGGACTGGAAATGTGGCTAAGTGCTACAACAAACAGCATCCTCCCTAAAGCTGCTGAAGCACTCCAACATCAGACACAGGACCAACTAGATGACAACATCACAAGCATCATGAGACAAGACCCAAGTCAAAACTACAATCACAAAGAATTAGCCAAGATCACCTCAAGCTTAAGTCACACACTCATCGCCACCCTCAAACTGAGCGACAAGTACGCCGCACAACGCCAGCAGGAGCTGACAAGCGCACAACGACGCATAGAGCAGCTGGAACGTGAAGCTCAGGTACGACGGGAAGGGACCGATGAGGTGGAGCAAGGCGCCGATGAGGAAATCAACAGGCTAAAAGAAACTCTAGAAGCTACCGGCCACGAAATGCAGCAACTCAAAGAGGACTTCGCTGATCGTGCAGACAAGCTACAGTATGCAGAGAAGCTACTAGAGAAGGCAAAGACTGACTTCAGGGACAAAAACAGCAGAATCAAGGCCCTCGAAGCTCATTTGGCTGAATCAAGAAACGAGATCAGCCGCCTAACACAACAGCTCGACTACGTCACAGAGGAGTCTGAAAGTTTCCAAGAGGAACTCAAGCACGCTTACGAACTACGCCATGAGCCGTCAAGGACAGGACGTGCACCAACCGCACCCCTGCCAAGCAGGACCAAGTCACCTGTGCCTGGACTGACACGTGAACATAAGACAGAGGGGGTGATGTTAAAACAGTCACCAGCGCCGTCTGAAGAACTTTATATCACGACAGAACCAGAAGAATCTGCTGCAGCCAGCCGCAGATCGTCGCACAGCTTGGACCTAAAAGACCTTGACAAGCTCGCCCGAAACGTTAGCAAATTCAACCCCAGCGTGCCAAACAGCCAAACGGTCCAGGCGTATCTGCAAGATATTGATTTCCATCTGGAAATGCGACCTAACGTTACGGACAAAGATAAACTCTATTTACTCCGAACGACATCCAGCCCTGAAGTACGCAGCTTCCTGGACCGGCAGCCTGTTAACACAAAGACTGATTACCAACGGCTGCGAAAAGCCCTTATTAAAGAGTTCGCCGACCCTGAGTCCGATCAAGGCTTAGTGGCTGCCCTGGAGACGAGACAAGGACGTCACGACACTCCTCAAGCTTACTATAGTCGACTCAGACAAGCATATTTTGGAACTCGCAATGATTCTGACATGGAAGATGAACTGAACTTTAAAACTCTCTTCCTCAGGAATCTTCATCCTGGCATAAGCCACCATCTTGGCGTTCTCGCATGTCCACGAACGATGAACACTCAACAGTTGCGAGACTTGGTGCAAAAGGCCTACTACAAACAAAAGATGGCCTCAGAAAAGAACACAAAAACCCCAGCAGTTCTTGATTTCAACATGCAACACCATGAACTGGCTCTAGAGGGCACCCAACGCCAAGACAGCGCTAAGCCACCACACAGAGAATGGAATGCACTCCCGTCCAACAGAGAACGAGACCCACACGCTGACACTCGACCTGAACAGAGGTATGACCGATGGGATGAACCGCGTGGACGTCAACGCTCACCTGGACGACACTGGGAGAAGTGGTCTCATGAGAATCAGTGGGAAAAGGAAGACGAACCAGAGTCAGCCTGACTAGCTGTCAGGCGGAACGGCAGTGCCAAGCTGAACAAATCAGCCCCAGAAAACAGCACCGCTTCACCTTGCTCTCAGAGGACAGTAAACACCCTAACTTCAGATGGACATGAAACCCCACCTGAAAACCCAGCAACAGAGTTAAACACTAACTCAACACCAATACTCCAAATCACAGCAGCGTCCAACAAACACCTGCTGATGAAACTCCAAGTTCCTGAAAGTGCTGTCTCAGTCACCTGCCATTCCTCCGGAGAACACCAGATCAGGTCTGACATCCTAAACGTTTCCTCCCAAACTCCAGCCCCTCAAATGACCAAAACGATGCCCTCACCACAGCAGGTGCCTCACATGAAGAGTCCTGGACCTTTCATGCCCTCCCACCCAACCCTACAGTGGCAGCAGTAACCCGCCGCCAGCACGCCACTGGCGAGCACACCCCTGCCCTCCTGCATTACCATACCACCTCAGTTCGCTGCTGACGATCTCCTCACCCTCACATGCGGATTCGTCACTACGAACCATGACAGCTCACATGTCAAAACCATGTAACACATCCTCCGAGCTCCGCAAGCTCCACCCTGTCGACTACATGCTGCATCTGCAAGACGGTGTCCACACATATGTCCCTGAGCCACTCACTGCGCCACAGCTCGTAGTACCTCACGGCCAGAGGGGGAGTATGCTGACACACGCACACGATGCACCATGATGGGTTGCCAATGCCAACCGGCAAATCCAAACCACCGACAGGAAAAGGGGGAAGATCCGACCCACTGACACAGACCGACAACCATATGCACCACACAAGCATAACTATTGTCATTTTAGGAAAACATATAGCAACCATGCTTAGACACAACCCATATTCTCTCCTCCGCAGCACTGCTAGGACCAATCTAGTAGAGAGGAGTTACTCTCAATTTTTTTTATTTTTTTTTCCATTATTATATAATTTTTTTTTATTAATTTTTTTTTTTAATTTTGTTTTTAGTTTAAATTTTTTCTTTTTTTTTAATTTACTTTATCGTTTGGGTTCTTTATCGCGTGTCTCACTTTGTGTTTCCTTTCCTCTCTTTCACTTTGAACCCCTTAACCAAACCTTGAATCCAGGTCCTGAAATTGAGATCGACTTCCGTCAGTAAAGTCGTTGTAATTCGCTGTGAGAACCGCTGTCGACCGATCGAGGCCACCCGCCAAAATCATGAACGACATGATACACGATGTAAGTTCCTCGATTGACAACGTAGCCATGAATAGGATTCCGTGCTACACGATACCTCTTAGCCTTGTTCAAACGTTGTAACTTCGGCCACTGCGGGCCCCGCTAGTCTCATCCAAACCCATCTCGCCCCCTTTCCCGGTAGCGCTATTCCCATATACGCAAACCCGGAAACAGGTGATTTAGTTGTTTTTAGTTTGCCCATTATCGACGTTAATAATGTTTACCGGCTCAAAGACGTTGTGAATGTGGGATCACGGCAAGGGAAAACCTATGTCAAAATCCACGCTCCTAAAGTCGCTGCGTATTACGAGAACAACGAGCAGTTGTATCTGGCCCCAAACTTAAAGATGGGCACGCTCACTTAGGACATTCACTCCCCCTACCCGAGTAAACTCTGCGTACGCGATAATACCAAGGGCATCTGCGGTTTAGAATCCATTAAACCCGACACTAGCTGCCCCGCCGAAGCAACACCACGTTCTCAAGTTGAGGTAACGCAAGCCGAAATCATCAGAAACCGATGGCTGGTCAACACCGCAGCACGAACAGCCACCCTCACATGCGATTAACACGACACCACTACGCGCATTAATTTGCCCAACCAAACGTTATGGATCACTGCCCCGAAGGGCGCGATCCTCCATATTGACGAGTTAGCATTGTATCACCTCACCGACGATGAATGTCAGGTTGAAATCGAAATCTCTTATTGAATTGACACCGGCTGACAGCGCTAGAAGCTATCGCTCGCCTTCCGCCCGCCGGCGCGCCAATTATTCGGTCCTGGTCTGCCGCTGACACGGCGCTTTGTATCTCTACTATCGTAGGATATCTTATTGAATTTGACACTGGCCTTCCTCCTACACAAGCGAGTGAACGTCGTTCAAGAGTCTCTCAACAAATGCACGTCAGGCGTCCCTCGCCTCTTTCGACGTGGTAATTCCGACCTAGAATCCGAACCCGAGAATTCGACCAACCTGACTGAGATCATGCCTATACCGCCTCGTCGAGCCCCTGACAATTAAAACAGTCAAAAATGACCCAATTGTCAATAATGATAAACAATGCACCCCTATGTCTTCTCAAGTTTCTAACCTGTTCCTTCCCAAATTACCCTGCACCAGGCTTTAGTCAGTGATAGGAATGATGTTTGTGTCTTGTATGTGCCTGTTCTTCCTGCCTCTTGTTCCAGGGCCTTGACGAGGTTCCATCAGGGAACATCACCAAGCCCGAGGGGGATATGTAACGTATATCGGCAGGAATTCAACTGTCTACACGTCAGCTAAAGAATCAGCGTCTCTCTAAAACCCCTCCCCCCTTTTGCATCAGCGCAAAAGCGCGCGATTTCGTCCGGTCACAGACCAAAGAGAAATGGCCACTAGAAGATTTCCAAGAGACACATTCATTTCATGATAATAATTCATCTACACAAGGAACATGTGGATATTAATTGTGGTACTCTTCCTCTCATATGCTTGTGGAATATGAATTATTTGGGAAAACGTGGGCTGATTTCTAATCATACTTTAAGCTGGAATGTTTAGGTGGTGTTTAGACTTTTATGAATGGTTGCAAAATTATATGAATCAATAAGATAACGAATGTGATATCATAATGTGTAAACCTGATAAGAGTTTTAAAACATGGGTAAAAGTTATTTCTCATCGCATGAAAAATGCCTTGCGAGAGCAGCCGTGCAGGCGGGGCTTCGCCCCGTACCGACGCTCTGATTGGACCAGCCGCCTTGAGGGATGTCCAAAAAAACGGACTGTTTAAAACGACGCGTGAGTGACGCGCCCTCTCTCTTCTCTTCTTCTCTTGCAACTCTCGGGTGCTCCCGAACTCGTAACGGCGCGCTCCAACGCGCGCAAGGCTGACCTGGAAGCCGGCCCGCTGGACTCTCACAACGAAACCAACCAAAGAAGTCCAAGACCGTGCCAAAGCCGTAACACCACAGAATAACGAGCTCAACAACTTCAGAGGAGAGGGGAGCTTTCCCGGTGACGTCACGCGACAGCGAAGCAAGCCAGCAGAGTTTCCAGAGCAATGCGTGGAGCTGAACACGTGACCCCCGAAACAAAGAACTCACGCGGGAAAACGAATCAACTTCGAGCCTGCTTTATACCAATCCAAGCAAGTACAAACTGAATTCCTAATCCTGACTGAACTGGTTAAAATTTTGATCTGAATGCAGTAACGAAACATACGTATTCGTTCGTGATCTTTTGGCTGGTTGGTTAAGTTATGAAATAGTAAAGAATGTCATTCTTTAAACCTTAACCTCAAAACTCTCTATGTGTTTGTATGTTTGTGTCTTATCAGTTAATCCATTTATGTTAGAATAGCAATATCACGAATAAACCTTTTCCATTTTATAAACAAGTGTCTCTGGAATGTGATTTTAAGTATTTTTATCCTTATTTGCCCTAAAGATAACGCAACCTAGCTCAAAACTAGAAATTATTAATCTCGTGTATCGTTACCTGGGGCCACGGGGAATGTAAGCGAGATTTTAATTGAGATTAACAGAATGTACTTTTTAGTGATTGCTGGACAAGCACTTAATAAGGTGTAAACTGTAAAGAAATATTAATAGGGCTTAATCGAGCATATTAAATATTTAATAACTAATTCCCGGAGCTGAAACAATAGCTCTATATTAAACTGTGATTTTATTACAGTGTCATTGCCTGGTTCAAACGAAACGGTGCCAGTACGTCTTCTTCGAGATACGGGAGCCGCGCAGTCGTTTCTTTTAGAAGGAATTTTGCCTTTAACTTCTGAAACTGCTACTGGAACTCATGTATTAGTGCGAGGTTTTGAGATGGGGTTTATTGAGGTGCCTTTGCATCGAATCCATCTTTCCTCTGCCATTGTATCTGGTGATGTAATAGTTGGTGTTCGTTCTGCACTTCCAGTCCCTGGGATTACATTTATTCTGGGAAATGATTTAGCTGGTGGGAATGTTTGGGGACGGAGTGGTGTGGCAGCTCCGCCCATAATAGCATGTATACCTAGGAAATCTGATGTTAAAAATTGTAGAGAATTTCCAGATTTGTTTCCAGCTTGTGCAGTTACTCGATCAATGGCTAAACCATTATCTGAAAATCAAGTTGAAGTTCCACTGCATGACACTTTCTTTTATACTGTTAATACAGGTGAGCTAGGATCTGATGTGTCTAAATGTCCTGAGCAAAGAGACCTGAAGTCCTTCCCTTCGTTGTCTTCTGACCAGAAAGATTCAACAGTGCTGCAAAGTGAATCTGCTGATACATCTGAGGTTCTATCCACTCTTGAGAAAACTAATGTTGATCTCTCTGTTGATGACTGTTCTCTGACTTCTTTGTTACAGATCTCTCGAGAGGATTTAATTAGAGCTCAACTGAGCGATGACACTCTTAAACCTTTATTTTTTGCAGCAGGGTCTAAGAAGTGTTCCGATGCTCCATCCTCTTCGTACTTTCTTGATGATGGTCTGCTTTGTCGGACAGTGGTCCTGCATAAAGATGTTTCTCTAGAACCTAAAACTCAGATTGTGGTTCCTATTACAGTGAGAGACTCTGTGTTGCATTTGGCTCATCAAGGACTTGCTGGTCATACCGGAGTTCGTAAAACGTATGATCGGGTCTTGCGGCAGTTCTATTGGCCTAAGGTAAAACGAGATGTGGCAAAACATATTCGATCTTGTCATACATGCCAGATCACCGGTAAACCGAATCAAAAAGTGCCTGTTGCTCCGTTGCAGCCTATTTCCGTCGTTTCCACTCCTTTCGAGCATTTGATAATTGACTGTGTTGGTCCTTTGCCCCGGTCTAAGACTGGTCACCAATACCTTCTAACCGTTATGTGCCAGACTACTCGTTATCCTGCTGCTTATCCGTTAAGGTCCATCACTACAAAATCTGTCTTGAAGGCCCTCACTAATTTTATGTCGACCTTTGGAATTCCCAAAGTTATTCAATCCGATCAGGGTTCGAACTTCATGTCAAAACAGTTCTCAAAAGCCCTGCGTCAACTTCGAGTAGACCACAATATTTCTAGTGCCTATCATCCGCAGAGTCAAGGAGTTCTTGAGAGGTTTCATCAAACCCTGAAGTCCCTTTTGAGGTCGTATTGTGTGGAACTCGATGCGGATTGGGAAGAAGGTCTGCCGTGGATGTTATTAGCGATACGTGAGGTAATCCAAGAAAGCCTTGGGTTTAGCCCAAATGAATTGGTGTTCGGACATGTAGTGCGAGGACCTACAGCTGTGTTAGCTGAGGGGTGGCGAATGTCTAAACCTTCTGAAAACATTGCAGATTATGTGAATGGATTTCGACGTAGATTGTATGAGGCACGAGCTCTCGCTAAAAAGAAGTTGAGTAAGTCTCAGATAAAAATGCAACAACATTTTGACAGAAAAGCTAAGTTGAGAGAGTTTCAGGTGGGTGATCAAGTACTGGCTTTGCTGCCTCTACCTGCCAACCCATTTCAGGCTAAATTTACAGGCCCCTACAGTGTAGTTAAACGTCTTTCCAATAATAATTATCTGTTGAATACTCCTGACCGGAGGAAAAAAGTACAAGTCTGTCATAGTAACCTGTTGAAATTGTATATAGCTCCTGTTCGTTCTGTTACTGTTAATGTGGTAAACTCTTTTCCAGAATCGTCTCCTCTCTTTCGCAGCACGAGTGGGGATTCTTTAGAGAATGCTGATGAAGATGAGAGTTTTCTTTCTCGAGAAAAGGTCGACGGGCGACTTAAAAACTCTGAGATTCTTCTTAACCTGTCCTCTCATCTATCTTATTTGACAAAGAAAGAGAGGAGTGATGTCACTGAATTGGTGGTGTCATTTCCCTCTCTCTTCCTTGATGTTCCTGGTCGCACTTCTATCATAGAACATGATATCGACGTAGGAACCTCATGTCCAGTTAAACAGAACGCCTATCGAGTCAATCCTTTTAAAAGAGATTTGCTGAAACAAGAGGTGAACTATCTGCTTACTCATAGTCTGGCTGAATTTAGTTTCAGTTCATGGAGTTCTCCTTGTGTTCTAGTAAATAAACCTGATGGCTCATATCGATTCTGCACAGATTATCGAAAACTTAACTCTGTGACAAAGCCGGACTGTTTCCCTTTACCTCGAGTTGATGACTGCGTCGATCATATTGGCTCTGCCCGTTACGTTAGTAAATTCGACCTCTTAAAGGGGTATTGGCAAGTGCCTTTGACTAATCGTGCAAAGGAATTATCTGCCTTCGTTACACCTGATGCTTTCCTGCAGTATACGGTAATGCCTTTCGGAGTTCGAAATGCACCTGCGACTTTCCAGCGACTCGTAAACCGTATACTGTATGGAATGTCAGGATGTGAGGCATATCTTGATGACATCGTGTTGTATAGTTCGTCCTGGTCTGAGCATCTTAACCAGATTAAGGAACTTTTTTCTCGTTTAGCAAAGGCTAATCTTACAGTTAATCTCGCTAAGTCTGAATTCGCGAAGGCAACCGTTACCTATTTGGGTAAGGTAGTGGGAAATGGTTGTGTAAAGCCTATTGAGACTAAAGTTGAAGCCATTTGTAACTTTCCAGCTCCCACCACTCGTCGTGAATTGCGACGATTTCTCGGCATGGTGGGATATTATCGGAGTTTTTGCGAAAATTTTGCCAGTGTAGTCTCACCTCTTACCGATTTATTGAGTCCGAAGTTATCTTTTCAGTGGACTGAGTCCTGTCAGCAGGCTTTCGAAAATTGTAAGGCTTTGCTGGCATGTGCCCCTGTTTTGGCAGCTCTGAATTTTGACAAGTCTTTTAGTCTTGCAATTGATGCGAGTGCTTGCGGTGCGGGCGCTGTTCTCTTGCAGGAGGATTCGAACCAGGTTCAACATCCTGTAAGTTACTTTTCTAAGAAATTTAATCGACATCAACAGGTATATTCCACCATTGAGAGAGAGGCTCTTGCCCTAGTGTTGGCCGTACAACATTTTGAGATCTATCTAGGGTCAATTGCTGCGCCGATTATCATTTATACGGATCATAATCCTTTGGTCTTCCTGAATCGAATGAGGAATCGAAATCAGCGCCTTATGCGATGGAGTCTCATTTTACAACCTTTCCATCTCGAGATTAAACATATTCGAGGAAAAGATAATGTTATAGCTGACACACTTTCTAGAGCGTAAAATCATTTTTACGTTGTTTGTTCCTTTTTGCATCTCTAGGGCCCAGAGGTGTTAAAGAAGAGAAAACGACGTTCCTTTGGACCACCGGAACTTATTGTGTTCGTTCTGGATAGTGTTTAACTGACTTTTCTTTGTTTTTGTTTTTAGATTCGTTGCCGAATCTTTTTTTTTAGGAGGGAGGTGTTACGACCCTGCGTTCTACTTGTTCGCCTGCTGGTGGCGGTGTTCTTCCAGGAGAGCGTGGGAGATCGCACACCCCTGTTACCTGTTCATCACTTAATTATGGAGAGGATAAAACAGTGGACTCAAACACTCATCTGCACTTCGTCCAGGGGATTGACAGCCTCTGGAGGAGTCACTTCTTTCGCGAACCTTTATTTGTTTACAGCCCATACCAACCTTTTCTGCTCCCCATTTGGATGTTGATTTTCCCCTTTGATTTTGAACCCTAGACTTCGTTATATTAAGTTATTTGTATTTTTGAAGACTAATAAAATCTTGCAAGTCATTATTCTGGTGTACTTGTCCTTTATGTACGGTCGAAACGAGCTGGCCGTAACAGTATGCAGTACTCGTTCCGTATCTCAGGGAACCGAGGTTACGATAGTAACCGAGTACGTTCCCTATCGATACTCCACTCGTACTGCGTCTTGTAAAGATGCATATGGGAACTGAATTTAATCACGCCGTGCTAGGGTAGATGAACGACTGTATATACTTCCATAAACATAAATGCCCATAGGGAAGTAAGTAGTATACTTCAGGCTAAAGCGAGCTAAACTCATAGAGGTCATGCTCGGCCTGGATAATCGTTCCACTTCTGTATACTCAGTTAACCGGAGTATGCAGGGTGCCAATTAGAGAGCCTGAGCGCATTGCAGTCAAGAAATCTCTGACAGGATTGTTCCCACAGCGTATGTGTACAAGCTCATCTAAGCAGAGAGGACTCTGGCCTGTAAGGCCGGTATGTCCAGGTTATAAAACCTAGCAAAGGTGGACGGAGTGGCCCAGCCAGCCGCCGTACAAATCTCTGTAATGGATACACCGCTAGACCACGCCCATGACGAGGCGATGCCTCTAGTCGAATGGGCTCATACTCCAATGGGGCATTGCAGGCCCAAAGAAGAGTATGCCAGCATGACAGAATCCACTATCCACTTAGAGAGTCTCTGCTTCGTGACCGGATGTCCTTTGGTGCGGTTACCGAAGCTAACAAAGAGCTGTTCCGTATGCCTAAAAGGGGCGGAATGCTCAAAGTAGATTCTCAGAGCTCTGACAGGGCATAACAAAGATAACTCCCGGTCCTCCTCAGATGGAGGAAGCGCGGAGAGCGTGATGACCTGAGCTCTGAATGGGGTTGAAAGTACCTTAGGTACATAACCATGCCTTGGTTTCAGGACGACCTTGGAGTCGTTAGGCCCGAATTCCAGGCAGGCAGGGCTAGTAGAGAGCGCCTGCAGGTCTCCAACTCGCTTAACCGACGCTAGTGCTAGTAGCAGAGCAGTTTTCAGCGAAAGTGACCGGAGGTCCGTAGACTGTAGCGGCTCAAAGGGAGGGCCTTTCAAAGCCCTCAGTACAGTGGGCAGATCCCATGTAGGGACAGTAAGGGGCCGAGGTGGATTCAACCTCCTGGCTCCCTTCAGAAAACGGACAACTGAGTTGTCTCTGCCTACTGACTGGCCCGCTATAGGGGCATGAAAGGCCGCTATAGCTGCTACGAACACCTTGAGTGTAGAGTGAGAACGTCCTTTATCTAGCAGTTCCTGCAGAAAGGACAGAACCACCGTTAACTCAGAGGTAGAGCCACTTAAGGGCGTAGAGGCGTCTCGTAGACGGGGCTCTAGCATCAGAAATGGTGTTTAACACTCGCTCTGGGAGGCCAGTAGGCTCCCATTGAGCGGCCAAATGTAGAGAGCCCACAGCTCGGGTCGAGGGTGCCATATTGTTCCGTTCGCCTGAGAGAGGAGATCCCGTCTCAGGGGCACGGGCCAGGGGGCTGCTGTCAGTAGCTGAGTCAGCTCTGACAACCAAGGTTGGTTCCTCCACAAGGGGGCCACCAATAGCACCTTGTGACCCTGTTCCCTGATACGCCTGACAACTTGTGGAAGCAGGGCGATCGGGGGGAATGCATAAAGGAGGAGGTTGGGCCAGTCATGGGCCAACGCGTCCCTGTCCTTCGAATAATAAGTTGGGCAGTGAGAGTTGTCTTTGGAGGCGAAAAGGTCTACTTCTGCCTTGCCAAAGGTCTTCCAGATCTTCTGAACCATCTGCGGATGGAGCATCCTCTCCTCTGAGGGGACATTGCTCCGAGATAACATATCCGCTCCTTGGTTCAGTCTGCCCGGCAGGTGTGCTGCCCTCAGCGAGTGCAGGTTGAGCTGAGCCCATTCAAAACGGCGCTCTGCCAGAATAAAGAGGCGCTTCGAGGAGACACCTCCCTGGTGATTTATATAGGACACCACGGACATGTTGTCTGAGCGAATCAGCACATGGCGTCCTATTAGATCCGGCAGGAAAAACTGGCAGGCTCGACAAACTGCTAGCATTTCCAAGCAGTTGATGTGGAAGCCGCTCTCCATCTTCGACCAATGGCCGAAGGTCGGTTTGCCTTCGCACAGCGCCCCCCAAGCTGTGTTGGAGGCATCTGTCGTGACAACTTTCCTGGTGTGGACCAACCCCATGGCCACGCCCTTCTCCATCCACCGTGGGTTCTTCCAGGGGGTCAGGGCTGTTACACAGGCCTGATTCACCCTGATATGCAAGCGTCCGTGACGCCATGCGTTGTGTGGAACCCGTGGTTTCAAACCAGCGTTGAAGGGGGCGCATGCGGAGCAGGCCCAGCTGTAACACTGGCGATGCTGCGGCCATAAGGCCCAGCATTCTCTGAAACACTTTGAGTGGGCGAGCGGTGTCGCTCTTGAAGGTGGCCGCGAGTTTCTGAATGGCCAGAGCGCGTTCTGGCGCTATCACCGCTCTCATGTGAGCTGAGTCCAGAACTGTACCCAGGAACGATATTCGTTGGCTGGGAGACAGTGCGCTTTTGGCGAAATTGACCCTGAGCCCCAGGCGCTCTAAGTGGCTGAGGATGAGGGTTCTGTGTGAAAGTAGTTCCACCTCTGACTGGGCCAGAATGAGCCAGTCGTCGAGGTGGTTGAGAATGCGGATTCCCATCTGTCTCAGAGGGGAAAGAGCCGCGTCCATGCACTTCGTAAAAGTACGGGGGGCCAGAGACAGCCCAAAGGGTAGGACCGTGTACTGGTAAGCCACTCCCTCGAAGGCGAATCTCAAGAATCATCTGTGATGGGGGGCTATCTGGATGTGAAAGTATGCGTCTTTCAGGTCCAGAGAACAGAACCAGTCCTCTGTGCGAATCTGCGAGAGGATCTGCTTCAGTGTGATCACCCTGAACGGCCGTCTCATGAGGGCGTGATTCAGGCGTCTGAGATCGAGGATGGGCCGGAGGCCGCCATCCTTTTTGGGGACGAGGAAGTAACGGCTGTAAAAGCCTGACTCGCTCAAAGCTGGAGAAACCATTTCTATGGCTCCTTTTTCCAGCAGCGTCATTACCTCTGAGCGCAGAACGCGAGCGTTCTCGCCCTGCACCGAGGTGGAGACCACGCCGCTGAAGCGCGGGGGTCTTCAAGCGAATTGGAGTGAATAACCTCATTTTATTATCCCCATAACCCACTCTGACACTCCGGGGATTGGCCTGCCAGGCCTCGGCCCGCGTGGCAAGGGGTTGGATAAACTCGAGTGGCCGGCTGCACGGAGGCAGGGCACTCGTGAGGGACGGAAGAGGAAAATTGCTCTCTTTTTGAGAATGTTTGTGTTTTATTTTTTCCGCTATCACAGCGGACAATTGCATGGTCGCTTGTACGGACCCTGTAGCAACAGACACAATTCCCTCTGCACCCGGAAAAGAACGGGGTGCCAAGAGGTTTCTCATGAGAGGCCTTTTGGTGGGCGGTCCGGCCGTGGCGGGACTCGACCCTCTCCCTTCCTGTCCTGCAGATCAAGAGGACGCCGGGCGCACAGGGTCCAACGCTATCTTGAGTCGGGGGCCCTGGCGCGTCGGAGGGGGGTGGCGTCTGGCTGAGCGTGAACGCCCTCGCGGCTGCTGAGTTCTAGCAGGCTGAGGGGCGTAAACGGCAGGTGCAGGTTTCGCAGGCTGCTGAGTCGGCGCAGTCCTGGGGCGACTCTGAGCAGCTGCTGGGCTGGAGCGCTTGGGCAGGAAGTGTCGCATAGCCTGTGACGCCTTCTGTGCTTCTGTGAAGCACTCAGCGAATCCTTTCACCGCAGGTCCAAAGAGGCCGCTGGGGGAAATTGGAGCATCAAGGAAGGAGACCCTGTCCGCATCCTTGATCTCCGTCAGCGTGAGCCACAGGTGGCGCTCGAGCACTACCAGGCTGGCCATAGACCTTCCTATGGCTTGGGCGGTAGTCTTGGTGGCTCGCAAAGCTAGGTCCGTTGCGCTTCTCAGCTCCCTGAGAGTCGCAGGATCAGGCTCAGACTCGTCTATGGCAGAGAGGAGCTTGGCCTGATAGACCTGAAGAACCGCCATAGAGTGGAGCGCCGAAGCCGCCTGTCCAGCTGAAGCGTAGGAGTGTCCAGCGAGCGCTGAAATGGTCCTGCATGGCTTGGACGGGTGACTGGCTTTCGCCTTCCAGCCGATGGCAGTGGGTGGGCAGAGATGTGCAGCCACTGACTCATCCAGTTGAGGCATCCTCTCATATCCCTTTTCTTCAGCGCCGTCAACCGTAGTGAGGGCAGATGAAGCAGAAGTACGGAGGCGGGCAGAGTAAGGGGAGCGCCAAGATCTCGTGAGCTCGTCGTGAACTTCAGGGAAGAACGGCGATGGTCGTTGTTGAGGGGCCTGACGGCGTCACAGCAGAAACCACTCATCCAGACGGCTGCGAGAGGGCTCCTCTGGTGGAGACCACTCCAAACATTTTCCCATATGCGTCTTTACAAGACGCAGTACGAGTGGAGTATCGATAGGGAACTATTGCGTTCCCCAAGAAACATGCATTCGCTCGCAAAACTATTGCGTTCCCCGAGAAACATGCATTTACTCGCAAAACTATTGCGTTCCCCGAGAAACATGCATTCGCTTATAAAACTATTGCGTTCCCCAAGAAACATGCATTTGCTCGCAAAACTATTGCGTTCCCCAAGAAACATGCATTTGCTCGCAAAACAATTGCGTCCTTCCAAGAAACTTGTATTCGCTTATAAAACTATTGTGTTCCCCGAGAAACTTGTATTTGCTCGCAAAACTATTGTGTTCCCCGAGAAACTTGTATTCGCTTATAAAACTATTGTGTTCCCCGAGAAACTTGTATTCGCTTATAAAACTATTGTGTTCCCCGAGAAACTTGTATTCGCTTATAAAACTATTGTGTTCCCCGAGAAACTTGTATTCGCTTATAAAACTATTGCTTTTCCCCAAGAAACATGCATTCGCTTATAAAACTATTGCGTTCCCCGAGAAACATGCATTCGCTCGCAAAACTATTGCGTTCCCCGAGAAACATGCATTTACTCGCAAAACTATTGCGTTCCCCGAGAAACATGCATTTACTCGCAAAACTATTGCGTTCCCCGAGAAACATGCATTTGCTCGCAAAACTATTGCGTTCCCCGAGAAACATGCATTCGCTTATAAAACTATTGCGTTCCCCGAGAAACTTGTATTCGCTTATAAAACTATTGCGTTCCCCGAGAAACATGCATTTGCTCGCAAAACTATTGCGTTCCCCGAGAAACATGCATTCGCTCGCAAAACTATTGCGTTCCCCGAGAAACATGCATTCGCTTATAAAACTATTGCGTTCCCCGAGAAACATGCATTCGCTTATAAAACTATTGCGTTCCCCGAGAAACATGCATTCGCTCGCAAAACTATTGCGTTCCCCGAGAAACTTGTATTCGCTTATAAAACTATTGCGTTCCCCGAGAAACATGCATTCGCTCGCAAAACTATTGCGTTCCCCAAGAAACATGCATTCGCTCGCAAAACTATTGCGTTCCCCGAGAAACATGCATTTACTCGCAAAACTATTGCGTTCCCCGAGAAACATGCATTTACTCGCAAAACTATTGCGTTCCCCGAGAAACATGCATTTGCTCGCAAAACTATTGCGTTCCCCGAGAAACATGCATTCGCTTATAAAACTATTGCGTTCCCCGAGAAACTTGTATTCGCTTATAAAACTATTGCGTTCCCCGAGAAACATGCATTTGCTCGCAAAACTATTGCGTTCCCCGAGAAACATGCATTCGCTTATAAAACTATTGCGTTCCCCGAGAAACATGCATTTGCTCGCAAAACTATTGCGTTCCCCGAGAAACATGCATTCGCTCGCAAAACTATTGCGTCCTTCCAAGAAACTTGTATTCGCTTATAAAACTATTGCGTTCCCCGAGAAACTTGTATTCGCTTATAAAACTATTGCGTTCCCCGAGAAACTTGTATTTGCTCGCAAAACTATTGTGTTCCCCGAGAAACTTGTATTCGCTTATAAAACTATTGCGTTCCCCGAGAAACTTGTATTCGCTTATAAAACTATTGCGTTCCCCGAGAAACTTGTATTCGCTTATAAAACTATTGCGTTCCCCGAGAAACTTGTATTCGCTTATAAAACTATTGCGTTCCCCGAGAAACATGCATTTACTCGCAAAACTATTGCGTTCCCCGAGAAACATGCATTCGCTTATAAAACTATTGCGTTCCCCAAGAAACATGCATTTGCTCGCAAAACAATTGCGTCCTTCCAAGAAACTTGTATTCGCTTATAAAACTATTGTGTTCCCCGAGAAACTTGTATTTGCTCGCAAAACTATTGTGTTCCCCGAGAAACTTGTATTCGCTTATAAAACTATTGTGTTCCCCGAGAAACTTGTATTCGCTTATAAAACTATTGTGTTCCCCGAGAAACTTGTATTCGCTTATAAAACTATTGTGTTCCCCGAGAAACTTGTATTCGCTTATAAAACTATTGTGTTCCCCGAGAAACTTGTATTCGCTTATAAAACTATTGTGTTCCCCGAGAAACTTGTATTCGCTTATAAAACTATTGCGTTCCCCGAGAAACTTGTATTCGCTTATAAAACTATTGCGTTCCCCGAGAAACTTGTATTCGCTTATAAAACTATTGCGTTCCCCGAGAAACTTGTATTCGCTTATAAAACTATTGCGTTCCCCGAGAAACTTGTATTCGCTTATAAAACTATTGCGTTCCCCGAGAAACTTGTATTCGCTTATAAAACTATTGCGTTCCCCGAGAAACTTGTATTCGCTTATAAAACTATTGCGTTCCCCGAGAAACTTGTATTCGCTTATAAAACTATTGCGTTCCCCGAGAAACTTGTATTTGCTCGCAAAACTATTGCGTTCCCCGAGAAACTTGTATTCGCTTATAAAACTATTGCTTTTCCCCAAGAAACATGCATTTGCTCGCAAAACTATTGCGTTCCCCGAGAAACATGCATTTACTCGCAAAACTATTGCGTTCCCCGAGAAACTTGTATTCGCTTATAAAACTATTGCGTTCCCCGAGAAACTTGCATTCGCTTATAAAACTATTGCGTTCCCCGAGAAACTTGTATTCGCTTATAAAACTATTGCGTTCCCCGAGAAACTTGTATTCGCTTATAAAACTATTGTGTTCCCCGAGAAACTTGTATTCGCTTATAAAACTATTGCGTTCCCCGAGAAACTTGTATTCGCTTATAAAACTATTGCGTTCCCCGAGAAACTTGTATTCGCTTATAAAACTATTGCGTTCCCCGAGAAACTTGTATTCGCTTATAAAACTATTGCGTTCCCCGAGAAACTTGTATTCGCTTATAAAACTATTGCGTTCCCCGAGAAACTTGTATTCGCTTATAAAACTATTGCGTTCCCCGAGAAACTTGTATTCGCTTATAAAACTATTGCGTTCCCCGAGAAACTTGTATTCGCTTATAAAACTATTGCTTTTCCCCAAGAAACATGCATTTGCTCGCAAAACTATTGCGTTCCCCGAGAAACATGCATTTACTCGCAAAACTATTGCGTTCCCCGAGAAACTTGTATTCGCTTATAAAACTATTGTGTTCCCCGAGAAACAAGCATTCGCTTATAAAACTATTGTGTTCCCCGAGAAACTTGTATTCGCTTATAAAACTATTGCGTTCCCCAAGAAACATGCATTTGCTCGCAAAACTATTGCGTTCCCCGAGAAACTTGTATTCGCTTATAAAACTATTGCGTTCCCCGAGAAACTTGTATTCGCTTATAAAACTATTGCGTTCCCCGAGAAACTTGTATTCGCTTATAAAACTATTGCGTTCCCCGAGAAACTTGTATTCGCTTATAAAACTATTGTGTTCCCCGAGAAACTTGTATTCGCTTATAAAACTATTGCGTTCCCCGAGAAACTTGTATTCGCTTATAAAACTATTGCGTTCCCCGAGAAACTTGTATTCGCTTATAAAACTATTGCGTTCCCCGAGAAACTTGCATTCGCTTATAAAACTATTGCGTTCCCCAAGAAACATGCATTTGCTCGCAAAACTATTGCGTTCCCCGAGAAACTTGTATTCGCTCACAAAACTATTGCGTTCCCCGAGAAACTTGTATTCGCTTATAAAACTATTGCGTTCCCCGAGAAACTTGTATTCGCTTATAAAACTATTGCGTTCCCCGAGAAACTTGTATTCGCTTATAAAACTATTGCGTTCCCCGAGAAACTTGTATTCGCTTATAAAACTATTGCGTTCCCCGAGAAACTTGTATTCGCTTATAAAACTATTGCGTTCCCCAAGAAACATGCATTCGCTCGCAAAACTATTGCGTTCCTCCAAGAAACTTGCATTCGCTTATAAAACTATTGCGTTCCCCGAGAAACATGCATTCGCTCGCAAAACTATTGCTTTTCCCCAAGAAACTTGCATTCGCTCACAAAACTATTGCAATCCCTGATGGGCCTGAATGTGGCTTTGCATGCGTCTGGGCAGCTCAACCCGACCGTGCCTTCGGCCCAGAAACGGCCGGACCCTTTCAGACACCTCAAACAGCGCCGGAGACCCAGCAGATCCAGACGGGTCTGATTCTTCAGTCCGAAGCGCTGCGGTCTCCGTCAGTCTCTGTCTCTTAGGAACATACGGCCTCACCGCAGACGCCTGCAGCTGAACCCTCTTCATGGACCCGGAGGAACCGGACTGTGCTGCTGATGATGATGATGAAGAGCTGATGATGACAGCTTCATCAGGATAAAGCTGAAGATCCTGATCCGTCTCGCTGTCAGAGTCCTCGTAATCCACCAGTGAAGCCATTCGAAGCTCACAAACCCACACTACATGCTGGATTACATCACAACACATATAAAAACATATTATAAAAACTACTTAAAAAAAAAAAGATTAATACAAATAAAAAAATAATATAATTAATTATAATTCATAATAACTAATTAATTCAGCTATTATTAAAGAGATACAATACTACAAATATCTGTCTGTCTGATATATTGTGACCCTGGAGCATAAAGCTGAATATGTTATGATTATGTTATGATAAAAAAATATTTGAAAATCTGGAATCTGAGGGTGCAAAAAAAATCTAAATATTGAGATAATCATCTTTAAAGTTGTTCAAATGAAGTTCTTAGCAATGCATATTACTAATCAAAAATTCAGTTTTTATATATTTACGGTATGAAAATTACTAAATATCTTCATGGAACATGATCTTAATATCCTAATGAAATTTGGCATAAAAGAAAAATTTATAATTTTGACCCATACAATGACTCCCAAAACTGGCCCTTAAGCAATAATATCTGGCCCACAGCCAAATTATTTTGTAAGCGGATATCTGAAATAGATCTGTCATGACAGCAAAAGTTACTCACAATCCGAGTATGTGAGCAGAGCGGAGTGATTCTGAATGGAGCGAGGAGCGGATTTTTAAAAAGTCGGTGCGTTGTGGTTTTCACTTGCTCCAAGAGCACTCCACCAGCATCTCAAGTACAATTCATACCAATGACCTGTGGGCAGTTGTGGCCTAATGGATAGAGCGTTGGACTTGAAACCTGAGGTAACCCAAGATTGTGGGTTCGAATCCCGGCTCTGGTAGGAAGTGTCCACGACTGAGGTGAGACCCTTGTTCACACGCAGTCGCTCTCTCGATAATGCATTCAAACAAATAATCTTATAGTGCTACTTCATCTGTATCCGATTTTGAATGAGCAGAAATCTGTAAGAAATGCATCGATCCGTAGGTTAAATAACTGACAAAAATGTGCACAGCAGGATGCAGCAAGCCCTACTTGCGTTATTAGCGTGTCATGTGGACGTTGTAGGAAATAAAAGTTTGCACACCATTTACATTTAGTAATTTTGCAGACGCTTTTATCCAAAGCAATTGGGGAATACATAAAGCGATTCATCTTAAAGAGGCAAACAGACCAAGTCTCAGATATTGTTCAAATAAGTACGAGCTTGCAAGGGAAGAAGAGAAAGTTAAAGAGTAAGAATACTTTTTTTTTTTTTTTAGGATGAATTCAAGTAGTGTCGAAAGAGATGAGTTTTCAGTTGTTGCTTGAAGATTGACAGGGATCCAGCGTTCCGGATGGGGGTGGGAAGATCATTCCACCGGCCAGGAATAGTGAACAAGAATGTTCTGGAGAGTGATTTTGAGCCTCTCTGTGATGATACCACGAGGGTTCTTCATGCTATAAACTGAATTTATCATTTGAACTGAGCATAATTAAACTATTTAGTTCATTCAGTCATAATTTAGTCATCCTCACAATAAAGTTTAAATTATTCAAATATTAGTTCATTTCAAATTAATTTCCACCCGTTCACTGACACTTAATACAAGAAGTTTTGTTTAAGAAAAAAGAACACAAGTTTCTGCCTGATTTAGTTTATTCATAGTTTTTCAGTTTAAGTGCTGGAACATTTTGAGTATTCAGAGTTTTGTTTCAAACTTACATTCCAAGCAAATCAATTTAAATGAAGATACATGCAATATAATCACAGTGTGCTGTTTTTATTATGACAGATCACACTGTTGTAGAGCCTGCTCTGCGGTTCAGATTCTAGTTTAAAGGTGGGACGACGCGGCCCCAGAAGAGGATGCTCTTGGTGGAGTTGTGGCGGATGAAGAAAAGAAAGGGGGATTCTACGATGAAAGACTCTGTGATATTATTACTCTTAAGAGTCTGGACAACTCTACCACCACTGCCACCTTCTGCATCTGTGCCTTCCTCGTTCACCTCAACAAAAGACTCATGCACCATTTTGGACAGCTTCAGCTTCAACGGTTCAGGCACCATGCCAGATAAGTCACTCTTATCACTAAAGAGGTCAGTTATTTCCAGAGCCGTCAGGGCTTCCTCCAGGTCATATCTCTTCTGCAGCGTAAAGCTGGGCATTTTAACATATACATCTGTGGGAAGCATATTGTCCGGCTCAGTCCACTCCATAATCTTCTCATAAGTGATCGAGCCTACCAGCTTAGAGGAAAATAAGAGACAGGCAGAGAGAGACTTTAATTGTTTCCCATGTCATGTAATACCAAACCTACAAAACGATCCACAGTTTCATAGACTTTATCCTAATAATGCAGTTCTAAGTGAAGTAAAAGCAGTAAGGGAGGTTCAGTTACTGTTCATGTGATGGACTGTTTTACCTTTGTTAGGCCATCGATCTCCTTTGGGAGTATAATGAGCATGCTCAGATGATTATTCTCATAAGGGATCTCCAGAATCCGAGCCTCAGCGGGAAGTTGATGTTGTCTGTGTGGGATAGTACCCAGGGGAAGGTAATCCGTCTTATCCATCATTGACCAGTCTTCTCCTTCGCCCTGACATTAAACACAGTCAGATTGGACATTAGTGATGCTGTTAGCACGTGGACCTACAGTGTTATCTGTGCTGCAGTCTCCCTTACCTTACAAAAACATAGTGTACTTCATGTTCATCTTTAGTTAGCACACTTAAGTACAGATCAAGTATATGTTTCAGTATACTATATAAGTAAACTAATATCAATGTAATAGTAGTGTACTATTTTATATAGTTGTAAGTGTACTATTTCAGTACTACTTGGGACTAAATTGGCTCACTTTTTAGTGTATAAAAGTACACTTCATATTTAGCAGTAGTACACGGCTAGTTTACATCTACTGGTTTTGTTTGTACTGCAACTATACTACAAGTGAACTTATAGGTATGCTGATAGTTTACTAGTTAAATACTTGTAGCACATATTTTAGTTCTTGGAAGTTTTATTACAGCTATAACTGCTTTTTATAATGAACATAAATTTACAACTGCATCCTAACTAAAGCTACTATCAAATGTGTATTTCTAAGATACAAAACACATTTAATAGCCTATTATCAGACGACACAAACCTGTTTCTTAATTTAAAACAATATTACTCATTAGAAGATGCAGAACTAATATTTCTTCAAGGAAAAAAATAAGTGTTTGTCATGTTCTGACCATAAAGAATAGTTTAAAACTCCAATCAACCGTCTGTTTTTTACAGCTTTCACATTGGAGCAAAAATCTGCCTTTAAACTTGAAAGAAATACAAATTTGAGCTTTATCGTGATAATTATCCATATCGATTGATAAGATAAAAATATTATCATTATCATTTGTTTTGAACATATCGCCCAGCCCTACGCTGGAGACTAAAACAATTATATTTTTTGGATACAAAAAACGTTCCTGAAGGTTTCACACTTAATTCTTAATCTGTTTTTTCTCCATCTGTTTATTTCTGACCCAATGAGCATTTTTCTGTCCAGTGGTCATGTCTAACTCTCATTTTTAGTATTACATCCTTCTCATGGGTATTTAATAATTTTCTACCTTTCAGTCCAAGTTAAATCTCTTTTTTTGACTAATTTTGTCTGTGAAAGAAAACCTGCATAATAATTATGCACAGCTGAATATAAGGTGTTTTTCCTCTAACATCCTTCGGAAACAATTATATGTCACTTATAAATGATTAAATACAAAATTAATAGAAGTTAAGATTGATTAAAATGTGCTTGAAAAAAAAATATGATCTAAAAATTGACTTGCATAATAATTATGCACTCACTATACAAATGTCATTCTCTCATGCGTCAACATGTCCAGGAAGACAATAAACAGAATGAAATGAAATAAACAATGGGTGTTATTTGGCACAATAACAAGCTGAGAACTGCACATAGATGTAGATCATCCAGCTTTAGCACTTTATCATTTTTAGCAGACAAAGCTGAATAGTTTTGACAAAGTTACCTTGTTGGTGAGTAAAGGTGTGAATGCCTTGACCCACTTCTTCTTGAAGTACACTGCGCTGATCAGAGCAAGACTCGTGTCTGTAGTCACATCTCGTTTATCCAACACGTCATCCCTTTTATCTAAAAACATCAATCAGAAGAGTGAGAAATTATGAGAAAGTGGTCTAATAGACTATAGTCTAATAGTTGAAAATAAATATACTTTAATTGAACTACCGCAGATATTCTTCACCCAGCTATTGATTTTCTCTCTCGCAGCATCAGGATTATTCTTGAAGTCAACAGTCCTCAAGCTGGCAAAACACCACTCCTCACAGAGGTCTAGGTATTCCTAACATCATCAGTAGAAAGAGAGGAAACATAGATTATTACAATAACATCAATGTTCTGACCCAGGCATATCATTAAATAATGAACTACTTTACTGCCATTTTCAGGAAGTAAATTAACCATTTACTGTGTTTTCTCAAACAACTCACATCCTTAAAATCGATTGTCTTTTCTCCATACAAGCGATTGACCAGCTGCAGGCTTCTCTTGTCTTGGCCGGGCTCTTTATTCTTGTTCTCCCCTTCTTTGTAGAGCTCCTCATACAGATAGTGGTACATGATTCTCATTTGGCCAAAGTGGAGGGCCTTAAGAGAAACACAACAGAATATTGTTTAATATTGAGTGAAATGTGGGGAGTGTTTTGAATTTCGCAATGTAGAATCACAGCAATCAGAGCATTAAAGGGGACCTATTACGCAAAGTTCACTTTTACATGGTGTTTGCACGTAAATATGTCGGCAGTGTGTTACACAACCACCATAAAATAAAATAAAATGTCCTGTTTTATATTCCCCATAAATCATAAACAGGAGCCGGGTTTCCAGCCAGAGTTGCGAATTTAACTTATGCACAAAATTGGAATATCACATAAAATATTTGTGAACGAGCACCGTTTCCATCCAACGAGTCAAAGAGAACAAAATCGTCACTTCCTAGTAAACTGGCACTAAATAGCCTATAGAAATCTAGGATAAGCTACTGAATATAATAATTTTTATATATGCGCCTCAGAGCGAACAGACGAAACATAATAAATGCTGTCATTGCTTTCGGAGGTGAATGCTGTAACACAAAGGAAGATATTCTGAAGAAAGTTTGTAATCAGGCTGTTTTAGGGCACCATTGACTTCCATAGTAGGAAAACAATACTGTGTTTCCCACAATCTTCAGAATATCTTCCTTTGTGTTCAGAACAAACACATTCACACAGGTTTGGACCTACTTGAGGATGAGTACATGATGAGAAAAATTTCATTTTTGGGTGAACTGTCCCTTTAAAAGTAGTTAAAAAAATACATCTTGACACCTTGCGTTTTCAATTGAGTTAATGGTCCTGAATGGGAGAAAAAAATACAAGGTCCGTGTTTACATATATAAAAAAAGCAGCGCAATTGAATGCAAAAATGCATGTGGAAACGGCCCCATGATGTTTCTCCTGTTTTGTTTTATATTTTATTCTATTACTATTTTTTTTTGCCAGAGTATCTGTATAAAATACCTTGTAAAAAGAGTAATAATAGATCCATTTTAAAGCATTCATAAACATGAGATTTCAGTTTATATAGAGCTATTTGGAGGTTTAAACGCACCTTATTCAGCTGTTCAGCAGTGTCGCCCCCGGCACCGAGGAGGACCAGACCCAATGCAGAGGAGATGCTCAGGGGAGAGAATATCAAATTTTCTGTGTTGTCCTTACAGAGCACTTTTAACAGGTCAATGGAGAATTTTGTGTTTGCCGAAACCACTGGTTCAATGTCTGGGTTCATTTTGTTTACAGCCTAGAAATGAAGGAAATTTAATTTAAACATCATGTTAGACCAGCACAGAAAACAGTATAGAGACACAAGAATGAGTTTATATTCTGTTCAAACCACAGACAAGCAACATGTGTTTCACCCGATGTGCCTAATATGTCAAATGAGCCCAAAACAGCCCAAAACAGCCCAAAGAGAAAAACAAAACAATGAAAGAACCACTTTTTCCGTCTCAATGAAAAATGTTATCGTTTTTTATCCTGGTCTCACCGCACCTGTAATAGCATATTTAGTTTTACGTCCATATTCTGCTGAATTTATCATTACTAAACTATCCTCAAACGAAGTGCAGTAACCAAAAATAATAAATAATACAAATAAAAAAGAGAGAGAAATCAAATACATTTTTGTTGGGTCCAAAATTTTCCTTCAGAATAGCAGTTGCTTGATTTCTAGAGAGTCTGTGTCTGATTACAAAATAAATGTAAAAATGAACGAGGTGAAATTTAAATTAATATTTCCTACTAACACAATAAAGCAGAAGATATACAATTACTATCTTAATTCAAATGTTTTGCACCGTACATGTATTTAAAATGTTACATCTACTGTTATAGTTTTCACAAGCCTCTGAAATACTTACTGATGAAGAACACGATGCTTCGATCTCTTCTTGATATGAAGTCTGTCTTCACTGTCTCTTGTTCCCTCAGTGCTTCCAGTTATACAGGCTCAGGAAACAGAAATTACCACAAATTCTTGGGAACTTCTTGTCAAATCAACTGTATGTAATCTCTTGTACATCTCTTGTAAAACAATGCACCACTCTTTCCAGAGAACTTGCAAGCTGTTAATGTATAGAATGTAAACAATTTTCTTACACAAAATCAAAATCTATTATGTATTTGAAAGACACGACAGAGTTTTTGAATAAACTGAATCAAATTATAAACCTTATAAACAGTAACTTAAACAACACTCGCACTCTTTTTGCTACTGTTGAGAGACTGACAAACCCCCCAAGTCAGATTCCCAGTGAAATGCTCTCTGACAGCAAATGCAATGAGTTTGCTTCCTTCTTTTCAGAGAAGATCAGTAATATCTATATAAATAAAGTGCTATATAAATAAACTTGCCTTGCCTAGAACTACAGTAAGATCGTGTTGATATTTAGTCTAGAGCTACTGTAAGATGGTGTTGATATTTAGTCTAGAGCTACTGTAAGATGGTGTTGATATTTAGTCTAGAGCTACTGTAAGATCGTGTTGATATTTAGTCTAGAGCTACTGTAAGATCGTGTTGATATTTAGTCTAGAGCTACTGTAAGATGGTGTTGATATTTAGTCTAGAGCTACTGTAAGATCGTGTTGATATTTAGTCTAGAGCTACTGTAAGATGGTGTTGATATTTAGTCTAGAACTACAGTAAGATCGTGTTGATATTTAGTCTAGAGCTACTGTAAGATCGTGTTGATATTTAGTCAAGAGTACAGTAAGATCATGTTGATATTTAGTCTAGAGCTACTGTAAGATCGTGTTGATATTTAGTCTAGAGCTACAGTAAGATCATGTTGATATTTAGTCTAGAGTCCAGTAAGATCGTGTTGATATTTAGTCTAGAACGACAGTAAAATCGTGTCGATATTTAGTCTAGAACTACAGTAAGATCATGTCGATATTTAGTCTAGAACTACAGTAAGATCATGTTGATATTTAGTGTAGAACTACAATAAGATCATGTTGATATTTAGTCTAGAGCTACTGTAAGATCATGTTGATATTTAGTCTAGAGTACAGTAAGATCATGTTGATATTTAGTCTAGAGCTACTGTAAGATCGTGTCGATATTTAGTCTAGAGTACAATAAGATCATGTTGATATTTAGTCTAGAACTACTGTAAGATCATGTTGATATTTAGTCTAGAGCTACTGTAAGATCATGTTGATATTTAGTCTAGAGTACAATAAGATCATGTTGATATTTAGTGTAGAACTACAATAAGATCATGTTGATATTTAGTCTAGAGCTACTGTAAGATCATGTTGATATTTAGTCTAGAGTACAATAAGATCATGTTGATATTTAGTCTAGAACTACAGTAAGATCATGTCGATATTTAGTCTAGAGCTACTGTAAGATCGTGTTGATATTTAGTCTAGAGTACAGTACGATCATGTTGATATTTAGTCTAGAGCTACTGTAAGATCGTGTTGATATTTAGTCTAGAGCTACAGTAAGATCGTGTTGATATTTAGTCTAGAACTACAGTAAGATCATGTCGATATTTAGTCTAGAACTACAGTAAGATCATGTTGATATTTAGTCTAGAACTACAGTAAGATCATGATGATATTTAGTCTAGAACTACAGTAAGATCATGTTGATATTTAGTGTAGAACTACAATAAGATCATGTTGATATTTAGTCTAGAGCTACTGTAAGATCATGTTGATTTTTAGTCTAGAGTACAGTAAAATCATGTCGATATTTAGTCTAGAACTACAGTAAGATCATGTCGATATTTAGTCTAGAGCTACAGTAAGATCATGTTGATATTTAGTCTAGAGCTACAGTAAGATCATGCTGATATTTAGTCTAGAACTACAGTAAGATCATGTTGATATTTAGTGTAGAACTACAATAAGATCATGTTGATATTTAGTCTAGAGCTACTGTAAGATCATGTTGATTTTTAGTCTCGAGTACAGTAAGATCATGATGATATTTAGTCTAGAGCTACAGAAAGATCATGATGATTTTTAGTCTAGAGCTACAGTAAGATCGTGTCGATATTTAGTCTAGAACTACAGTAAGATCATGTCGATATTTAGTCGAACTACAGTAAGATCATGTCGATATTTAGTCTAGAACTACAGTAAGATCGTGTCGATATTTAGTCTAGAACTACAGTAAGATCGTGTCGATATTTAGTCTAGAGCTACAGTAAGATCCTGTCGATATTTAGTCTAGAGCTACAGTAAGATCCTGTCGATATTTAGTCTAGAGCTACAGTAAGATCCTGTCGATATTTAGTCTAGAGCTACAGTAAGATCGTGTCGATATTTAGTCTAGAACTACAGTAAGATCGTGTCGATATTTAGTCTAGAACTACAGTAAGATCGTGTCGATATTTAGTCTAGAACTACAGTAAGATCGTGTCGATATTTAGTCTAGAACTACAGTAAGATCGTGTCGATATTTAGTCTAGAACTACAGTAAGATCGTGTCGATATTTAGTCTAGAACTAAAGTAAGATCATGTTGATATTTAGTGTAGAACTACAATAAGATCATGTTGATATTTAGTCTAGAGCTACTGTAAGATCATGTTGATTTTTAGTCTAGAGTACAGTAAAATCATGTCGATATTTAGTCTAGAACTACAGTAAGATCATGTCGATATTTAGTCTAGAGCTACAGTAAGATCATGTTGATATTTAGTCTAGAGCTACAGTAAGATCATGCTGATATTTAGTCTAGAACTACAGTAAGATCATGTTGATATTTAGTGTAGAACTACAATAAGATCATGTTGATATTTAGTCTAGAGCTACTGTAAGATCATGTTGATTTTTAGTCTCGAGTACAGTAAGATCATGATGATATTTAGTCTAGAGCTACAGAAAGATCATGATGATTTTTAGTCTAGAGCTACAGTAAGATCGTGTCGATATTTAGTCTAGAACTACAGTAAGATCATGTTGATATTTAGTCGAACTACAGTAAGATCATGTCGATATTTAGTCTAGAACTACAGTAAGATCGTGTCGATATTTAGTCTAGAACTACAGTAAGATCGTGTCGATATTTAGTCTAGAGCTACAGTAAGATCCTGTCGATATTTAGTCTAGAGCTACAGTAAGATCCTGTCGATATTTAGTCTAGAGCTACAGTAAGATCCTGTCGATATTTAGTCTAGAGCTACAGTAAGATCGTGTCGATATTTAGTCTAGAACTACAGTAAGATCGTGTCGATATTTAGTCTAGAACTACAGTAAGATCGTGTCGATATTTAGTCTAGAACTACAGTAAGATCGTGTCGATATTTAGTCTAGAACTACAGTAAGATCGTGAAAGATAATTAGTCTAGAACTACAGTAAGATCGTGTCGATATTTAGTCTAGAACTAAAGTAAGATCTTGTTGATATTTAGTCTAGAACTACAGTAAGATCATGTCGATATTTAGTCTAGAACTACAGTAAGATCATGTCGATATTTAGTCTAGAACTACAGTAAGATCATGTCGATATTTAGTCTAGAGCTACAGTAAGATCCTGTCGATATTTAGTCTAGAGCTACAGTAAGATCCTGTCGATATTTAGTCTAGAGCTACAGTAAGATCCTGTCGATATTTAGTCTAGAGCTACAGTAAGATCGTGTCGATATTTAGTCTAGAACTACAGTAAGATCGTGTCGATATTTAGTCTAGAACTACAGTAAGATCGTGTCGATATTTAGTCTAGAACTACAGTAAGATCGTGTCGATATTTAGTCTAGAACTACAGTAAGATCGTGTCGATATTTAGTCTAGAACTACAGTAAGATCGTGTCGATATTTAGTCTAGAACTAAAGTAAGATCTTGTTGATATTTAGTCTAGAACTACAGTAAGATCATGTCGATATTTAGTCTAGAACTACAGTAAGATCATGTCGATATTTAGTCTAGAACTACAGTAAGATCATGTCGATATTTAGTCTAGAACTACAGTAAGATCATGTCGATATTTAGTCTAGAACTACAGTAAGATCATGTTGATATTTAGTCTAGAACTACAGTAAGATCGTGTCGATATTTAGTCTAGAACTACAGTAAGATCATGTTGATATTTAGTCTAGAACTACAGTAAGATGGTGTCGATATTTAGTCTAGAACTACAGTAAGATCATGTTGATATTTAGTCTAGAACTACAGTAAGATCATGTCGATATTTAGTCTAGAACTACAGTAAGATCATGTCGATATTTAGTCTAGAACTACAGTAAGATGGTGTCGATATTTAGTCTAGAACTACTGTAAGATCGTGTCGATATTTAGTCTAGAACTACAGTAAGATCATGTCGATATTTAGTCTAGAACTACAGTAAGATCATGTCGATATTTAGTCTAGAACTACAGTAAGATCATGTTGATATTTAGTCTAGAACTACAGTAAGATCGTGTCGATATTTAGTCTAGAACTACAGTAAGATCATGTTGATATTTAGTCTAGAACTACAGTAAGATGGTGTCGATATTTAGTCTAGAACTACAGTAAGATCGTGTGGATATTTAGTCTAGAACTAAAGATCTTGTCGATATTTAGTCTAGAGCTACAGTAAGATCGTGTTGATATTTAGTCTAGAACTACAGTAAGATCATGTCGATATTTAGTCTAGAGCTACAGTAAGATCGTGTTGATATTTAGTCTAGAACTACAGTAAGATCATGTCGATATTTAGTCTAGAACTACAGTAAGATCATGTCGATATTTAGTCTAGAACTACAGTAAGATCATGTCGATATTTAGTCTAGAACTACAGTAAGATCATGTCGATATTTAGTCTAGAACTACAGTAAGATCATGTCGATATTTAGTCTAGAGCTACAGTAAGATCCTGTCGATATTTAGTCTAGAGCTACAGTAAGATCCTGTCGATATTTAGTCTAGAGCTACAGTAAGATCCTGTCGATATTTAGTCTAGAGCTACAGTAAGATCGTGTCGATATTTAGTCTAGAACTACAGTAAGATCGTGTCGATATTTAGTCTAGAACTACAGTAAGATCGTGTCGATATTTAGTCTAGAACTACAGTAAGATCGTGTCGATATTTACTCTAGAACTACAGTAAGATCGTGTCGATATTTAGTCTAGAACTACAGTAAGATCGTGTCGATATTTAGTCTAGAACTAAAGTAAGATCTTGTCGATATTTAGTCTAGAACTACAGTAAGATCATGTCGATATTTAGTCTAGAACTACAGTAAGATCATGTCGATATTTAGTCTAGAACTACAGTAAGATCATGTCGATATTTAGTCTAGAACTACAGTAAGATCATGTCGATATTTAGTCTAGCACTACAGTAAGATCATGTCGATATTTAGTCTAGCACTACAGTAAGATCATGTCGATATTTAGTCTAGAACTACAGTAAGATCGTGTCGATATTTAGTCTAGAACTACAGTAAGATCGTGTCGATATTTAGTCTAGAACTACAGTAAGATCGTGTCGATATTTAGTCTAGAACTAAAGTAAGATCTTGTTGATATTTAGTCTAGAACTACAGTAAGATCATGTCGATATTTAGTCTAGAACTACAGTAAGATCATGTCGATATTTAGTCTAGAACTACAGTAAGATCATGTCGATATTTAGTCTAGAACTACAGTAAGATCATGTCGATATTTAGTCTAGCACTACAGTAAGATCATGTCGATATTTAGTCTAGAACTACAGTAAGATCATGTCGATATTTAGTCTAGAACTACAGTAAGATCATGTCGATATTTAGTCTAGAACTACAGTAAGATCGTGTCGATATTTAGTCTAGAACTACAGTAAGATCGTGTCGATATTTAATCTAGAACTACAGTAAGATCATGTTGATATTTAGTCTAGAACTACAGTAAGATCGTGTCGATATTTAGTCTAGAACTACAGTAAGATCGTGTCGATATTTAGTCTAGAACTACAGTAAGATCGTGTCGATATTTAATCTAGAACTACAGTAAGATCGTGTGGATATTTAGTCTAGAACTACAGTAAGATCTTGTTGATATTTAGTCTAGAACTACAGTAAGATCTTGTTGATATTTAGTCTAGAACTACAGTACGATCATGTCGATATTTAGTCTAGAACTACAGTAAGATCGTGTCGATATTTAGTCTAGAACTACAGTAAGATCGTGTCGATATTTAGTCTAGAACTACAGTAAGATCGTGTCGATATTTAATCTAGAACTACAGTAAGATCGTGTGGATATTTAGTCTAGAACTACAGTAAGATCTTGTTGATATTTAGTCTAGAACTACAGTAAGATCTTGTTGATATTTAGTCTAGAACTACAGTACGATCATGTCGATATTTAGTCTAGAACTACAGTAAGATCATGTCGATATTTAGTCTAGAACTACAGTAAGATCGTGTCGATATTTAGTCTAGAACTACAGTAAGATCACGTCGATATTTAGTCTAGAACTACAGTAAGATCATGTCGATATTTAGTCTAGAACTACAGTAAGATCATGTTGATATTTAGTCTAGAACTACAGTAAGATCGTGTCGATATTTAGTCTAGAACTACAGTAAGATCATGTTGATATTTAGTCTAGAACTACAGTAAGATGGTGTCGATATTTAGTCTAGAACTACAGTAAGATCGTGTGGATATTTAGTCTAGAACTAAAGTAAGATCTTGTTGATATTTAGTCTAGAGCTACAGTAAGATCGTGTTGATATTTAGTCTAGAACTACAGTAAGATCATGTCGATATTTAGTCTAGAACTACAGTAAGATCATGTCGATATTTAGTCTAGCACTACAGTAAGATCATGTTGATATTTAGTCTAGAACTACAGTAAGATCATGTTGATATTTAGTCTAGAACTACAGTAAGATCATGTCGATATTTAGTCTAGAACTACAGAAAATTCTGCTTTTATACAAGGTTGTTTCCCGCGTGCAGACATTTGGTAAAGTGTAGAGAGTTCATATGTCAATAACACGAAAAATGCTTTAGAATTACATCTAGTACTACCTGTTCAACTCATGTGATCTACATTTACATCAGACGCTTTGACTTAAAGTGCATTCAGGTTGTACATTTTTTGTATGTGTGTTCCCTGGGAATTGAACCCACAACCTTTTGCGCTGCCAAGGCAATGCTCTACCACTGAGCCACAGGAACAGCTGTGATCTATATGTTAGAATGTCCTTGTCAAAATATATAATATATATATATATATATATATATATAGCCTAGTTACAGTAAATCATCATGTCAGCTGAAATTATGAATTAATGAACATATATCAAGTATATGACGTCAAGACATAACTTCTTTAGTAGACAGACATTTTAATGAACTGGGACATGATATCAAACAATTGGAATGTATAGGAATAGAGGAAGTTATTGTATCACCGCTGCCACAACGCAAGGGCCCAAACCCTTCTCCATCTGCTGTAGGTGAACCAAAAACAACTGATAACAGCTCTCAGTGATATGTGTCGGGTCCCCGCTATACTAGCAGCAACATTCACAAACGTTTACAAAACAAGCGGGAACCCAGTGTGCCTGTAGCCTTCTCTATCTCTGTTTTATCACGTGATAGAAGGTCTAAGGCCTTCTCAAGCCGCACGGCTGACCCATCTAATCTGCGGCCTGTAATGCATCAGTCTAAGATTGCTGTAGAGACAAAATGTAATTCCATCAAGTTAGCATTTTTAAACACTCGCTCACTAAAAAATAAATCATTTGTGATCAATGATTTAATAACCACAAACAACCTGGATTTTATGTTTCTAATTGAAACATGGCTAGAAGACAACTGCAGTGCAACAGTCCTCACTGAAACAGCCCCTCCTAACTTTAATTTTATAAGTGTCTGCAGGACTGTCAGGAGAGGTGGAGGTGTAGCTGCTCTGTTTAAAGATGTTTATCAATGCAAGCAAGTGTCATTTGGTCAGTACTTGTCTTTTGAATATCTAGGTATTGTGCTGAAAGGTGCCCCACGCATTCTGTTTATTAAAATATTCTCCACGCAAGATCTCACCCCGTGGGGTCAAAATGATCACAAGAACTGTGAGCAAAAATCCCAGAACCACACGGGGGGACCTAGTGAATGACCTGCAGAGAGCTGGGACCAAAGTAACAAAGGCTACCATCAGTAACACACTGCGCCGCCAGGGACTCAAATCCTGCAGTGCCAGACGTGTCCCCCTGCTTAAGCCAGTACATGTCCAGGCCCGTCTGAAGTTTGCTAGAGAGCATTTGGATGATCCAGAAGAGGATTGGGAGAATGTCATATGGTCAGATGAAACCAAAATATAACTTTTTGGTAAAAACTCAACTTGTCGTGTTTGGAGGAGAAAGAATGCTGAGTTGCATCCAAAGAACACCATACCTACTGTGAAGCATGGGGGTGGAAACATCATGCTTTGGGGCTGTTTTTCTGCAAAGGGACCAGGACGACTGATCTGTGTAAAGGAAAGAATGAATGGGGCCATGTATCGTGAGATTTTGAGAGAAAACCTCCTTCCATCAGCAAGGGCATTGAAGATGAAACGTGGCTCGGTCTTTCAGCATGACAATGATCCCAAACACACCGCCCGGGCAACGAAGTAGTGGCTTCGTAAGAAGCATTTCAAGGTCCTGGAGTGGCCTAGCCAGTCTCCAGATCTCTACCCCATAGAAAATCTTTGGAGGGAGTTGAAAGTCCCAAAACATCACTGCTCTAGAGGAGATCTGCACGGAGGAATGGGCCAAAATACCAGCAACAGTGTGTGAAAACCTTGTGAAGACTTACAGAAAACGTTTAACCTCTGTCATTGCCAACAAAGGGTATATAACAAAGTATTGAGATGAAATTTTGTTATTGACCAAATACTTATTTTCCACCATAATTTGCAAATAGATTCTTTAAAAATCCTACAATGTGATTTTCTGGATTTTTTCTTCTTATTTTGTCTCTCATAGTTGAGGTATACCTATGATGAAAATTACAGGCCTCTCTCATCTTTTTAAGTGGGAGAACTTGCACAATTGGTGGCTGACTAAATACTTTTTTGCCCCACTGTATATGCATTTATATATATATGTGTGTGTGTGTGTGTGTGTGTGTGTGTGTAAACACACCACAAAAGACTGCTTTGTAAGTAATCTTTCTGATTTATCTCAATTCCTCAGCATATCCAACAGCGCAGAAAAACTTGATAATGTAACAGAAACTATGAATTCTCTCTTCTCTAGCACTTTAGATACGGTTGCTCCTTTACGCTTAAGGAAGATTAAGGAAACGAGTCCAACACCGTGTTATAATGAGCACACTCGCACCCTAAAGAGAGCAGAAAATGGAGCGCAGCTGGAGGAAAACAAAAACTAGAGGTATTTCGTATTGCTTGGCGGGAAAGTACCCTATCCTACAGAAAAGCATTAAAACTGCTAGATCTGATTACTTTTCATCTCTTTTAGAAGAAAACAAACATAACCCCAGGTATTTATTCAATACAGACACAATTTGTATTGTTAAAAGCGCTATATAAATAAGGGTGACTTGACAAGCACACAGTTGTGATGTAATAGCGCCACCTGCTGTCTGCACTGATACACAACATGAAACGTTGCAATATAAACAAAAGAGAGTATTTGTACCCCATGTAGTCGAGGTCGGAGAAGATGAAGGTCTTGTTGGCGTCGAATACGCAGGCGATGATGTCTCTGGCGTTCTCCACCGCGTACCGATGACACTCGTCCAGCGACAGATCCTTCCACAGATACTTCTCATCATCGGTCAGCTGAATGACCAGAGGAACGTCGAACACGTCCTGAAGCCACCTGTGACACACACACACACACACACACACACACACACAGATACAGACAGACAGAGAGAGAGAGAGAGACACACACACAGAGAGAGAGAGAGAGAGAGACACACAGATACAGACAAACAGAGAGAGAGAGACACAAACACACACACACACACACACACACACACACAGATACAGACAGACAGAGAGAGAGAGAGAGAGAGAGAGAGACAGATACAGACAGACAGAGAGAGAGAGACAGAGAGAGAGAGAGAGACACAAACACACACACAGAGAGAGAGACAGAGAGAGAGAGAGAGACACAAACACACACACAGAGAGAGAGAGAGAGAGAGAGAGACACAGATACAGACAAACAGAGAGAGAGAGAGAGACAGACAGACAGAGAGAGAGAGAGAGAGAGAGAGAGAGAGACACAAACACACACACACAGAGAGAGAGAGAGAGACACAGATACAGACAAACAGAGAGAGAGAGAGAGACACACACACACAGAGAGAGAGAGAGAGAGACACAGATACAGACAGACAGAGAGAGACGTTAAACACACGCTTTATTTTGCAATTATATCATAAAACATCTTGTAATTAACAATTATCAACAATGCATAAAGTACATTTTACATTTTAATTTTGAATTCCAATGTTGATTTCTTAAACCTCAACAGTGCCAATTGAGCACTAATTCATCATCATTCACAAAAATAAAATTTGTATTTATACACCACTTTCTTTTAAATATTAATATATCATTATTCATTTTATAAAATTCATACTCTATTTTAACTCTAGATTCCACTAAGGCTTTAAACAGTTCTACTATCTTAATTATTTTCCCTTCATTTTCTATTTTATATGCTTTCCAAATTGTTAATTTTGCTTGGCCAATTAAAAAATTGGAAAAGGTGCAATGCTCACTTTGAGACTTATGATATTTGAACCCAAATATGAACATTGTTTTCGAAAAATTCCAGCCAAAACCTTTAAAAATATTCTCCAAAAGATCCAAAAGAGGTATGATTCTATAACAATTAGAAAAAATATGAAACAGTATCTGGTATATTGCAAAATTTACAGACTGAAGATGTAGTAAAATTACACTTATACAAAAAGGTATTTGTTGCTAGTGCACCATGTAGAATGCGCCATTGTATGTCTCCTGATCTTTTTGGTAGTGGGCTTTTATAAAACAAATGCCATGATGGCAATTGTTCATCAGGAACCAAAAGATGGTTCCTCCATTTTGTGTCTGTCTTGTTTTTAAAATATTCACAAAATCTTGACTTCACACAAGCTAAATATAAATGGCGCTTACTACTTTCAGAAAAGGACATATGTTGAATTTCTTGCAAAGAAAAAAAATGCCTTGTACCGTCATTATCCTGCCAATTATACGGTGTAACAAATAATTCAGGAAAGGAACAGTGATTTAAACCACTAACAAAAAAATCCTCGAGGAACTTGTTTAACGATATAGGAAATGATGTTTTTAGCCTACTTAAAACAATTTTTTACAATCCTTTCTGATCTTTTGCCCATTTGTTTAGTAATCTCTTGTACAGAAAACCACTTATTTTGCTCTGTGTCAATTAAATCTCCAACTTGTAAGACACCAGATGAAATAAAGGTGTTGATTTCAATGCTTGGTAAACTATATTGATGACACAACCATGAATTGTAAAAAAGTGGTTCTTCAAGACCAAAATGATTTTCCCTTTCAACTTTAAATATACTCCATGCACTAAGTACAGACTGATAGAACCCCCTGATGCCCAAACTCTCAATTACTTTTTTAGACATTAGAAAAACTTGTCTATCAAATCCCATCTTACTAGTGGCTCGTAATACTGCCAAACCACACATTATCCAAGGCTTCAATCCTGTATCATAAAGCATTTTTTGGGCTGATTGCAACCTCATAGCTTTCCATTTGGACACTAAATCAATAAGGCCTTGACCGCCTTCAAACACAGGTAAATTCAAAAAGCCTGGACGAAGCCAATGATGTCCTCCCCAGAAAAAGTTTACAAAATGTCTTTGGAGCAGCTTTAAAAGTCCTGTTGGAGGGTCCAAGACAGTCAACCTGTGCCACAACATTGATGCAGCCAAGTTGTTTACCACTAAAACCCTTCCTCTATACGATAGTTGTGGTTGAATCTAACTCCATCGTTTTAATCTTCCAAGTACTTGTTCAACCACTCCATCCCAATTCTTCGCCATATATTGTCGAGTACCAAAAAATATCCCAAGAATTTTCAATCCCTCTGTATTCCAAAGGCACTGCTGCGGGAGATTAGGTGGATTTTCTCCTTGCCACTTACCGGAGAGTAGTGCTTCGGTTTTATTCCAATTTACCCGTGCTGAAGATGCTTTCTGATAAAGATCCAAACACTTGCACAGTTCAAAATATCTTCTTGAGATCTTATTATGACTGTAACGTCATCAGCATAGGCAATAAGTTTAACTGTAGTAGTTTCCGCTATATCAGGATTGAGAACGGAAACACCTTGTAGTTTTTCCCTTAGAACTCTTAATAGAGGTTCGATAGATATTGCATATAAAAGTCCCGAGAGGCTGCATCCTTGTCTTACACCTCTATGCACAGGAAAAGTTCTTGTTAAAGTTCCATTTATCTTCAGCATACTACAAACATCCGTATAAACTATCTGAATCCATGAAATGAACTGTTCTCCAAATCCAAAGGCTGACAAAGTATTAAAAAGATATTTATAATCGACTCTGTCAAATGCCTTCTCCTGGTCAAGAGACAAAAGGCCTATATCGAGTCCATATATCTCAGTAAGATGTAATAAGTCACGCACCAGGAAAAGGTTATCAAAGATGGATCGTCCTGGAATACAATATGATTGGTCTTCATCAATTATAGAAGCCATAACTTTCTTCAAACGATTCGTTAATGTTTTTGAAAGGATCTTATAGTCTATTCCTAATAAGGAGATAGGACGCCAGTTTTTCAAAAAACCTAAATCTCCTTTCTTCGGCAATAACGTTATCACAGCTCTTCTACAACTGAGAGGGAGAGTTTTAGATTTTTCACATTCAAGAAAAACAGCATGTAAATCTGGTCCGATCAATGACCAAAACGTTTTATAGAACTCAGAGGTCAGTCCGTCTAGCCCAGGAGATCGTCCAGAAGATTGTTGTTTAGCAGCTGCACTCAGTTCTTCAAATGAAATGGCGTTTTCCAGTTGTATCTTCTCATCTTCACTCAATTTTGGAATTCCACTGAGAAAAAAATCCATTGCCTCAGAATCACAAGGTTCAGCACTGTAAAGTTCTTCGTAAAAAGACAAAACTTGTGTAATAATTTCTCTCTTTTCTGTTGTTTCTCTTCCATCAGATAGTTTAAGATGAGTAATCAGCTTCCTTTCTCGAACTTTTCTTTCCAACGCAAAAAAGAAAGATGTTGAAGAATCCATATTGTTAAGTTGAGTAAATCTTGTTTGTACATTTGTTCCTCGATCTCTTTCTTCATGCAAATTTTTTAAAAGAAAATTATATTGTTCAAGCAAATCTCCACTTGTTCCATCTCTCTCACTTATGGAGCTATTCAATCTCATTATTTCTTTTTCCAGCTGTTCAGTTCTCTTCTGGATTTCTTTTGCATTATTATTTACATACTGTTGACAAAACGACTGAATCTGAATTTTCCCAATGTCCCACCATTGACTTAGGGATTTAAACTCGGTCTCTCTCTCTCTCCAAGCTCTCCAAAAGAAAGGAAATAAATGTACAAAAGTACGATCTTGCAGCAAGCTGTTATTAAAATGCCAATAAGATCTATAACTAGTGTTTGATATTGTAACCATAACAGAAACATAATAATGATCAGAAATTGGTGTAGGATTAATTTTGCTATCAAAAAATCTTCCTCTTCTACCCTTCTGAACATATATTCTGTCTAATCTGGCCGCCGATATTATATTACAATTCATTTTCAGCCATGTATATTGCCTGATTTTAGGAAAGGATTCTCTCCACACATCAACGAGCGAATGGAAAATTACTACTTTCTTAAGAGCTTCTGCTGAATTAAGATGAGGTTCATGATGATTCCGGTCAACTGTATGATCAAGAGTACAATTAAAATCTCCAGCCACAATGATAACATTTTCACGAGGAATATTATTCATAGCTTCCTGTAACTTTAAAAAAAATAAAACTCGTTCACATCCAATATTGGGAGCATAGATATTAATAAAGGAAAAGGACACATTTTGTAAAATAGTATCTACTCGCTGCATTCTTCCAGGGATAATTTCGATCATATTGGAAGCCCCCCCCCCTGGGTACTTTCCGATATTAGAATAGCTACTCCAGCACTTACACTAGAACCATGGCTAAGAAACCTCTGCCCTTTCCATTCCTTTAGCCATTCTGCCTGGTTATATATATCTGTGTGCGTTTCTTGTAAGAAAATCACACTAGCCTTTTTAAAAGCTAAAAATTTGATTAGACCACTTTCCTTTTCTTTATTGCGACATCCATTTACATTTAATGATCCAATTTGTAGAGATGTCATAAAAGATTACTGTAATGCGGTAATCGAAGCAAAACTGTCCTTCTACCGAATAAATAATAATTTACACTTTTCCTTAATGAATCATCTTCTTTACTTTGGTGATAATTTTTTTGAGACGGTATCGTTTTTGCCTGCTAAACTCCTCAACTGTGGTATTTATCATTACATCTCTACAGGAAGCTAAAAACTTCCTCAAATCTGGAAAAACCTGTTCGATTTGTGGATTCCGCACACTTTTTGTTTCATCAAGAAAGGTGCTAATCTGTCTTACAGAATAGAATTTCACTTCACATCCACTCAATTCTGATGGCCCGCATAGAGGATCGTTGTCTCCAGTTTCTAAGAAACTCTCTATACTTTCACATTCATTGTCTGAATCACAATCAGACATCGCAATGCCAGAGCTAACTGTGAACTGGCTACAATTTTCATTCACTTCATCATCTGATTTGTTCTCATTTTTGTCTACACATTCCATTAATGGAAGTTCCTCCTCTCTGCTTTTAGGTTGGGAGTGTGTTTCTTGCACTTCTGTTCTTACATTTTGTATCTCTGCAGCATTAGCACTCGTACTAGCGCCATCTGCTGGCTGATCAACATCAACATTTGGGTTATTTGTTTCACTTCTGCTCTCATTTTCCCCAATACTATTTTCAGTCTCTTCAGCAGGTACTTCACGAACAACAGTGGTGTTCTCTTGAACAGTGTCTTTTTGAATAGTTTGCGAGTCCGTCAACTCCATAATAGGCCTATCATTTTGTTTACCAGGACATGTCTGTCTAACGTGTCCATGTTCGCCGCAAGAAAAGCACCGCATTTGACCTGAACTGACAAAGATCGTATAATCTTTACCCCCCACTGACACTTTTAGCACCAGATTCAGCGGGTCGTGTTGTGAATTCGGTATCATGTAGGTAAAACGTCGGAAAGACATGATGTGTTTCATGTTCGGGTTTTTAAGTCCTAGTGGAATCATCTTAATCGGAGCAGTCAATTTTCCATATCGTTCAAGAATTTCTTTCAAGGTTTCTTCTTTTATAAACGGGGGTACGTTTGAAAGTACAACTTTCTTAGAAGGATTCGACAAGGGCAGAACTGGTAAAAAGATGTTGTTTACAACTAGACCTTTCTCGAGCAGTTCATCAACCATTGAAACCTCTTTAAGAAATATAACAAGCGCTTTGTTCATTCTTGAGGCTGATTTAATGTTTAAACCACCACCAACCTGTTCGCTGATCGCAACCAATACATCCTCAATTGACACCGACTCCTCCAGCTTGCATTTACAACCGTGTCCTAGAGTCAAACGCAAAAAATCGCCGCCTAACTCCATACTAGCGCCGATTCCGCGCTGACCATAGTCAGCGCTCAAAAGGTTACAATTATTACTGTTTCTGTTATTAAAAAGAAAGGAGAACCTTTTAAAAGGAAGAAACTCAAAAATGTGCTCCAAACCAAACACTCTCGCTACTACTACCCACAATCCTCAGAGAGAGAGAGAGAGAGAGAGAGAGAGAGAGAGACACACACACACAGAGAGAGAGAGAGAGAGAGAGAGAGAGAGAGAGAGAGAGAGAGAGAGAGAGAGAGAGAGAGAGACACACACACACAGAGAGAGAGAGAGAGACACAGATACAGACAAACAGAGAGAGAGAGAGAGAGAGAGAGAGACACACACACACACACAGAGAGAGAGAGAGAGACACAGATACAGACAAACAGAGAATTTTTTGAATTTTCAAGCATCTTTATTTACAAAAAGATTAATCACATCAAGTCACATAACATTCAACATGTTCACAATTTTAAACCATTTTATAAAATGTGTGCAAAAATAAGTTCATTTTCTATGACAGAACACAAAGCTCCTCTAAGACACCATATTCTTTCAAACATATTTAAGGAATCCATAGCTTTGTAAAAATTAAAATCAATTAAAAGTCTTGATTTGATCATAGCTGCAAACACCCTTTCAACATTATGATCAACTCTTTGCTCAATCTGATCTCTTCTGCTAATATAAATGGCCATTTTGGCTTTACCCAAAATAAAATTAAGCAATTGACACTCATTTTTTCTTTTTTGAACATATTTAAAACCCAAAATAAAAGTCTGCACAGAAAAATTCTCATTAAAACAATTAAAAAGATTTTGCAAACCATCAAATAAAAGTTGAAGTCTTGAACAATACACAAATGTATGAAAAACGGTCTCTCTCTGAAAACAAAAAGGACATTCATTACTAACATCTGGATTCAAAACAGAAATAAAAGCATTAACAGCAATAATGCCGTGCAGAATTCTCCATTGTAGATCTCCAGCTCTTTTAGTTAACGGTGGCTTGTACAGTGCTCTCCACTCTGGTCTAGTAGTACTGCTCAATTTAAAAACAGTACGCCACGGTGTGTCAGTTCTTTCATGGAGACCCTTTTTGTTAAAAACTTTTACACAAGCTTTATACAATTTTTTCCCATTACTTTCATACAAATCCACTTTTTCAGATTCCAAAAAAACCCCTGTACAATCACCTAAATTTTGTGAAAGAAGCAGATTTGGAAACTGATCCTTTTCATTAGGGATAAGTTCCCCATCAATATACCCTTGCAGCATTTTTAATTCTTCTACTATAAAAGCAGATTGTAATTTCTGTAATACCTGTGTAACAATTCGGATGGATTTCACTCCTAAAAGAACAGCTACATCCTCAGCTTTTCCAAACCTGGGCCCAGCCACTTTGACTAAACATCCAATTGTTATAGTCTTGGATTTAATGAATGCTGCAGTCATTGTCCCACATGCATCCAAGATGTCCAAACGTGATCCATAGATCAGGGGTTCCTTCAACAGCCAGAATAAAGATGATGTAAAACCTGTTTTTTCCACATGAAAGAGGTCCCATACTTTAAAAAGATTCCTGTAGAACTCTGGCATCCTGGATGTGTTGATTTTTTTGGGATCTAACAAGAACAATGTCTTATCCAAACACAGTCCTTCAGCAGTCTTTAGGATCATACTGGCCACGGACCTCCAGGTTAAGTTCTCTGGGCCAGTAAGGAATCTCTGTATAAACTGTAAACGAAAAGCCGCAGTCCTACTTTGTAGATGTACAAGTCCTTGCCCTCCTTCTTCCTTTGGTAAATACAACACATTATGAGGTACCCAATGCATTTTATCCCAAAAAAAATCTACTAAAATGGATTGGATTTTCCCAAGTAAAAGTGCAGGTGGGTCAATACAAGCCAGTCGGTGCCATAAAGAAGAGGCCACCAAATTATTAATAATGAGGGTACGTCCTCTATATGATAAACTCTTTACAATCCATTTCCATTTCATTAAGCGTCCTTTCAGTTTTTCAATTATTCCCTCCCAATTTTTTTGAACAATTATTTCATCTCCTAAAAACACCCCTAAATATTTCAAGCCATCTTTTTTCCAAGTTAACCCATTTGGGAGTGTTGGTACCCCTCTTTCCCACTTCCCTACTAACACTGCTTCACTTTTACCCCAGTTAATTCTAGCTGAAGAGATGATTTCAAAATCCCTTAGTGTTTTTAATAACATGTCCACATCATTCTGCTTATTAACTAATATGACAACATCATCAGCATATGCTGATAAACATAAAGTGCTTGTACCGGCTTGTAGAGATATTCCTTCTAAAACTCCTCTCAATTTATTTAAAAGTGGTTCAATTGCCAATGTGTAAAGTATCCCGGAAAGAGAACAGCCCTGTCTTACCCCGCGACACACTTTAAAAGGAGCACATAAGCCACCGTTAACTCTCAATACACTCTCAATGTCATTGTATAAAACTTGTATATATCTAATAAAATCAGAACTAAAACCAAATGCATGTAAAGTTTTCCATAGATATTCATGTTCTACACGATCAAACGCTTTCTCCTGATCTAAGGAAATCAAACCCATATCTATACCCGTAATTTTAGAAACATCAAATAAATCTCTTATTAAATGGATGTTATCAAAAATTGACCGTCCAGGTACACAGTAGGACTGACCAGAGTGGATTACCTCCTCCAAAACCCTTCCTAGTCTAGTAGCTAACACTTTTGAGAGCAACTTATAGTCACAGCACAACAAAGATACAGGTCGCCAGTTTTTTATGTCTCTCACATCACCTTTTTTTGGCAAAAGGGTAAGGACCGCTCTTCTACAGCTCAGTGGAAGAAGTCCTCTGACGAGACTGTCACTGAGAACTGCCAGCAGATCCTCCCCTATCACAGGCCAAAAGGCTTTATAGAACTCAACTGGGATTCCGTCTATCCCAGGAGCCTTGCCATTCTCCATACTCTGGAGAGCTTCGTGCAGTTCACCTAGGCTTATAGCCCTCTTGAGTGCTGCATTAGAGTCTTCAGAGACCTTCGGCAGTTCCTCGAAGAAACACTGCTCAACAACCTGATTCTCCCCGTACTCACAACTATAAAGCTTTTCATAAAAGACATTTGCTCTTTTCCGAATTTCTATAGGGTCTGATATCAGAGAACCAGTCTCAGAAAATAAAGAATGTATAATGCGTTTTTGACCGTTCTTTTTTTCCAGACTAAAGAAGAATTTTGACGGCATATCCATCTGGTCTATATCCTTAAACCGTGATCGAACTAGCGCCCCCTGTGCTTTTACTTTTTGCATGTCAGACAACACAGATTTCTTTAAAAAAAGTCCTTCAATATGGGTTTGATTTCCACTTGACTGTGCCACTTCTTGAAATTTCAGAATTTCGTCTTCTAAAACTCTAATAGATTTAATGATATCTTTTGTGACATTGTGAGTGTACTGTTGACATAGTTGCTTGATTTGAGTTTTACCAAACCCCCACCATGTTTGCAGAGACTGAAAACTTGCTTTGTCATTTCTAAAATTTTCCCAAAAAAATTTGAACGTGTCTATAAAATGTGCATCACTTAATAAATTTGTATTAAAATGCCAGTAGGCACTTTTTAGCTTCACAGAGTTTAAAGTTACTGTACCAATAACTAGACTGTGATCAGAAAACCCAACTGGGGTTATGAAGCAGTTCTTAATAATATTAAGATGGTGCTTAAAACAATAAAATCTGTCTAATCTTGCTAATGACAATATATTATCACGGGCATGTACCCATGTATACTGTTTTATATTGCCATTCAAACTCCTCCATGCATCACATAAATCATTTGCTTCAATCATCTGAATAAGTCGTTTACGAGAAGGCATGTGTGGTTCTACATGATTCCGGTCTATGTTACTTTCCACACAATTAAAATCTCCACCTAAAAATAAATACTCTTCACTATTACATTTTTCTAAAGTTTCAGCAAGAACATGTAAAAACACCATTCTTTCTGACGGTAAAGTTGGGGCATATGCACAAATAAAAACAAAAGTGTGATTCTCCACCTGAGCTCGAATCTTTAGCAGTCTACCTTTCACAACCTCTTCCGTCTCAATGGAACAGGGGGTAAAACTATTAGCAAATAAAATAGCAACCCCTCCACTAAGTGAAGATTTATGACTTAAAAAGGGGAGACCTTTAAATTCTTTTTCCCATTCAAAAGCATTGGTTACGTCACTATGTGTTTCTTGTAAAAGAAAGATATCAATTTTTTTGTGATTCATCGTTTCATATATCACTGTTCGCTTTATACGATCTCTAGCTCCATTTACATTTAAAGATGCAATGCGAATGTCACTCATTTGAAAATAAATAAATAAACTTAGACCATAGAGAAAAAAGCAGCCAGTAAGGGCCAAAAGTTTGAGCCAATTTACTGCCATTAACTTTGTAACTGGTTTTGTAGCTTTGTCACAAATTTTTTCAATCTATACACCTCTTTGTTTGTGAAACATCCCTCACTCATAAACATCCTTGTATTTTCCACAAAGCGTTTAATGTCTGGAAAATAGTCAGCAACCTGTACCCCCCTCAGATTTTTTGTCAGTTTTAAAAACTTCCTGATTTCCTCAGTGTGATAATTTTGGCATGTCCATTCTTCCTGGGAACAACTAGAAGCACCAGAATCAGAGAAATCACTCTCGCTACCAATATCATCAGCATCAGACTCCATTGCATTTTCTGTTTTTCTAGCTTGTTTCGATTCAGAAACCTTGTCTTTCTTTTTTCTCTTTAAAGGTGTTTTAAAAACAGCCTGATCCATATCCATCATCAAATCATCATCTAAATTTGCACTCTCTGGAGGGTTCATGAGAATGTTCTCATGAACCTTGGACTCATTCCCAACGACAACAGGGACAACCAAATCATTCTCCCCATTATTATTTTTTGTGGCTTGATTCACCTCTTCTGTCTGTGAAAGAGGTACTGTATCAGTTAAGCCACTGGTGGATGGCCTGGGTTCAACTTGAATTGGGTCAGACACATTATTTGTTGTTCCTTCATCCCTGACTTGCACACCATTTTCACTTGAGGCATCTTGTGCATTTGTGCCATTTTTGTCTGGACAAACACGCACGAGATGTCCCGTTTTGCCGCAGCCGAAGCACTTCATCCCATCAGTACTTACAAAGACAGTGTAATCAAAGTCATCAACTCTCAACTTCAGATTCAGATTGAGCTCAGTTCTATTATCTTTCAGGATCATATAAATAAATCTCCTGAACGATACTACATGTTTAATTAAATCTGACTTGCTTCCGAGAGTGATTTTTTTCATAGGACTGACTATCTTTCCAAAACGTGACAGTTCTTTATTTAGCATTTCGTCTGTAATGAACGGTGGAACATTAGACAACGTGACTTTCTTCGCAGGTGTAGAAAGGGGAAGCACTAAGGTAAACAACCCGCCAATCACCACTCCTTTCTCCACAACTTCGTTTGCTTTCTCAACTGAATTCAAAAATAAAACAAAAGCGTTGTTCATTCTAGATGCCGCTAAAATACATTCGTGGCCAACGACATCACCAACGGCCAGAATACACTCCTCCACATTCACCGCGGACACCACTTTCACTCCGTGGCGCCGTGTGAGAGACTCCAAACTAGTGATTGTGTTTTGGGCTGCCATGCTTTCCAGTGATACACTGGTTGGCGATGCCCGAACCCCCACCCCCCCAAAGAAACCTTATTTCACCACTTGATACACCACAAATATTAAAGCCCAAGAAAAGAAAAGAAAAAGAAAAGAAAGAGAACGTTATTTTTCTTGCCACAGCGGGCAAACACCACTCACACTCACCACGCGCTCCTCACACTCTCAACAGACGCTCACGCACGCGCAGAGAGAGAGAGAGAGACACAGATACAGACAAACAGAGAGAGAGAGAGAGAGAGAGAGAGACACACACACACACACAGAGAGAGAGAGAGAGACACAGATACAGACAAACAGAGAGAGAGAGAGAGAGAGAGAGAGACACACACACAGAGAGAGAGAGAGACACAGATACAGACAAACAGAGAGAGAGAGAGAGAGAGAGAGAGAGAGACACACACACACAGAGAGAGAAAGAGACACAGATACAGACAGAGAGAGAGAGAGAGACACAAACACACACACACACACACACAGATACAGACAGACAGACAGAGAGAGAGAGAGAGACACACACACATAGAGAGAAAGAGACACAGATACAGACAAACAGAGAGAGAGAGAGAGACACAGATATAGACAAACAGAGAGAGAGAGAGAGACACCCACACACACACACACACACACACACACACACACACACACACACACAGACAGAGAGAGAGAGACACACACACACACACGTCAGCACTTTCACAGACTCCCGCTGAACACTGACGCACCGAGGAAGACTCACTTGGTGAAGATGAAGAGGATCAGGTGACCCACATGCATGGCCTCTGAGGACGGCCCTCGACCCGTGTACAGATAGAAGGACTTCTGCTTCTCGTACGCGTCCAGGATCTGATGCATGTCCCTGCGGATCACAAACATGGGATGAGACCACAGCTGTCCAAGCTTTCAGATGCCATGATCCTCGTGTGAGTATTTAATACAGCTATGCATTTACAATTTATACTGCGAAAAACTATTATTCTTAATCTGTGTGAAATATTAAATTGAACTATTATTGATTTAATCTCTATTGATCTAACAACTCTATTTAATTTTTTATTTACTCAATTTTTTAAAATAAATTTTAGACTTTAATATTTTTTTTTAATAATTTTACTTTATTTAAATCAATGTTTTTAAAATACTTTTACTCTATTTAACTAATCAATTTATTTAAAATAATTTTACTCTATTTAATTATTTATTGAATCAATGTTTTAAAATAATTTCCCTCTATTAAATAATTTATTTGAACTAATTTTACTCTATTTAATAATGTATTTGAACTAATTTTACTCTATTTAATAATGTATTTGAACATGTATTTCCTCTGGTGTGTGTTATTCTGAGGTCAGTGGCACCTGTGTGAGAAGAAGATTCCTCTGCGCAGGAACCGGTGCACTGTTTTTCCCGTGACTCGGGTGATTCTGTCCACCAGCTCCTGATCGATATTACTGCTGCCGAACCGCACTGACAGCAGCAGAATGAGCTCGTTAGTGCATTATTCATCACGGCTCATGTATGAAGTCAGACCTGCAGCAGATCTTCTGCTGATGGACTGAAATGAGGAGTATAACATCGACTGACCGATGAGTTTATCGTAGTCGATTCCTTTGGCGTTGCTGGAGGAGACGTTCCACGGATCCACCTGATCATCTCCGTCCTCCGGCGCCGCTCCGTTATCCACCAGCATCTCACCGTCCGCCGGCGGACATCCAGTCTTATAGTCCTGACCGGTGAGACGCTTGTAGTCCAGCTTCATCTGCAGCAGCATCTGGACGGCGGAGTCCACATCAGCCTGAGGAACAACATAATCACATCACATGTCAACTTCAGCCCGAGGAACATCATAATCACATGTTATTAATCACATGTCAACTTCAGCTTGAGGAACATCATAATCACATGTTATTAATCACATCACATGTCCACATCAGCCTGAGGAACAACATAATCACATCAGTAATCACATCACATGTTAACTTCAACCTGAGGAACAACATAATCACATCACATCAGCCTGAGGAACAACATAATCACATCACATCAGCCTGAGGAACAACATAATCACATCAACATCAGCCTGAGGAACAACATAATCACATCAGCCTGAGGAACAACATAATCACATCAGTAATCACATCACATGTTAACTTCAACCTGAGGAACAACATAATCACATCAGCCTGAGGAACAACATAATCACATCAGTAATCACATCACATGTTAACTTCAGCCTGAGGAACAACATAATCACATCAGTAATCACATCACATGTTAACTTCAACCTGAGGAACAACATAATCACATCAGCCTGAGGAACAACATAATCACATCAACATCAGCCTGAGGAACAACATAATCACATCACATCAGCCTGAGGAACAACATAATCACATCACATCAGCCTGAGGAACAACATAATCACATCAGCCTGAGGAACAACATAATCACATCACATCAGCCTGAGGAACAACATAATCACATCAACATCAGCCTGAGGAACAACATAATCACATCAGCCTGAGGAACATCATAATCACATCATTAATCACATCACATGTCAACTTCAACCTGAGGAACAACATAATCACATCAGCCTGAGGAACAACATAATCACATCACGTTAACTTCAACCTGAGGAACATCATAATCACATCACATCAGCCTGAGGGACAACATAATCACATCAACATCAGCCTGAGGAACAACATAATCACATCAACATCAGCCTGAGGAACAACATAATCACATCATTAATCACATCACATGTTAACTTCAGCCTGAGGAACAACATAATCACATCAGCCTGAGGAACAACATAATCACATCAGTAATCACATCACATGTTAACTTCAGCCTGAGGAACAACATAATCACATCAGTAATCACATCACATGTTAACTTCAACCTGAGGAACAACATAATCACATCACATCAGCCTGAGGAACAACATAATCACATCAACATCAGCCTGAGGAACAACATAATCACATCAACATCAGCCTGAGGAACATCATAATCACATCAACATCAGCCTGAGGAACAACATAATCACATCAACATCAGCCTGAGGAACAACATAATCACATCAGCCTGAGGAACAACATCATCACATCAGCCTGAGGAACAACATAATCACATCACATCAGCCTGAGGAACAACATAATCACATCAACATCAGCCTGAGGAAAAACATAATCACATCAGCCTGAGGAACATCATAATCACATCATTAATCACATCACATGTCAACTTCAACCTGAGGAACAACATAATCACATCAGCCTGAGGAACAACATAATCACATCACGTTAACTTCAACCTGAGGAACATCATAATCACATCACATCAGCCTGAGGAACAACATAATCACATCAACATCAGCCTGAGGAACAACATAATCACATCAACATCAGCCTGAGGAACAACATAATCACATCATTAATCACATCACATGTTAACTTCAGCCTGAGGAACAACATAATCACATCAGCCTGAGGAACATCATAATCACATCACATGTCAACTTCAACCTGAGGAACAACATAATCACATCAGCCTGAGGAACAACATAATCACATCACGTTAACTTCAACCTGAGGAACATCATAATCACATCACATCAGCCTGAGGAACAACATAATCACATCAACATCAGCCTGAGGAACAACATAATCACGTCAACATCAGCCTGAGGAACAACATAATCACATCACATCAGCCTGAGGAACAACATAATCACATCAACATCAGCCTGAGGAACATCATAATCACATCACATCAGCCTGAGGAACAACATAATCACATCACATCAGCCTGAGGAACATCATAATCACATCACATCAACCTGAGGAACATCATAATCACATCACATCAGCCTGAGGAACAACATAATCACATCACATCAGCCTGAGGAACAACATAATCACATCAACATCAGCCTGAGGAACAACATAATCACATCAACATCAGCCTGAGGAACAACATAATCACATCACATTAGCCTGAGTAAAATCATAATCACATCAGCCTGAGGAACATCATAATCACATCACATCAGCCTGAGGAACATCATAATCACATCACATCAGCCTGAGTAAAATCATAATCACATCAGCCTGAGGAACATCATAATCACATCACATCAGCCTGAGGAACATCATAATCACATCACATCAGCCTGAGTAAAATCATAATCACATCAGCCTGAGGAACAACATAATCACATCACATCAGCCTGAGGAACATCATAATCACATCACATCAGCCTGAGGAACATCATAATCACATCACATCAGCCTGAGGAACAACATAATCACATCACATCAGCCTGAGGAACAACATAATCACATCATTAATCACATCACATGTCAACTTCAGCCTGAGGAACATCATAATAACATCATTAATCACATCACGTCAACTTCAGCCAGAGGAACATCATAATCACATCATTAATCACATCACATGTCAACTTCAGCCTGAGGAACATCATAATAACATCATTAAACACATCACGTCAACTGCAGCCTGAGGAACAACATAATCATATCACATGTCAACTTCAGCCAGAGGAACATCATAATAACATCATTAAACACATCACGTCAACTGCAGCCTGAGGAACATCATTAATCACATCACATGTCAACTTCAGCCAGAGGAACATCATAATCACATCATTAATCACATCACATGTCAACTTCAGCCAGAGGAACATCATAATAACATCATTAATCACATCACATGTCAACTTCAGCTAGAGGAACATCATAATCACATCAACATCAGCCTGAGGAACAACATAATCACATGTTATTAATCACATCACATGTTAACATCAGCCTGAGGAACATCATAATTACATGTTATTAAACACATCACATGTCAACTTCAGCCTGAGGAACATCATAATAACATCATTAAACACATCACATGTCAACTTCAGCCTGAGGAACAACATAATCATATCACATGTCAACTTCAGCCAGAGGAACATCATAATAACATCATTAATCACATCACATGTCAACTTCAGCCAGAGGAACATCATAATCACATCAACATCAGCCTGAGGAACAACATAATCACATGTTATTAATCACATCACATGTTAACTTCAGCCTGAGGAACATCATAATAACATCATTAATCACATCACATGTCAACTTCAGCCAAAGGAACATCATAATCACATCATTAATCACATCACATGTCAACTTCAGCCTGGGGAACATCATAATCATATCAACTTCAGCCTGAGGAACAACATAATCACATCATTAATCACATCACATGTCATTCATCACATCACGTGTCATTCATCACATCACGTGCTCCAGCAGAAGATCATTATTATTTCAGTGTCAGACTCACTTTGGGGCTCTTCTGAGCTTTCAGAGATCTCACTGTGTCTCCCTGAGCTGCCAGCTTCTCGTACAGATCCATCGGGCTCAAATCTGACATCTTCACCTGTAATGAAGTGAATGTTAATATTGTGATAATGTGCCTGCCGCATGTCAACATTTAAACTTCGATCTGAAATCACTGTCACTAACAGCGCTCACACCGGTAATAATAACCTGTTCATTTCAGCATTAAATAACAGGGAAGAATTAATAAACGCACCGTTTTGTGTTGCTGATTTAACTCATTCAGCTTGCATCAGATCCACTCACTGTAGCCGCGTCACACCGATAACTGCCCGACCGGAAACACTCACTCCACCCACAGCAGTTCCGGTCACGTGTGAGGCAGTGAAAACTATTATTTAAAACACTTTGTCTTAAAAACACTCTGTTTTACTTTAATAACATTAGTGCAAACAAGCTGTTTAATATAGGATGTGTGTTTTATAAACATTAAATATCCAATGGAGACTCTTATTTTGTCTGTATGGTTCCTCACGGACACGGATTAAAAACGAGACTTTTATTTTGTGTGGAAGTTCCTCTGCTTCGCGCTTCCGGTGTTCGCGGTCAGATATTTCACAGTAAACACCGCGCGACACACGCGAATATTAATAATAAACTCCAGGTATTATAAACAAATCAAAAACTTGTCATTAGGAAAATACAGGAAAAATATGATCAATTTTTGGTTACTGTCCAGCATTTGTATTTAATTTCTCAGCCAATTAAAAGCAAGAGGTAATAATTAATAAATAATAATATTAATAATTGTAATAAAACATGTTAGTCAGACAAAAAAGTTATTATATTTGACATTTCTGTCCCCCTTCTTAAATTATTAAGAATCACAATTCTGTGTTTGTTTCAAATAGAGATCAAACATTAAACAAAATAGCATGTGATTTAATAGAGGGTCTGACAAAATGGCAGTTGCTGCAGTCTGTTTATATATTTAGGGCCTATTTATTTATTTTCATTATTTATTGCAGAATCTGCACCTCTCCTGTGGATAATATTAGTTTCATAATGATCCTCTCTGAACTAAATATGCAAGACTAGTTTTACACGTCACTGGTTATGGCATAGTTCATACTTTGCCGGGCCGTCTGGAAAAAAAGGGCCGCATAAATTAAGAGTATACCCACTTCTCTAGGCACCACTACACTATATATATGTGTGTGTGTGTGTGTGATAGAGAGAGAGAGAGAGTGTGTGCGTGTTCCTGGAGCACAAAAGCAGTCATAAGCAGCACAGGTATATTTGTAGCAATAGTCAACAATACATTATATGGGTCAAAATTATGGCTCACCTTGAAGGTTCTGTCCATGGACGCGGACAGCAGCAGATGGCTGAGGTGCTCCACTGGACTCCACTGAAGCGTGTTCACTGGACCCTGATGGGCCTGAATGTGGCTCTGCATGCGTCTGGGCAGCTCAACCCGACCGTGCCTTCGGCCCAGTAAATTAATGACAGAATTTTCATTTTTGGTTTAACTATCTCTTTAAGCGTCTCCTTAGTAAAGACACATGAAACCCTGTTTGCAATGTACGAAAATGCACCCAAAGAACTCTCAGACTATGGAAAAAAAGATTTTATTTAAGGGTATGAATACTTGTGCAATGTCCACCTGCAAAATATTTGTCATGCTAAATATCTGGAGCTGTCGGCGATACACATTCCTGCTGTGTGAGTTCTGTAAAAAAGATGGACGACGCGTCTCCACTTCCTTCCACTATAGAAAAGTGAAGGCAAATAATCTTAGTATGGCCGCTGCCATCTTGAGAAGATTACGTCATTTGGAGCCCGAGATATTTGTTTGGAGTCAGAGTCTGCGCAGTAGAGATTCGTTTGGAGCCCGAGTCTGCGCAGGAGAGATTAGTTTGGAGCCAGAGTCTGCACAGTAGAGATTTGTTTGGAGCCAGAGTCTGCGCAGAAGAGATTCGTTTGGAGCCCGAGTCTGCGCAGGAGAGATTAGTTTGGAGCCAGAGTCTGCGCAGTAGAGATTTGTTTGGAGCCAGAGTCTGCGCAGAAGAGATTTGTTTGGAGCCAGAGTCTGAACAGTAGATATTAGTTTGGAGCCCGAGTCTGCGCAGTAGAGATTAGTTTGGAGCCCGAGTCTGCGCAGTAGAGATTAGTTTGGAGCCCGAGTCTGTGCAGTAGAGATTTGTTTGGAGCCAGAGTCTGCGCAGAAGAGATTTGTTTGGAGCCAGAGTCTGAACAGTAGATATTAGTTTGGAGCCGAGTCTGCGCTGTAGATATTAGTTTGGAGCCGAGTCTGCGCAGTAGAGATTCGTTTGGAGCCAGAGTCTGCGCAGTAGAGATTCGTTTGGAGCCAGAGTCTGCGCAGTAGAGATTCGTTTGGAGTCAGAGACTGCACAGTAGAGATTCGTTTGGAGCCCGAGTCTGCGCAGTAGAGATTCGTTTGGAGTCAGAGTCTGCGCAGTAGAGATTCGTTTGGAGTCAGAGACTGCGCAGTAGAGATTCGTTTGGAGCCCGAGTCTGCGCCGTAGAGATTCGTTTGGAGCCAGTGTCTGCGCAGTAGAGATTCGTTTGGAGTCAGAGTCTGCGCAGTAGAGATTCGTTTGGAGCCAGTGTCTGCGCAGTAGAGATTCGTTTGGAGCCAGTGTCTGCGCAGTAGAGATTCGTTTGGAGTCAGAGTCTGCGCAGTAGAGATTCGTTTGGAGTCAGAGTCTGCGCAGTAGAGATTCGTTTGGAGTCAGAGACTGCGCAGTAGAGATTCGTTTGGAGTCAGAGACTGCGCAGTAGAGATTCGTTTGGAGCCCGAGACTGCGCAGTAGAGATTCGTTTGGAGCCCGAGTCTGCGCAGTAGATATTAGTTTGGAGTCAGAGACTGTGCAGTAGATATTAGTTTGGAGTCAGAGACTGTGCAGTAGATATTAGTTTGCTCCAAATGACCCCAAATGAATATGTGCATTCTATGCTTGGCCGTTCTGCTTTCACCACTGTTGCAGACAATATCAAGACAGCTCGAGCACAGCAAAAGCATTACTATGACCGCCATATCCGCCATACAGCTTATCAGCCTGATGATCTCGTATGGGTTGATCTTCCAGCTATGTCAAGACACAAGCTCTCTCCAAAATGGACTGGACCATACAGGGTCTTGAGCAGATTGGATTTACCCACAGGTGACATTGTAGTAACAAAAAAAGTGTTAGATGTGCTTGATCCTAGATCAAAACCTAAAGTGATTCACTATAATCGGCTATAATACCGCTCCGTGTGGTCCCTTGAACCACATCCAGTTCTGAGAATCCTTCAAAGTGGACGCACTCCGCTTACAGGGCTATCAGGGTCCAGACCTTATGTTCATCAAGATTCCTCTGTACCCAAGTCTGTGAGACCCATTCAAGGGGTGCAAGAGAGGGATGGTACATTACCTCCTGTTCAGAATGAACTGTCTGAGGGGTCCAGAGCTGAACTGCCAGGAGAAATCCCTTGTGACAAACCAGCAGAGGGCACGAAAACAAAGTCAGGACGTTCTGTGCATCCTCCCATACGTTATAGGGACTTTTAACCTGTTACGAATCCAGCGTGATGCCGGCGTCCACACCTAGTGGTGACGGGGTAAAGTCGTCAGACACAAAAAATAAAAAGCTGAACATGTCATATATCCGTGGAAAGCTGAGATTCTTTTGATTCGAACGATGCAAACGATTTTAAGATACAATAAACACAGCCGGTACAATCAGTGTCTTTGTCAGACCACCAACAACTAAATAAACAACAACAAAACTGAAGGAACTCACATATGAAGCCTCCTGATAGTCCACGGATCCATAAAAGTTCGACAAACATGGTGTTGTTTCACTGTAAAGGGTCCAGGCTATCCAATTCCGTGCAATATTTAGTCCATAACACATGCATTTGTTGATAAACATCCACGGAATGTAGTAGTATAATTTCAAATTAGCCGACGGAGCTATCAATTCTTCTGAGTTTTCTATAATGTAACTTGTCCTGAACAGATGGGTGTGACGCATTAGGGGTCGGCTCGAGCTAGCAAGCTCTAAAGTGTGTTCGCACAGATTAGAGTGAACCACGCGTCCGGTGCGTAAAATGCGCTCCGAGAGAGTTTACAGGTAAACTATCATTATAAGCTAACTATGGCGAATAAAGAGAACGAGAACGTTGTTGAACACAAAGAAGTTGTTGAGCATTGTGCTCGGCGTGACAGAGATGACATTTTTGAGGAAGAGAGCGATGTTTCATCCATTGAAGCAGAAGAGGATGTGTTTGTAAGGAGGATCCATGCGAATTTACTATCAAAAATTAAGTGTTTTATTACATTATATAATTATATTTATATATATTATACATATAATTATGTATCTTATACATATTTTACAGTATATGTTGAGGTATTTGTTTGTTTTGAGATCGCTCTGCTAACTTCCGGTGTGAGTTTCTTTGTGTATAAATGTGTATAAGCTTTCCTGTAGCTCAACTGGTAGAGCATGGCGCTAGCAACGTCAAGATCATGGGTTCGATTCCCAGGGAAAGCAAGAGCTGATAAAATGTAGAAACTGTAACTTGAATGCAATGTAAGTCGCTTTGGATAAAAGCGTCTGCTAAATGCATAAATGTAAATGTATAATGACAGATATTACAAGTAGAAGGTGATTTTCAGTGTCCCCATAATTCAAAACGCTTATAAATCATACAGAGTGAGTTTTTTTGAGGGAAAATATAAATGCACCGTCTCCTGTGAGGGCTAAGTTTAGGTGTAGGGTAGGTGTAGGGCAATAGCACATACAGCTTGTACAGTATAAAAACCATTACGCCTATGGAGAGTCCCTGTAAACCATAAAAACCAACATGTGTGTGTGTGTGTTTTATACATGTTTGTGTTTTGGTGTATTCCTGTTAACTTCTAACTTTTTTATATCACAGACAATCATCTGACATTGAATCGAATGAAGTCTGGGAGCCAGTCAGCAAAAAGCCATATACTGAGGGACATGATGACAGCAAAAAATCGTCAAAAACATTACAAGCAGAATCAGAAGAGCTTTATTACAAGTATGCTTACACACAAGGAATTTGTCCTGATGACAGGAGCTTCCAGTGCAGAAGAAATACAGACATAGTGCAGACATGCATAGGAAGAACACAGAAGGAATGGAATATAACAACAATATAAGAACAACATTAAAGCATTCAAGAATTACAGCATTCAGGGCTCTAGACTAACTGGGTGCACTGGTGCGCCGAACTGTTTTTCTTAGGTGTACCAGCACAAAAGTTAGGTGCACCCAAATCAAATTTTCATATAGGCAATATTGACTACACTGTAAAAAAAAAACTGTTGTTTTTACAGGAAAACGCTGGCAGCTATGGTTACCAGAGAATTCCTGTAAAAAATACAGCAGCACAGTAGATAACTTTACTGACACAATATGTAAATTGATTTACAGTGAATGAAATCACAGCTGAATCACATTACAAACTTGTTAAGTCTACCAAAAAAACTTGTTTATTTATATACAACACAGTTATGCAAAATTGACTATTTCCTGTATTTTTTACATGTAATAATTGCTTATTGTGCATCAATAAATGATACAATTAACAGGGAAATATCAAACAAAACACATTTTAACCGGTAAAACAACAGAAAAACTTTGCATTTTAAATTGAGATATTCTGTATATTATACATAAAATCTATTCATAATATGCTGTATTTTTATGTTTTAATAATGAAGTTATTGTGGTAAATCTCAAAAACACATCTTGAGAAAAGACAAGAGAGCAAAATATAACTTGAGAAATTTATTTAACAGCCATCGTCAATAGTTGTAAACAACTGGATGAATTTTTATTCAAACAAAGTTTCCAAAGTTTATGTGCCAGGCACACAACAACAACCCACACTCTCCCTGTCTGGAATGTTCCACAGTATGGCATACAACTTATCTCCATGGAGACAATCAGGTGATGCCAAATGGCCAAGTTACAGGTCAGATCTACAGGTGAGCCCCCTCACGTTTGTTATGGTGTTTTTTGCAATAAAAACAGTTCTAATTGAATAAATGCAAGATAGATAAGTTTTATACCATATTGTGAAACATTCCCGCAAAGAAAGAACATCTTCATGAAACAAGCATGTGGCGGACTCGCTACCAGAAAAAGTGCACCTTTAAGACTTAAAAAAAAAAAATATGATGTAGTGCCGTAGTAAACATAATCCACATTGTGGATTTAACAAAGCGAAAACTAAAAGTACCTCTTCTCAAACAAACAGAGAAAAAGTTATTCTCAAACAAAGAGTCAGAGTCCACAGAAAGAGTCCATATTTAGGCTTAACGCCACTCGTGATCGGAGAGTTCCTGTATCAGGGTGAGGACTCGAGGGTTCACGTTGAGACGACGCTTGGAGTTTTTATCCTCTACTTTGGTTCCTTTTTCTGGGTTTATCGAGAAAAAACACCTGTAGAACAAAAGCATATTAAGCATTTTAATTGATCAATAAAAAAAGACTACAAGAAACAATATACACACTACCGGTCCAAAGTTTGGAAAGTGTACTATTTTGATTAGAAGTCTCCTCTGCTCAACAAGGCTGCATTTATTTGATCCAAAATACAGCAAAAACAGTATTATTGTGAAATATTTTTACAATTTAAAATAACTTTCTATTTCAATATATTTTAAAATGCAATTTGTTTCTGTGATTTAAAGCTGTATTTTCAGCATCATTACTCCAGTCTTTAGAGTCACACGATCCTTCAGAAATCCTTAATATGCTGATTTGCTACTCAAGAAACACTTATCAATGTTAAAAACAGTTGTGTACAATTTTTCAGGATTATGTTGAATAAAGTTCAAAACAACAGCATTTATTTGAAATATAAAGCTTTTGCAACATTATAAATGTCTATACTGTCACTTGATCAATTTAATGCATCCTTGCTGAATAAATGTATTAATTTAAGTTAATTCTAAAAATAAATAATCTTACCGACCCAAAACTTTTGAACGGTATTACAATGTTACAAAAGCTTTCTATTTCAGATAAATACTGTTCTTTTGAACTTTATATTCAAAGAATAAAAAAAAAAACTGTTTTCAACACTGATAATAATCAAATGTTTGAGCATCAAATCATATTAGAATGATTCCTGAAGGATCACATGACTCTGAATTTTGAGCATTTTAGTGATGCTCAAAATTCAGCTTTGCATCACAGGAATAAATTACACTTTAAAATATATTCAAATAGAAAAGTTATTTTACATTTTAATAATATTTCACAATATAACAGCTTTTTTGTATTTTTAATAACATAAATGCAGCCTTGGTGAGTAGAAGAGACTTCTTTAAATAAAAAATAAAAATAGTACATTTTCCAAACTTTTGACATGCATATATAAAAAAAACAGTCTGAGCCTTGCCAAGACTCAGAGCCGAACCAAGACCGAGACTCAGGCCACACCCAGAGGCAAGGCCGAGAGTCAGACCCAGACTAAGACCGGGCTCAAGTCCGGCTCTTAGTCTGGGTCTGACTCTCGGTCTTGAGTCCCGGCCTTAGTTAAGGTCCGGATTAAGACCTGGACCTCTGAGCCGGACTCCAGGTCCCAGGTCTGAGAAATGAGTAAGCCATGTTTATTCACCTTTGAAGAAACTCCAGAGTTGAAGCCAGCTCAGATGGATAGTGAATATTAAAACAGTAGTAGCTCCCGAACATGAGGCACAATGCAGAAATGAAGGAGATGTTTGTGTTGATAAGGTTCCGATCCAGACTCAGCATGTACCTTGTGGAGGAATAGCAGGACTGTCCTATGAACAAATTATTTAACAGGTTATATTAATGAGTGCTGCACTCACATGACAAATTCTATAAACAGTGCAATAAAAAAAAGAGATATGAAACAGACTTACCACAGACAATAACAACGGGTGTCAGAGGCACTTGCTCCAGTTGGACCTCTTCTGCCAGACACGTATCTTCTACATGGAGGAACATGGACTCCTTCTCATCAAAGTAACGTTAGCTGAGCAGAAGCAGGATCATCTCTATCACATCATCTGAACAGCCACTCTGCAGTCCCCGCATCCTCTGAAGCCTTGTGAAAACGGCGGGCACATAATGAAACTGCGCATTTTAAATCCGCAACAACAGCTATAGGAGCAGCTTGCGGTGCATTGTGCACACGATAAAAATGGCCCTTGAAAGCTGAGTAACGTTAAGTGGTAAATGTTTGACTACAGTTGGCGCCAACACATTTAAAAAGACAACGGGGCTCATTCCTATGCACTTTGCAATGTAATACATAGCCTCTTAATGTAACCAATTTCTTTTTACAGAAGACACAGGTGATAATTTTTGGGATTTCAAGTGTTTGCCTGTGCTTTTCAGCTGAAACAGGTTATCACGCATTGATCTAACGTTAGCTAGTTTACACCATGTGCTTTCAGCACACATTTTCGTTTGGTCTCGAAAAAAGTAGGCTAAACACTGTGAAGCTTACCGTGCAAACTTTTAATTTTCCGATTGAAGAGCAGCAGACTGAAAAAACTTCTTAAAATTGTAGATAAAAACTTTTAAAAGACACTGTTCCGAAGACTTCTGCTGTGCCTGTTTTCTTTCTAGTAAGCGCTGCACTGGCTCGCTCGTTATTGACGTCAGCCGCAGGTGAGCGTCTCCCGCTCCTCACGTCATTATCCAATCAGAGACGAGCTTGTCTGCGAACTATGACATTCAAAATTAGCAGACTACAAATCTGTGGTTAGAGGAGGCACTGGTTGTTTAGCCTGTGATAATGATACAATGCTCAAAACAATGCTGAAATAATTTATAAATATAAATAGAAAACCAGTAGGCTAAGTATAACATACAATTTAAAGACTAAAAGAAAGCATACAAGGATTATGGTTAGGACTGAACAGAAGTGTTACTTTGCACAGGCCTCAATAATTCTAATTCCTTATACACATACTCTATAAATAGAGTAGGCTACAAATAAATCATAAAGCTATGTTAGTGAAGGCACTGTTTGGTTGTTTAGCCTGTGATAATGACACAATGCTCAAATTATTACTATTGTTTTATCAATAGGCCTATGTAGAAAACCAGTAGGCTAAGAATTACATTAAAATTTAAAGACTAAAAGAAACATAAGGCATATAAGGATTAGGACTGAACAGTACCTATTACTTTGCATATCAATACATTTAATTTATTATACACACTCTACAATACAAATAGCCTGAATTATAAAAACATTAAACATAAAAATGTTATTATAATTGTAGATTATATTTTTATATATAAATACAGACAGGCAACCTCTCAGGTTCACAATAATTTTTTTTGTAAAAACATTTTTACTACCTCAATTTGCATCAATCATGTTAAAAGTACAGCATAAACTTGTATAGTGATTTACTTTAGTTGTATTTTTAAGAACAACTGACTAAAACTTTAGTTTTTACAATATTTTCATGTCAAATGAACAAAGTTGTTTTGTTATGAGTATTACAGTATTTCTCTGTTTTTTATACCAATCTTTGTAGTTTTAACAAATAAATTTGATTATAATCGCATATCGATGTTGTAAATATAACAAAACATTCTGTTTAATAGTTTACAAAAGTTCACTGTGATTTAAACAAAAAAAATATGTTTTTGGATTTACAATACTTTTCTGTAGGAATTTTACATTGTTTTCCTGTAAATCTCACAGTCATTTTTTACAGTGTAGTAAACGATTAACTAACAATCTGGTCAACATAAAGTTATTTATTTGAAGCACAATTCTACAAGAAAGGAAACTTACTGAAAAGCTGAGCTGATATTTAAGCTTAGAAAATCTCAAGATAAATTAAATAAAAATAAAATCTAAATGAAGTGTTTTAAGGGCGTCAAACTGAACATCTCATGGACTATCCTCCATCGCTTCTCAACCCTATAAAACAATCCAGCACCCCCGTCCCACCTCACACTACCAAATCATTTCACTAAAACTTATATATATATATAAAAAAAAGTATTCACAGTTTTTATAACCAATTCTAACTATGTAAAAAATAAGTATACTTAGGCCTTAGTTTTAGTTAAATGTTGTTGTATGCATTTTTTTTATTTTTATATCTTCTTATATGTGTATATATAATATTTATAGTTTTAACTTTTAATTTTAGTTACTTTTTCTTATTTGTAATTCGCTTTGGATAAAAGCGTCTGCTAAATGACTAAAAGTAAAGTAAAGAAAAAAATAACTGTTCTGCTCTAATTGTCTCATACTGTATTTTAATGCAGCCAAATTCTCAATAAAACTGTTTTACTTTATATATTTTACTGTTTATGTTGTCAGTCAACGGGATGAATATGAAATAAAGACTGAAACGCAGCCCTTTACGAATACATAACCAGCTCTCCCTTCCAAGAAGCTCGTCTGCACAAAAATACTAATTTATCATTTTATTGAGCCGTTGTCTGATGAAATCAAATAATACACATAAGACAAGACAAAGACAATTCCTGTGCTGTGATTTCGGCTATATTTGCGTGTAAAATTAGAGAAGCAATAATATCTGTTTCAGAGGCGTAGCCATCATTTCAGAAGTGTCTAGTGTTATACCTGTTTTCACATCCAGCAAGACATAAACTACTTAAGTCTGTGTGCATTGAATTTAATACACTAGTTTCACAATTTGAGTTCAATTACTGAAATAAATGAACTTTTCCACCACATTCTAGTTTATTGAGATGCACCTGCACTACCTTCTGACAAAGTTTCAGCTCTCTAGGCCTTACGATGTCGAGTCAGTGTCGCCGACTGCATCTCTTACGTCGAAAACAAAGAAAGCACTATCAATAAATCATTATCAATACATTATTTAATCGTTATTGCAGTCTACTTACACTACTTAAAAGTATTATATCTGTCAGTGCGCTGAGGCAAGCTTGAGCGCTTATTAGGCTGGCTATGTAGGCAATTAAAGGCTAATTATTATGATTTATAAGTGTTCCTGTGGCTCAGTGGTTAGAGCACTGTGTTAGCAGCGCAAAGGTTGTGGGTTCGATTCCCAGGGAACACATGTACTGACAAAAACATGTATAGCCTGAATGCACTGTAAGTCACTTTGGATAAAAGTGTCTGCTAAATGCATAAATGCAATACGTTTTATTAATAAACGTGCGACTACTAGTCGACTAGTGCTTTAAATGAACAACTACTAGTCGACCAGAAAAATCTTTAGTCAGGGGCAGCCCTACTTGTAACAGCATGACAATTTGGGCCTTCTGGGGGGGGGGACACATCTTACTCCGGAGTGCTGATTTTCAGATTTCATCTTCCACAGAAGCTGAAATACATAAAATAATTTTTCGCTTGTCATTTCTAGAAAAAGATTTTAATATTTTTCTTAAAATATGTTGCTAAATTCATATTTCATAAAATAGTATGTACTCACGTGGAGTAGGGGAGTAATTAGACATTGACGCAGATCCTTGTCCTGAATTAGAAAAACACAACTAAATCAGGATAATTAGAGAGTAAAGGCCCGTACACACCGGGACGAATTCCGCGCGCGATATTCGCCGACGTTTAATGCCTCGTGACTAAACAAAGGGCGCCAATGTGAGTGTGCACACCGACACGAAAAACGGCACGCGTAAAAGCGTCATTTTTTTTTTAACGCCTCGGGTTCGTTTTTTTGGTTTGACGTGCCGCGTCAAAAACTATCCGACCAATGAGATTGGCGCTTTTGCTCACGTGTCTGGAGCAGCTGAAGTTACAGTAAAACACAACTTGGGGGCGCTCAAACACAAAACAGTCTTGCCGAGCACACACACGTAACGACGAAGAAGATATACGCCAAGTAGCGTCTACACTGCCGGGAAGAAATAAGAAGACAAAGAAGATGCAAGGCAAGATGTAGCTGCTGGAGCTGGAGCTACTGATGCTTGAAATATCCATGTTTTCTTTGTATGATTTTGACAAGCGCGTAAATACTTGCTCTCTTCTTCTGAGTGACAAGCGAGTGTCAGAAGCGTAAAGTTGCGCAGCGCCACCTTGTGTACCGGGTATTTCTGTTTTACATTAAGCGCCATCTAATGTCAGGGAATGAATTTGCATGTTCACTCGGCTCATCGTCAGCGAAAATCGATTGGGTGTGAACACAACAAACGCGCTGAAAAACGCTGGCAAATAATGCGCGCCGATATTCGTCCCGGTGTGTACGGGCCTTTACACTACAGAAAGACACAACTGCATTCGGTGAACTTTAAAAAGTTCTCTAAAAGGAAATAAAGTGTGTATTTTTATAATTGACAATTAGATGTAATGAACTGTACAGAACAACATTTACCAGCAGCATGTCTCTTCCTCCATATGATGAGTGTAGTTATGATGAGAACAGCCGTACACATGATCCCCAGCACACTGAAAACTAGAGACTGATTGAGAGATCCTGGGTCAGACTCAGCCACATCTGAAAATGTTGTGGAAAAAACATAACAAAATATAGTGAGATAAACAATAAGAAAAGGAATCTATACGCTGCAGAGAGATATTGGAATGGTGTCAACTAGGGATGTAACGATATTATCAATATTGTGATGTCACGATAGCACAACTGTCTCAATATTATATTATAAAAGTTAAAGACTCGTGCACGCCTTCCTAAAACGTGCCCCACATATCCACATCACTGTGAGAGAAGATGTGCAAAAGAAAGACATTCAACGTGTTTTTTCGAATTTTGACATCCGACGGGTTTTCCCAGATCGCATAACATTTCTTTTTTTATATATTGCAATACATATTGTATCGTGGACTTCATATTGTGACATTATAGGTTAGTGACAACCGATTTGCAACAAAAAGTTAGTCGTTATCTAGTACTGTTATTTTCTCCCGTTTAATTGCATCGTATATAATGACAACGTAGTTTTAATCTAATGTCTACTTTGTTGTTCAGCAGAGTTTTGTTTGTTTAATTGTTTTCCTTACCAAAAATAATGTCCAGTTTGTTGTCCAGGTTGAGGTGCTTCATCGTGCAGTTGTATATATGTTTCCCACGTAGCTCTTCTTCACCGATCACCCAACTCTTTCTCATCTGGTAAGATCCATCTCCGTTGGGCAGAATCTCTCCTCCTGTGCTCTGATCATCATCCACAGGCTGACCATCTCTCAACAGGGTCAGGTTAATGTGACGGGGGTAAAAACCAGTGGCCAGACAGTTGAACTGAAGCCCATGAGTGTCTGTGAGCATCTTCCTCATGAGTCTCACTTTGGGTTTCACTACAGAAAAGGATGAGAAGTGTTACTGTTGGTTTGTTCAGGCATTAAATCATGATTCATAAAGCATTCAGAGGCAGATGCATTGTTTGTTAGTACAGCTGTCTGGGTCATGTCTGTCAATTATGATCTTTTCTACAACCCCAATTCCAGAAAAGTTGGGACGTTTTGTAAAATGCAATAAAATCAAGAATCTGTGATTTGTTAGTAACTTTATTTAACTGACTAATGTACAATGAAAAGACTTCCAAAGTTTTCACTGACCAACTTAAATGTATTTTGTAAATACAAACAAATTTTGATTTTGTTGGCTAAAACACACTTCAAAAAAGATGGGACAGGGGCAAAATAAAAGTGAAAAGGTTATATAATATCCAAATTACACCGTTTTGGTACAGTTCACAGTAAGCAGGTGAATGGTAATAGGTGAGGGTATCATGTTTGGGTATGAAATTAGCATCTCAGTCTTTGCAAGCAAATCTGGATCATGGCTCATCACTTTGTGCCACATTTCATGAGAGAAGTGTCAAACAAGTCAAAAATCTAATTTCTCAATGCAAAAACCGCAAAGAATTGAGGCCTTTCACCAACTACCATACATAACATTGTGAGAAGATTCAGGGAATCCAGAGAAATCTCAGTCTGTGTAGGGCAAGGCAGGAACCGTCAGTTGAATGTGCATGTTGACCTTTGAGCCCTCAGATGGCATTGCATAAGAAACCGTCATGCTGCAGTGTTAAATATAGCCACATGGGCTTAGGAGTGCTTAGGAAAACCGCTGTCACTTAACAGAGTCTGCCGCTGCATCGATAAATGCAACTTAAATCTCTGTTACTCAAGGAGAAAGCTATACATCAAGCCTATGCAGTGATGGCGCAGGTTCTCTGGGCCAGAGCTCATCTCCGATAGTCAAAAAGACAGTGGAACTGTGTGCTGTGGTCAGATTCACATTTCAACCTGTCTCTGGGAAAAAAGGACGTTGAGTTCTCAGTCCCAACGACCAAAGGGACCTTCCAGACTTTCATCAGCAACAGATGCAAAAGCAAACGTCTGTCTTGATGTGGGAGTGCATCAGTGCAAATTGCATGGGTGACTGGCATATGTGCGAAGGTACCATTGACATGGAGGCTTATATTGGGATTGTACGGAGACATATACTGCCCTCAAGATGATGTCTTTCTTGGGAAGTCCATGGTTATTAGATCAAGACAATGCCAGCTCTCATTCTGCATGTGCTACAACAGCATGGTTTCGTAGACTCAGAGTGAATGTGCTAGACTGGCCTGCCTGCAGTCCAGATCCGACTCCTATTGAAAATGTATGACCAGTCATGAAAAGGAGAATCAGTCAACGACGATCACAAACTGCTGAGCATCTGAAGGCTTGTTTCAAGCGAGACTGGACAAAAATTTTGCTTGCAAAACTTTACCAATTAGTATCCTCAATTTCCAAATAATGAAACAATGACACAGTTTAAACGTGCTTCTTTCCCAACTTTTTTGGAGTGTGTTGCAGCCATCAAAATCTAGTCCGTGAAAACTTCACAAATTTTTCTTTGTACTTTTGTCAATGAAATAAAAGCTAAAGCGAATAAGAGAATAACAAATAACAGTTCCCTTTGGAAAGGTAACTCCCGTTGCGTCATCATTGACGACTGCTTGAGGGAAACTCCTGTTTACTCAGTTAATGAAGCCTGATTTGTTAACATTTGTAGTTGCACAAACCAATGGCTCTCAAGCCAGAGCGGGCGGATATAAGTCGGCCCAGAGTGCCATTTCATCAGAATCTTCTCCTTCAGCAACAAGACCATCTCTTCGCTGACTCTGCGACGAAGCAAGAAGCCTTTCGAATCAAGCCACTGCAGTGGAAGTAGTTCCTCTGCGGCCATCCGGCTGGATAAAAAGAGCAAATTTTCTGTGCAATTTCTCAAGTGCGTTGTTTCAAATGTCACTTTGCGAGTGTAGCAAGGACCCACTGCACGAAGCTGACGGTCACGATGAGTGTGTCGTCTGTCTGTGAGTCTTCCACACAGAGGCTGCACTCACCGAGGCTTCATGTTCTCACTGCGAAAACATGAATCTCGCCCATCTTCGCTCACAGATTTCCTTCTTCCACGGAGGCGGTCCTCCCCGCTGCTCTGTTCTCCCGACTACTTTCTCTCCTAAGAGGAAGAAGCAGCGGAACAGCGGGACCATATTCTCGGGCTCGAGTGATGTGGTGTCAGCCCAGCGCCCACACGCTTCTCTGTCCCCACAGCGCCTCATGCCGCAGTTGTGCTTTGCACACGAGGATCAGCGCCCCTCGTCGGATGCGAGCGGCTTGGTCTCCTTCGGCGCTTCTTAGGAAGAGGTGGTTGTCGACGACTTCATATCCTTGACGGCATCTGACGCTGACGAGTGGGAGTGTTCTGGCAAAGAGCCTGAAGCTCCCCCTCCATCTCCGTCTATGCAGCCTAGCGTAGACTCAGAGCTGATTCGTGTTGTCACGCACGCTGTGGAGGAACTTGGCCTTGAGTGGTCAGCCCCAGAAGAGCCCACCCCCGGCCTCCTTGACGAATGGTTCCTGAAAGGACAGGATGTCATCCTTCCACCCGTCAGCGGCCAGCTCCCTTCATGCCTGCGGTGCACGACGAGCTCACCAAAACATGGCGGGCTCCATACTCTGCACATATTAACCCCTCGGCTGCTGCAACTCTCACCACCATTGATGGTGCTGAGGACAAGGGGTATTGCAAGCTCCCCCCTCTGGAAGAGGCAGTGGCTGCTCACCTTCTTCCACCATCGAGCCGCGGGCTTAAAGCTGCAGCACATTCCTCAAAGCCCTGCAGGATGATGTCAGCCCTAGCAAACAAGGCTTATGCAGCGGCTGGCCAGGCCGATTCAGCCCTGCATATGGTGTCTGTGCTTCAAGTGTTTCAGGCCAAACTTCTCTGGGATATGAACGAGTCTGCCCTTGATCCTGGTGCCTTCACGGAGCTGCGTACAGCAACAGATCTAGCCCTGCGCGCTACCAAGGTGATGATGCAGGCATTGGGCAAGGCCATGGCTAGCCTGGTGGTGCTGGAGCGCCACCTATGGCTTAACTTGACGGACATCAGAGATGCCGAAAAGATGGCCTTCCTCAATTCACCAGTTCCCCCAAGGGGCTTTTTGGCCGTGCCGTGGACGGCTTCACTGAGCTCTTTACTGAGGCCCAAAAGACATCGCAAGCACTGCATCATTTCCTGGCTAAGCGCCCCAGCACGGCGACTGTTTCAAGCCATCACAAGCCAGCGTCCACACAGCACAGCGCAGTCTCAGCTCTTGCACAAGCCGGATCCTGACATTCAACTGCTCCCCCCCAGACGGCAAGGAGTATCCCTTCCCGAAGCGCCAAGTTCCCCACCCTCGTGTAGTGCTGGACCCTGAGCCTAAGAAGTCATCCTGATCTGCAAGCAGAGAGGAAGAGGAGAGGGCAAGTTCTTGCAAATGCTGGAACCTCCTCGAAGGCTCACTTTCATTCCCCACCCCTTCGAGCACCTCTGAGCGGTGGAGGTAGGGCTGTTCGATTATGAAAAAAATCATAATCACAATTATTTTGGTCAATATTGTAATCACTATTATTTAACACGATTATTAGTGGGCCATATAACCAATTTTTTTTTTTATGCAAGTCTAAAGTATTCAGTTAACAGCCTACTATAGAAATTGAATAATCAAATGTTAAATCATTTAAAATAAAACAGCACAGTCTTCACTGTAAGAATTAAACTTCATTTGTTTCTTATTAACGCTACAAAATACTTTCTATGATGAGCAGTGAGTGATTTTGTCTTTGTCTTTTGTTGTTGGATTAATATTAAGCACACAGTCAGCAGCAGGAATATAAGCTGCAGTCACTTTAAGAGCCACACAGATCCAATTTACTGTTACATGCGTATTTTCATTCTCATCAGTTTACATTCATTTATTACTTAACCGACTAGGGCTTATGTGAATAATCACTAAGCGACACATTTTTGACAGATTTTTGCGTGTATTTGACCGTTTAGGCACATACGTTCAGCTAAAAGATGACTTTACATGTCCGTGTTGTGTTCTGTCTCTGAGCGCATACACAGATATCCTCCTAAGGAACAGCACAAGTTCTCTTTCGCGCTTTTAAAAACATTAATAAATTAATAAACTTTAATAACTCAAGCATGTCCCATTATGCAAAAGTCAAGTTACATGATTTGATGGATTTACACGTGAAAATTGCCTTTTATGGAGTGAAAACGCACTGCTGGGAAAGGGGGCGTAATGGGGCAAAATATTTTTTTTATCTCGATTATTGTATTTTCATAATCCTTGGAGGCTAAAATTGAAATGGAATTTCGATTAATTTCACAGCCCTAGGTGGAGGTTTTTTACCGTGGCACATCCTGCTAGTTCAGCATGTGCCACGAAACACTACCGCTGTGATAGCGGACCCATTCCCAGCGTGTCAGATTGGGTTCTAAAAATTATAGAACGAGGATACTCGTTTCAGTTCGCTCGCAGGCTGCCTGTATTCAGAGGTGTTGTGCAGACTTCGGTGCATGACAACGAATCTCATGTTCTTCAAGCCGAAGTGCAAACACTGCTTTCAAACGGTGCCGTTGAAACGGTCCCTTTAGCAAACAGCGAGTCAGGCTTCTACAGCCGATACTTCCTCATTCCCAAGAAAGACCATGGGCTCAGACCGATTCTCGATCTCAGACATCTGAATCGGGCCCTCATGCGATGGCCGTTCAGAATGTTGAATTTTCCCCGAAGACTGGTTACTGTCAGTGGATCTGAAAGACGCTTACTTTCACAAATAGCGCCCCGTCACAGACCGTTCTTGAGGTTCGCGGTCCTACCGTTTGGTCCGTCTTCGGCCCCCCGCACGTTCATAAAGTGCGTAGAAACGGCACTTAAACCCCTCTAATACAGATGAGAATCCACATATTGAACTACCTCGATGATTGGCTAGTACTAGCCGACTCAGAACGGCAGCTTATCGCTCACAGGTCGTTGTTGCTCAACCACCTTGAGCATCTTGGGCTGAGAATCAATCCAGCCAAGAGTTTTCTGATTCCCAGAGAGCGAGTGTCCTTTTGACATAGTTTCGCACGTATGTGTCATTTCAGACACAAGTAGATGCGGAGATGAACAGAAATCAGTGTTCACGTGCATCTGCGTGGCTCTTACCGTGTCTACAACGGACACGAGCGGCGCAACAAAATAATAGAACCCATAATCAGTGATGCCGTCTACAGCGGATGCGGCACGCATGACAAATCCCCGACATTAAACTGATGGCGCGTTCTATTTATGACGTACTGACACAAAGTTCACATGATTTGCTTTGTTGCGTCCAGTGCAGACAGCCTTTAGCCGTTGCGGCGCGACACAACATGAGCTTGTCGCGAAAATGATCACTATAAGTATAACGTAAGTAAAGTGTAAGACTAAATGTAAATATCGCGATGTGCGCATCCGAGGCTGAAATTATGTATCGTGCAGTCCTAGTGTGAGGACCCATTCCACCAGAGGGATGGCCTCCTCTTGGGCCTGGTCCAGTAGGCTCTCTATTGGGGAGATTTGTGCGGCCGCCGGCTCCCCCTCGGGTGGGGAGAGTTATCTCAAGTAGACCTTGGAACATTCCCAGGTCTCTTTGTGGCTCAGGCTTATGGTGCCTTCGCTGAGTGTTCCTGGGCTGAGCTCACGGAGCAGGCTAAGTTCTGCATCCGTTTATAGCACGGCGCTACTGGATATGTTCCCCAAGCAGTCCTCAATGACGATGTAAGGGGAGTTACCTTTCGATAGGGAAAGCTCCAGTTACTCACGTAACTTCAGTTCCCTGAGATAAAGGACCGAGCATTGCGTAACTGGCCGTGCTATAGTTGCACACGAATCAATTAATTCTGATGAAATGGCGCTCCGGGCTGACTTATATTGCAGTAAACTTATATGTACAAATCAGGCTTCAGTAAAAGAAAAAACAGGAGTTTCCCTCAAGCAGTCATCAATGATGACCCAATGCTCGTTCCCTTATCTTATGGAACTGAGGTTACATAACTGGAGCGATTCTTGATTTCATCGCATTTTACAAAATGTCACAACTTCTCTGAAATTGGGGTTTTATCTTAATTATACTGATTCTCTCACCTTTTCTCATCACATTGTTCTTTTCCCTTTGCAGGTACCTCCGCAAGGTTTTAATACAAACAGGATGATAAACATGTTCATACATAAACTTTACACGAAGAAGTTTCACTTGGTCCCACATTATCATCCAGGGCTTTTTCATCTGGATATAATTTGTTTTTATGTCAAAGGTGAACTCCTCCACATTTTGTCCATCAAAGGCATCCCATGTCTGCAGCAGACCCGGTTTATCATTGCTCAACAATTCACATCCAGCAAGTCTTTGATGAACATGAACACCATTAAATGAAAGAAGACATTTAATTAAGACTTATTAGTTCTCACTGACATAGTCCACCCTAAAATAGTAAAGTGAAAATGAATATACTGGACTTTTTATGATTACTCTCTTACATCAAAATATTTTCATGAAATAATAAACACATGAAAACTACATGTCTTATAGATATGTAGACTGTAGCTCTCACCATTTGGACCATCTGTGTGATTTAGATGATTATTATGAAAAAAAGCTCGATCTCTCATGCTGTTATACATATCATCAAATACGGCACCAGCATCCCTTTGCTCTTCATCATAGTATTTTGAATCTCTGTGAGATCTAAAGACAACTTTCCATGCGGTAGAGTCATAATATGCCAGTTGCACATCATCCAACATAAGCACAACACTGAACTCAGGGAATTGTGTTTGTCCAACTATATATGTTGCCAAAGCCATCAGTGAGTGAGAACCTGCAGATACACAAGGACAAGCATATAATATTAGTAAAGTGTCAAAATTATATAGATCTTGACATATTAAAATACTTTCCTGCACAGTGCACACACCCAGGGCCGGATTTACAATGACATAGGCATAAACAGTCTTGCGCTACGTCAATAAAAATCAATTGCCATAGTTCTTAATTTGAAATATTTTTCTTAATTTACATTTATGCATTTAGCAGACGCTTTTATCCAAAGCGACTTACAATTGCATTCAGGTTATACATTTTCATTAGTACATGTGATCCCTGGGAATCGAACCCACAACCTTTTGCACTGCTGATGCAATGCTCTACCACTGAGCCACACAGGAACACTTTAATGTGTTCATAATTTGAAATATGTATTAAAGTCTGTGTAAAGTCAATTCTGATAATTGTCAGTAAACACATTATAAATGTTAGAAATGCATTGCTGAAACATGTTAAAAACACTGTGAACTATGTAGTACTTAATTGTGGAGTTAGACCGTTAAACAGTTTTTCACAATTTTCGTGATTAGGATTTTTTGGGGCAGGGCTAAATCATGACTCGATAACGCAATTGAGCCACCGAGCACGTCCCCTACCCCAACACTAATAGTTACTAGTTACTTCTCACAAATAGTAACTGAGTTAGTAACTGAGTTATATAATTATAAAAGTAACTAATAACCAGGGAAAGTAACTATTGCGTTACTTTTTTTTTTTTTAAATGTTCAAATGTCAAATAACTTGTATGCCCCCAAAATTAAAGATGTTACATTCATTAAATGGACAATAAATAGAATAAATTATTATTATAAAACATTGTACATTAATCTACTGACACATAGCATCAGTTAGTCAAGCATTATAATACGATATTATGATAATTTATCATATATGATATAACTTTAGTAATTATAATAACCATGTATGAATGCATATTTGTCATATTGACTGAACTTAGGACTGGTGGTGGTGCTTAAGATATTGTGTGTAATTGAGTGTTTCTATAAAAAAAAGGGAAACAAAATTGCTAACAAAACTAATAACAATATACAACGCACTCAGGATTAATGAGCTGCTGGGTTCATGAATATTAATCACGTTGTCAAAGCAGGGACGATAATAGTTGAGCGCCAGGCAGATTATCGTTTGCGCATTAGTTCCGCCCACTATCAGGGAACAAAAGCTGAAGAAAACTTTTATCAAAATGTATACTCGTCGTCCTCTTCAATATTAGACCCTAATTCCCTTTTTGAAAAAAATCTGAGAATTTGTTCCTCATATAGACGAACAATTCAAAATGATATGTGGTGCAGAATTAACACTTGAGGAGCTTGATTCTGCTGTTATGTGTTTATCATTAGATAAATCACCTGGACCAGACGGTATTACGTCTAGCTTTTATTTTTGGAGAGTTTGTCTAGGTGTATATATCCTGCATCCTGTCTTTCTATTTCTAATAGAGATATTAATACCATCAAACTAATTAACTTCAAATTTATATGGAGAAAATGTGTGCATTATATTAAGAGAGCACAATTTATACAAGACTATGAAAACGGTGGATTACAAGCCTTTGATTTATCTTGTATAAATGGTATGTTGAAGGTTAAATTTAATTTTTTATTCACATTTAATTTTTAGTTTTGTGTCTATTATGTATCGTGCACCTTATGCAGAGGCTTTGCAATTTCGTTGTATCTTGTGTACAATGACAATAAAGATGAAACTGAAAAAAAAAAAAACTAAATGGCTTACAAAAATTGTATTGCAAATTAAAATAATTTGTTTATTTAGAAAATTGGGTTGAATTGATTTCCTACTAAGATGTTTCCAGACTACCAATCAAATTATCTACCTTTCACCAACAGGTCTTGCTATATTGGAAATTATTATACAAACAAATCACAATTTCACTCCACACAGAACCACAATATGGAACAATAGGTTTATTCTATTTAGATATACGTCACTATTCTTGATTGGCTTGAAAAGGGTGTTTGGTAAGTTTTTAATTTAATGAATGAGGATGGGAGTTTGAATGTGTAATACCTTTCTGATTGGAGTATCACTATAAGTAATTATACATGATAAAAAGATCGGTATCGGTATTCCCAACGGTTGTGATGTAATTATATAATAGTCACGCGCTACACGTCTGCTGTTACAGGACTGTGTTTACTTTCGATTCGCTTGATTCGAGCCGCTTTAATTTAATTTAAGACAAAGAAAGCAATCTGTCTACCGGGTTTACTAAATATTCGAAACCATTTGTGGCTATTTGCGATTTAGTGTAAATCGACCAGGAAAGCAGTGCATTACCTTACCTGCTCTAACGACTGTCAAGCATGACAGCAGATACAGAAACATTGTCTTAATAAACCCAGGTCCACAGGGGGGAAGAAACAGGTGTCTTTTATCATCCATAGCGCAGTCTCATCAGGGAATACAGTATTTAGTGATCTTTTGCGTGTGCTAACAACATACGACATGTATTCCTACTTCTTCTCTTCTTCTTGTGTTTAATGGCGGTTGGCAAACCAGCTTAAGGTGCATTTCCGCCCCTACTGGGCTGGAGTGTGAGGATTTCCGCCCCTACTGGGCTGGAGTCAGAGCCATATAGAGATGGCTCTGGCTGGAGTGTGAGGCCTCGAAGAAAGAAAATATTATATCATATAAAAAAATAAAAAAACAAACACACAAACTAAATTCTTTTAATCAAATCAGTATCTCTCAAATATTTTAGAAGAAAGTCATAAACCCTTAAATGTTTCTGTGCATTCTGAAATATATTCTGAAATGAAATGTCATTGATTTCCATATCTCTTAGTTTTTCTCTTTTTCTTGTGACTTCTTCTTGTTTAATGGCGACTTAGGGTGCGTCTGAAATCGCATACTTCCCTGTATAGTATGGGAAAAACAGTATGTGAGGTGAGGAGTATGTCCGAATTGGGCTAGCTGCGTAATTCACCGTATGCACGGCGCGTTATTTAGAACCTCCGGATAAAGATAAACCAGCTAGTAATCTTCCGGTGAAGCTCATTTTATGTGCTATATATATAGGTAGAGACTCTCACAGAAACCTCTCCTGCCTCATTCTCATCAGAATCTGAGAATAAAATAATTGCAACACTGTAAATAATGACAGCGACATTAACATACAGGTTCATGTTCATGTTGTAATCCAAGGATCAGTGTTGAGGAAAGTTACTTTTAAAAGTAATGTGTTACAATATTGCGTTACTCCCTAAAAAAGTAACTAATTACGTTACTTATTTACTTTTTATGGAAAGTAATGCGTTACGTTACTTTCACGTTACTTTTTAAATATGAGCAGGGCTTGATTGTTTGTTTTTAATACAATAAGTTATATTTGTAGCAAATATAAAAGTCTTTCACACCAAAAAGTGTAATGAATAAACCTCAGACTGAAGGACGAGTAAATCACGTCTGTACAGAAGAACACAGGAGAAGATCAACACTCTTCAGCTATAAAAACAATGTTAGTTTATCTAAAGTAATGTTTATTATTAATATGATTGAACTGATCATCAAAGGTCAGCAGCAAACACATCGGTTAATAAAATGAGATTAGATATATTTGTGTTGTTTAACATATTTAATTATTGCAGGTATTTTGATGAATACTGAATCATTTTTTTGCGAGTGGGATGAATTAATGCACATTTACAGTACATCTAGAACTACAGTAAGATGTAGTTCTAGATGTACCCCCCCCCCAACACTGCTCAGGAGTACCCAGACACTTAACTCTTAACATTTAAATGCTGACAAATAAACACTATTGTACCTGTTTAGGCAGTTAGGCTAATCTCTTAAACGACGTCGTATTCTCCATAATCAATATCATAGCCATTTTTGTTTTAATCTTATAAAAATTCAAAGCCTTTAATATTTCTCAAATTTGTGCAGTAAAATTATTAAAGGTTCACTTTTCAATCATGAAGACGACGTGCTTAAATGTGCCAAAAACAAACGTGTCTCTGTGAAAATTTAAGACTTTTTAAGAAAAAATAAATAAATAATGTTTCAATGGCTGCAGCTGCGTACTGTAAATTGAGCGGACCTGTCCTGATTCACATTTCACTACTGATTATATTCTGTATAATTGAGTATGTGACGAATAAAACCTTGACCTTGATATTGTTCCTATAGAGCTCCTGTTGAAGAACATCTCCAAAGCGCCGTGAACCATCTGACTAGTAAATAAAACCTCAAATATTCAACCAAAACAATCACGTATGTCCTGCATGTCAAGGCCATCTTGTGTAACTCTGCACTGAGGACACTTCATACCTACAGAGAGGTCCATCATAATTAGAAAAATGACATGATAATAAAAAGTAAAAAAGAGTACCGTGAACATACCTCACTTCAAACTGTAACGGTCTGTATGTTATTTTCTTAACTTTAAATGTAGTGAAGTTCTTGTTCAAGTAGACTTTGATGCTTGTGGAAACCTCACACGAGCCTGAAATGATCTTTGCACTCTTGAAGACTGTTCACCAAAGACTACATTTCAGTCCCCGCCGAGTCCAAAATGAGCAGTGAATGTAAGAGCTGTTTGCTTGAATTGTATTTCAGGGCAGTTCGTGGAGACACATAACCTGGACAGAAGTCAGATCCAGATCCAGACTACTCACTCACAAGGACTGCTGTCTACAAGATATCAAATCTAATCAATGTTACTGTCACATACAGCACATGTGCCTCGGTGAGTGAGATTCTTGAGAGCGTGCTCCAGACAATTTACATTTAGACAGTACATACTTATACAGTGTGCAGAATACACATACATATACTCAGTACACACAGTAGACATACTTACAGTTATTAATAAACGTTATGCACCGTATGTACACATAAACACACACAATAATATGCGAAGGTGCAGCAGATTATACATAAGCCGGATACGCAATGTCATGGATGTGTGTTGCATGGTATCCAGTGGTAGCAGATATATTGTTGTGTTTGTGCAGTGTGTGTGTGTGTGTGTGTGTGTGTGTGTGTGTGTGTGTGTGTGTGTGTGTGTGTGTGTGTGTGTGTGTGTGTGCGTGCGTGTAGTCCAGTTGAACAGTGTTATTATGTGCACTCTTCAGACTTAGGTGCATGCAGATATTATTCGGGGACTTAAATATAGCAAAAAAAAAAAAAGAAAGTATCTTATTTAGGAATTTTCTTTTATATGTGTAAACGTAAAAAAATATATACTGTATATGTATATTTTTGTTTACTATTTTTTGTTTTGAAACAATTCAAAACAATTCACTGTCATACTCCAGCATAGTGAACACACACACACACACACAAACTCACACTCACACCCACACTCACACCCACAAACACACACACACACACACTCACACTCACACACACACACACTCACTCTCACACACACACACACAGACTCACTCTCACACACACACACACACACACACACACACACACACACCTACACACACAAACTCACACTCACACCCACACTCACACAGACTCACTCTCACACACACACACACACACACACACACACACACACACACACACACACACACACAGATTCACACACAGACTCACTCTCACACACACACACACACACACACACACACACACACACACACACACACTCTCTCTCTCTCTCTCACACACACACACACACACACACACACACACACACACACACACACAAGCGTACACCAAGCACTCTCTCTCACACACACACACACACACACACTCTCTCTCTCTCTCACACACACACACACACACACACAAACACAAGCGTACACCACACACGCGGACACACGCACAAGCACGCACGCGCGCTCACACACACAAGCGCGCGCTCACACACACAAGCGCGCGCACACACGAACGCGCGCGCACGCACGCACACACACTCTTTCTCTCTCTCACACTTACACTCACGCACTCAGGCGCACACACACACACAAGCGCGCACTCACAAGCACACGCGCACACACGCACACACACACACGCACTCAGGCACGCGCATACTGAGGGATATTAACCTTTTGAAAATGATGTTATGCTAATTATATGAGTGCAAAACCAATATATCGATGTGTGGTCAATGATTGAAGGAATTCATTGTTGGTGTTTTGGACTATTTGTGCTTGCAGGAATGTGGGAAAACCTTTGAGCTGATACTAAAGTGTTATCTGTAGAATGTGGTATGTGGGGGTCAATATGGGAGGTCAACGGCTAAGTAGGGCGCAATGGAATGTGCACACACACACATAATGATATCTGATTACTTAGAATAGGGCAGAGTCTAGGGCTCTGTCATGTGTTATTTTTGCAGAAAAGCTGACACTGCATCTGGGCAAAAGGACAAAAAAGTAGGAGCTGATTGGAGGAGTCCAGGGCGGATCCCCAGCCAATGAGAAGCTGACACCCGACGATGCATACTATATAGACTCTGCAAAAATGTGTTTCTGGGTTGTTTCTTTGTGAGGCTTGTGCCGGAGAACAACCCAGCGCTGTAATTTCTGATCAATAAATTTCAATACTTTTTATAGATTGCCTTCCTTCAATTTTGAACATGCAGGACATTTGAAGTCCAACAATTGGTGACCCCGACGTGATTGAGGAAAAAGGCATTAATCATAAGAGATCCGGCAAAGGCCAAAGTTCCGGGACGGAACGAACTCGGGTTCAACACACGGTCGACCGATTAAAATAAGGTAAGCAGAAACCTGTTAAATCAAACTTCTGCAAATTGGATATTCTAAATTTCTTGTGTTGAATTTGAATTGTATTCCGTTCCATTTATTAGTAAAATATTGATATCTGTTGATCAGAAAAATTTGTCAGGTAGCAACTGAGAGTTGTGGCCGTAACAGACATTGGGGAAAACTGAGGGGTTAAAGTCCGCCCAGTATATCAGGTAGTCAACTGAGTGGTGAAAGTCCATTCACTCTGACGGCCGTAAAAGGAACGGAAAAATTGAGGGTTAAAGTCCGCTCAATATATCAGGTAGCCAAGTGAAGTGGTTAAAGTCCCTTCAGGTTGGTGGCCGTAAAAGATATCAGGTAGCCAGGTGGAGTGGTTAAAGTCCCTTCAGGTTGGTGGCCGTAACAGATATCAGGTAGTCAATTGTCTGTGGGTTAAAGTCCTATAGACACCTTGCAAGGTATACTGTATTATATTATTGTTGTATATTGTTGTGTTGTCTTGTGTTGTGCGTGGTTTGAATGTATTAAACGTTGAATTTGGGTTGATTATTATTCTATGAGAAAAGTGTGTAAATATATGAGTTGATTTTAAATTTTGTATAATATGGGAGAATAAATGGAGTCAGATATGTATTGAGAATGGGTGGGATAACCCTGATAAAACATTCGTGCCTTTGGCACCTAAAATTAGAGCTATGGAAAAAGAGCTCATGTAAGACTATGTATAACAGTATAAATTGGTTGAGTAAGAGTTGAAAAAACTAAAAATATACCATGAAAATGGCTTTGTTGGCTGTTTGGCCATCATCCAAGTTGCTGACATTGTGATCCAAATTGTGAAACTGAATTATTGACAAAGAAAAAGATAAAAACTGATTGATTTTTCATTCCCAGAAAGAGAATGAGACCTGTTGGTGTTTTTTTTCTTTTGATCTGTGTGTGTGTGTGAGAGAGAGAGAGAAAGGAGGGGCGAATGTGTGTAAACACTGCTGGCAGTGAAGTTAAAAGGGGAGAAAATGAGAAAAGGATGAAAAATCTCATCCAAAGCAAAGTAAAAATGTACAAGGTTGAGAAATATTATGGTAATCCAAATGAATGGAGCAATGAGAAAGATTAATTATTAACTAGAAAACACATTGGTATTATTTTAAAATATTTGAGAAAGTCTAAATTCTATAAAAAGTGATAAGTCCTCCGCCCAGAAAAAATCCAAGTGGAAATCAGGGGTCGGATGCTTTTAGTGATCCTCGAGCCTGGTGAAGATTAACAATTAATTAAAGGCCTGGGATTAGAGAGGTAAATCACTGAAGGAAACAACAATAATAATAATAATAGGGGAACATTTGATGTGGCAATGTGTAAAGAAATAGAGGTCTTGATAAAAAATTACAAGACCAATTACACCTCCAAAATGAGAAATAGGGGTATTAACCCCGTTCAAACAATATGGAATTAAATTAATATAATTGGATAAACAAGAAAAAACATAGCGACCAAGAAGATGAGTATAGGAATGAGGTTAGGTTGTGGACAAGGATTGCACTAACTGCAATTGCCTTGTGCCCTACAAGAGGGGGAGAGCATGTGAAGGCAGAGAAAGCCAAGAGAGAAATGATGAAAGAACCAGGAAGTAGGGGGGGTAGTGGTTAGAGTATGACAGCGTCTGCTCCACCTCCACGCCCATATCTGGGAGTGGAAACAGAGAGGCCACCACCCTATGTACCTAACCAAGATTTACAGCAGGTTCAGGTAACAGTGAAAGAATCAGTAGTGGAAGTGGAGATAGAAGGGTTGGACTTGTTCAAGGAACAGATAAAGCTGCTGACAGCACGTTTAGATAATAGGGAAGGGCAAGCTCCACCAGGGGGAGCCAAAACACCGAGCGTGCACGGGTCAGAGGGAAACCAGAGCAAGGGCTCACAGGGGGACAGTGAAAGTGATGAAGAAAGTGAAGGAGGTAAAGAAGAAGAAGGTCTCAGAATAGTAATTAAAGGCACCATGAATGTAGACGTAGACGGGGAAGTTACATTCCCCATAGCAGAAAGAACAAGAGATAGAGAAGACAAAAAATCAATTGCTCAAGTTGCAATTAGACTTAGCCAGAGCTAGTGGTTCAAAGAAAACCAAGCAGATGTCTCAGCAGTCTGTGAACGACCCACCTACCCCTTTCAGTTATTTCCCCATATTTTGGGTATGACCAGGGGTCAACATACCAAACACCATGGTCACAGATGGGTGATTGGGGAGGAAATAGAGTCCAGAGGGGTGGAAATATGGGATATAGAGGAAAAGGTGGCAGAGGTAGAGCACAGCAAGGAGGGGGATGTTTTGTGTGTTGCAGCAGTGAACAGTGGAAAGCAGATTGCCCCTCACAGCAGAGGGGATGCCAATTCACAGGGCCACCTGCAGGGGGATGGGGTCCTCTCATAGGTGGACCTGGTGGTCGTGGCAGGGGACCACATGCCTCACGATACCCGGGGCAACAGCACCCGTCTCCAGCCAACCTACAGGCGCCTATGCACCCAACATGGGGCCCGGAGGGAGACGCGGGGGACTGTTGAAGGGGCCCACAGAGGACCACCGTGAGGGGAATGGCTGAACCCCTCATGGAAATAGTGGTTGACAACAAACCACTAAGGGCTCTGGTGAATACTGGAGCTACATACTCCACTGTAACAAGAGGCACAATCACAGACAAAGATCTAAGTGATAAAACAGTGGGAGTCATGGGTTTCTCTGGTGGGTTAGAACATTGGCAAAAAAAAAAAAAAAAAAAAAAAAAAAAAAAAAATTAACCGTCCAGGTTGTGATTCAAAGCCTGACACACTCATTTCTATACTCCTCGAATGCTCCTGTACCTCTGCTTGGAAGGGATTTACTTATTAAATTGGGGGCTAGTATTTTATGTTCACCACAAGGGGTGATAGTGACTTTTCCAGATGGCACACAGGTTGATTGCTCACAGACTGCTCCAACAGGTTGCAGACAGAATGTTCTGTTAGGAGGGCCATTAAGGGAGGCAACTGACATTTATTGGGTAGAATTAGACATTTCCCCATCCCTAATAAGTGTAGTGGTAAGTCATGTTTGGCGTTCACCTACAGAGGCCGCCAGTACTTTTATAACAGATTGCCACAAGGCTTCATCCTGTCACCAGGGATTTTTAATCAAGTACTAAAAGAACAATTGACAAAATGCACACTTCCCCCAGACTGTGTCTTGATAATGTATGTTGATGACCTATTACTCGCTGCCACAACAAATGAAGAGTGCCTACGGGCAACTAACTTAATATTGCAACTGCTATATGCTTCAGGATTTAAGGTTAGCAGAGAAAAATTGCAGGTCAGCAGGCCATCAGTTACATTCATGGGAAGGTTAATTACAGCTCAGGGCTCTACCCTCTCTCACCGCCAGCGTGATAGCATTTTATCACATCCCCAACCAGTAACAGTAAAAGACATGCTTTCCCTGTTGGGCCTCACAGGTTTTAGTAGGAACTACATCCCTATGTATGTCTCGCTTACTACACCGTTAAGACAGATGGTGAAGGAACAAGGTATGAAAAATTTAAAAGCTGAGCTAATTTGGACGCCTGAAACAGAGCAAGCTTTCATTACCTTGAAAACACAAATGGCCCATGCAGCCCATTTGAATTGTGCAGACTATTCATTAGGTTTCTTTCTGGATGTATCTGAGACAGGAAACAGTGCACATGGGGTCCTATTTCAAAACCAGACAGGGACCAGAAGAGTTTTGATGTATGTCAGTGTCCTATTGGATGGTATTGAACAACGTCAGCCAACCTGTGCTAGGTTTGTAGCAGACCTAGCTAAGATAATTGAAAAAACATCACACATAGTCATGGGGCATCAGGTGACTGTTCTCACCACACATTCAGTCATGTCATTTTTAAATCCGGCAGCTTTCACCTTTTCACCTCTGCGACAACGGAAATTGGCTAAAATCTGTGCACAGACCAAATTGACGTGGTTATCTGCCCTTCCATTGATATTAATGTTTGTACGTTCCTCTGTCAACAGGATTTCTGGCTTTACACCATTTGAGTTGCTTACAGGTCGTTCTTTCCCTGGACCTTCAACGCCACTGAGACCTGACCAAATCACAACTTTATCACACTGTGTTTATTTTGATAAACTAACTGCTCTGATTAAAATTTTCCCAGCAGGTCACTGCAGACAATGAACCAGAACCGATTCCCACGCCAACCGAGTGGGTCAGACTGAAAAATTCCGTAGGAAGTGGAACGAGGCCAGATGGTCTAAACCTCTGAGAGTCACCTCAAGAACATTGCATTGTGTTCGCCTAGCAGGAAAAGGCGACACCTGGTATCATTTGTCTTCCTGTGCTGCATGTGATCCCCCTAGCAGGTCTTTGGCACAAACTGCAGTGGACCTGAGGACTCAGGTCCAAGAGAGGGAGGGTGAGAGTAAGAACGAAGGTGATAACTCATGTGTGTGTGAAGACCCCTACTGTCCAGTCCCATACAGGTCCACAGAAAAGGTGATATTTTTTCAAGCCCACCACAGGAACCCTTAGCACATTGTGTAAGTGCAGATTGTGCATATGGTGCAGGTATTGCAGTGACATTCAAAGACAAATATGGGGTGGAAAAAGTGAGACCACAAAACAAAAAACCTGGTGAATGTACAGTGACACAGGAAGAAGACGGCAGAATTTTTTTTTTTAATTTAATCACAAAAAGAAAAGACATGAGAGATTGGTGTGTAGAACACAGAGTGAAAAGTGTTTCTGTACCCTGGCTGGGGTGTAGTCTGGACAAACTAGACTCCCAAAGAGTCCAGAATATTTTGAGTAAAGTCTTTACAGGAATAGACATAGTTATAACCATATATTCATTATAATTAATTTCACAAGTTTTTATGGGTTTTATTTAATCTTATATAATCACGTTTTCATTAATTACAAGTGTATGAGTTAAGGTTTTAATGTGTTAATTTTTCATACTGATTTTGTGTTTGAAGAAGGTACAAAAAATGAGACTGTGGGAAAATTGGCCAGGTATGGGTTTCCTCCTCATCATCTCCATCACTATCGTAGGTATTATTTTAGGCATAGAAAAATTACAGCAAGACTCAAACGTAACCAGGCCTAAGAGATCACTAGAGAGGGACACGTGTCTGACAAAATATGGTGGTATAAAACTGGACTATGAAGAAGATTCAACCACGTCATTTACATTTGATATATGTTCAGGTTTTAACTGTCAGGGAAAGAATAGTTCATGGAGAGGATATGATGTATACCTATGTGCCCCCCCTTCATTTGTGGATGACTGCGAAACTGGCAACCATAATCCTTTCCCACGATAGGCTTGTGTGCTATGGTTCGATTAGGAGCACCTCTGACGCTGATAGGAGAGAGGGTAGTGGAAATGAATAAAGACACGACAGGGCAATTAACAAACTGAAGAAGACGTCATCTGATAAGAAAACGAGGAGCTACCATAGACTTATCACTAAACAGTCCCACGTATATAGATATCATGGGGTTCCCAGGGGGGTCCCTGAGAAATATAAATTGGCTGACCAAATAGCTGCAGGATTTGAGAATATACCAGTTTTGTCTATGCTATTTCCAGTAACCCCTAACAAAAATGATGACGAGAGAAACTGATGTGTGACCTCTTTCAGAGGTCAAGAGAGGGATTGAGGGATATTAACCTTTTGAAAATGATGTTATGCTAATTATATGAGTGCAAAACCAATATATCGATGTGTGGTCAATGATTGAAGGAATTCATTGTTGGTGTTTTGGACTATTTGTGCTTGCAGGAATGTGGGAAAACCTTTGAGCTGATACTAAAGTGTTATCTGTAGAATGTGGTATGTGGGGGTCAATATGGGAGGTCAACGGCTAAGTAGGGCGCAATGGAATGTGCACACACACACATAATGATATCTGATTACTTAGAATAGGGCAGAGTCTAGGGCTCTGTCATGTGTTATTTTTGCAGAAAAGCTGACACTGCATCTGGGCAAAAGGACAAAAAAGTAGGAGCTGATTGGAGGAGTCCAGGGCGGATCCCCAGCCAATGAGAAGCTGACACCCGACGATGCATACTATATAGACTCTGCAAAAATGTGTTTCTGGGTTGTTTCTTTGTGAGGCTTGTGCCGGAGAACAACCCAGCGCTGTAATTTCTGATCAATAAATTTCAATACTTTTTATAGATTGCCTTCCTTCAATTTTGAACATGCAGGACATTTGAAGTCCAACAATACACACACACAAGCACGCGCGCGCGCGCACACACACACACACACACACGCACAAGCACGCACGCGCATACACACACAAGCACGCACGCGCATACACACACAAGCACGCGCGCGCACACACACACGAGCACGCGCGCACACGCACGCGCATACACACAAGCACGCACGCGCATACACACACAAGCACGCGCGCGCACACACACACACACACTGAACTGAACCAAATGAATCGCGCTCTGAAGTCCCGAACTGAACCAATTGTCTTGAATTAACCAATTCATCTCACACAACATGCCATGCACTGCACTTTAACACAGTTCTACTGGACTACACGCACACACTGCACTAACACAACCTATCTGCTATCACTGGACACCATACAAGCACATCCACGACACTGCATATGAATAATCTGTTGCACCTTTGCACATCTATCTGCTGCTCAACCAATCTGCTGTTAATTTATAATCTGTTGCACCTTCACATATTACTATGCATAGATGTGTACATAATGCAGACATGTACATACGGTGTATAATGTGTATTGGTAAATAAGTATGTCTTTATAGTACACTGTGTGTACTGAGTATATGTATGTGTATTTTGCACATTGTCTTCTGTACAGTCTGTAAATATGTACTGTCCATATGTAAATGTTTTTTTTGCACGCTCTGGAGCACGCTCGTAAGAATTTCACTCACCAAGGCACTTGTGCTGTGGTGATGTGACAATAAAAGTGATTTGATTTGAAGTCAACTGGATGATAATGGGTATCCGACCCACTCTCTGTGAAGAGCGTCGCGCTGTCAGTGACGTCACCACGCTACGCCTCAAACAGCGCCGGAGACCCAGCAGATCCAGACGAGTCCGGTTCTTCAGTCCGAAGCGCTGCGGTCTCCGTCAGTCTCTGTCTCTTAGGAACATACGGCCTCACCGCAGACGCCTGCAGCTGAACCCTCTTCATGGACCCGGAGGAACCGGACTGTGCTGCTGATGATGATGATGAAGAGCTGATGATGACGGCTTCATCAGGATAAAGCTGAAGATCCTCATCCGTCTCGCTGTCAGAGTCCTCGTAATCCACCAGTGAAGCCATTCGAAGCTCACAAACCCACACTACATGCTGGATTACAGCACAACACATATAAAAACTACTTTTAAAAATGATTAATAAAAAGAAAAAAATCATTGAATTAATTATAATTCATAATAACTAATTAATTCAGCTATTATTAAACAGAGACAATACTACAAATCAGGAGCGTAGCCAGAAAGGAGACTCTGGATGTGCATCAGAAAAACTGGGTGTGCCACATTTATTGTCAGATTAATGCGCACAAACAAACACTCGCGAAACGCGCTCTGAAGCCCCGAACTGAACCAAATGACACACCAAACGACGAGATCTGGCTGTATGACTTACAGAGTGGACTGTGGTGAGAGAGTGTGTGTGTGTACAAATATCTGTCTGTCTGATATATTGTGACCCTGGAGCACAAAGCTGAATAAATTATATTTCCATTGATGTATGGTTTGTTATGATAAAAAGATATTAGAAAATGTGGAATCTGAGGGTGCAAAAAAATCTAAATATTGAGATAATCATCTTTAAAGTTGTTCAAATGAAGTTCTTAGCAATGCATATTACTACTCAAAAATTAAGTTTATGGTAGGAAATGTACTAAATATCTTCATGGAACATGATCTTAATATCCTAATGATTTTTGGCATAAAAGAAAAATGTATAATTTTGACCCATACAATGATTCCCAAAACTGGCCCGTAAGCAATAATATCTGGCTAGCAGCCAAATTATTTTGTAAGCGGATATCTGAAATAGATCAGTCATGACAGCAACAGTTCCCTATCAGTCGGTCACTCTTGACGTCATGTCGGAGGACCGACGAATTGGGATCTCACTTAGAGAGACCAATCCACTTCGAGTGTAAACTAAATGAGCCAATGCACATTGGCATGCGATTATTGCATCCAGCTGCCGCTGATCACAGCGTGAGTATAAGTAGGCAGCAGGTGCAGCGCATATTCAGCTTTTCGCTTCGGAGCCGAGCGGTGCTTATCATTCTGCTCCAGACCTATCCTAAAGCAGTGCCTTCAAGTCTTCTGGATGCAGTCGTTACCTGGCGCCGGGTGATGGTCACGATCGCTGCCTCTCGTGTCTGGGCATTGAGCACGCTGAGGCGGCTTTTGTGGACGAGTCATGCCCCCATTGCGGAGGGATGACTGTCGCGGGGCTGCGGACCGGGATCCGCTTCCTGCAAAGAGGCAGGGTACCTGTGTCTCTGCCGAGATCTAGGGTTAGCTGAATATGCGCTGCACCTGCTGCCTACTTATTCTCACACTGTGAGTACCAATCCGGGCTTTCCTTGTACACCGCCTGGTGTAGATGTCCTGCAGGCAGGGAAGCTCATCTCCAACAATGTGGCGGGCAGTTCGCACGACCCTTTGCAGAGCTTTGCGATGTGAGGATGCTGTTCGTGGATTATAGTTCAGCATTTAACACCATAGTGCCTGCCACACTGGTTGCGAAGCTCCAGACTCTGGGACTGAACAGATCTCTGTGCAGCTGGATCCTGGACTTCCTGACAGGCAGAAGTCAGGTGGTCAGAATGGGCAACAACACATCATCTCCCCTGATCCTCAACACTGGTGCACCGCAGGGCTGCGTCCTCAGCCCACTCCTGTACTCCCTGTACACACACGACTGTACAGCTACACACAGCTCCAATGTCATCGTCAAATTTGCTGATGACACAACGGTGATAGGCCTGATCACCGACAACGATGAGACGGCCTACAGAGAGGAGGTGAGTACCCTGACTAAATGGTGTCAGGAGAACCACCTCTCACTCAACATCGACAAGACCAAGGAGCTGGTGGTGGATTACAGGAGACAGAGCAGAGAACACACACCCATCACCATCGACAAGACACCTGTGGAGCGGGTGAGCAGCTTTAAGTTCCTCGGCGTTCACATCACTGAGGATCTCACATGGTCTGCTCACACAGATGCAGTGCTGAAGAAGGCACATCAGCATCTCTTCTTCCTGAGACGGCTGAGGAAGTTTGGAACGAGCCCCAGAATCCTCAGGTCCTTCTACACCTGCACTGTGGAGAGCATCCTGACCGGCTGCATCACCGCCTGGTTTGGAAACAGCACCGCTGGCAACCGCAGGGCTCTGCAAAGGGTCGTGCGAACTGCCCGCCACATTGTTGGAGGTGAGCTTCCCTCCCTCCAGGATATCTACACCAGGCGGTGTACAAGGAAAGCCCGGAGGATTATCAAAGACTCCAGCCACCCGTCCCACAGTCTGCTCTCTCTGTTGCCCTCAGGGAGACGTTTCCGCAGCATCCGATCCCGCACTAGCCGACTGAGGGACAGCTTTTTCCCTCAGGCTATCAGGCTAATGAACAGTCACAAATAACTCACCTACATCACACTCCCACTCACACAACATGCACTGCACTGCACATTAACACCGTTCAACTGGACTACACGCACACACTGCACTAACACAACCTATCTGCTATCACTGGACACCATACAAGCACATCCACGACACTGCATATGCATAATCTGTTGCACCTTGCACAACTATGTTGCACAACCAATCTGCTGTTAATTTATAATCTGTTGCACCTTCACATATTACTATGCATAGATGTGTACATAATGCAGACATGTACATACGGTGTATAATGTGTATTGGTAACTAAGTATGTCTTTATAGTACACTATGTGTACTGAGTATGTGTGTGTATTTTGCACATTGTCTTCTGTACTGTCCATATGTAAATGTTTTTTTTTTTTTTTTTGCACTGTCTGGAGCACGCTCGTAAGAATTTCACTCACCAAGGCACTTGTGCTGTGGTGATGTGACAATAAAAGTGATTTGATTTGAAGTCAACTGGATGATAATGGGTATCCGACCCACGCTCTGTGAAGAGCGTCGCGCTGTCAGTGACGTCACCACGCTATGCCATGAACACGCGCGAACACGTATTCAGCGCAGATGTGACCGCAGTGTTTACATGATGCTGCCCAGCCCTGCTTTAAACACACGATTACTAGAACACAAGTCACTGTTTCAGGTTAACGCTATAGACACAGCAAGGGGCCAAAAAGAGTGACAAAGTTGTAGGGCCCGGCTCGATCGACCCAATGACGGCAGTCGTTCAGCGGGTGAAGGCCTTTGCGTATTACGGTCTTTCCTTTTTCACGACACAAGATTAAATGGAAGGCTTTTTCTTATATATTTTGTCTCGTTATTTCATCTGACTCCATAAATGAAAAGGTTTTAATGATATCTGTGCATCATAAAAATATGAACGAATGATTGATTATTCTTTTCAGCTCCTTTTAATACTTTATCCGCTCAGATATAGGGAAGCTATATCGCTTAGAGGCCCTGTTTTTCACAGGTCTCACGGACACAATCTCGTCAGGCCCGGTCATCAATCAGAGGTAAATTATGGTTATGTATCTAAGATTTGCCGTTAATTCACACGTACACAATCAGAGACATTGGATAACCCCTTGGAGCCCCCTCAGAACCTCAGTTCAATTGTTTACTTCAGTAAAGGTTTCTTGGCCACTATCAGATATGTTAGCAGATCAATGTACCACACTTGTAATAGCTTTGGATTGGTCAAATCCTTGTTTAAAGTAACATTGAATCAAAAGTCAGAGGTATAGGCGTACCCGAGTTTAGTCTGACCAGACGGCATTCGCCGTCCCTAAACGGAATTATTTATCCGCCTCTGCACCCAAGTAGACTTGAAATGACGCCGGGTATTAGCCGTCGCTAAAACTGACGCAGGCTTGCGGAAATATACGAATCCGCTAATCTGTTAGGGAGAAAGCAATCTTAGAGACAGTCAGAATAGAATCAAACGTTACAATTTATTGACCAGGTAATCGAAGCAATAATTCAAAACTCCAATGTTACAAGAATAGAATCATCAATTAACCATAACATAACAATAATTCTTACTACCTGGCAATGAATAATTACACACAACGATTTGTGTGGGCAGTCAACCTACAGACTCCTAGAACTCTGTGTCCCGTTTCCTTATAAACCCAGATAATTCAATAAGCCCACCAAATGGTGGTATCTTGTCATTATAATTAGTCTTTAGAATTTGCAACCAAATGGCTTCTTGATATCCTGTGGCAGAGAATGCTTATTTACATACAGGAGGTGGTTTGAATAGAAGATCAGGGGGAGGGCACACCCTTAAGTTGTACACTATACTTCTCATATTTTAGAACTTCTTTTAGCTTTTCATTATGATTGGGAGAATGAGACCATTTTACCAGGCGCACTGAGACATTTCAAATGATATCAAACATGTACAGTTACTTTTTTGTACATACATTACATTGCATGGGTTTTCAGTGAGTTCTAGGTGAGGAGGAACTACACTGTGTTGCGTCTCGGATGCTGCTGTTACATATGCAAGAGATGGTTTTTGTTGATTCTCAGGAGGGCCTTTTGTCCTCTCGAGGGGGGGCCCAGACATACTGGCACCAGGCTTACAAAGTAAAGCGAGGACATACATTCGACGAGCTTTTTAGCTCTTCACAAAGTAAACAGAAAACATTAGTGTGTTATTAGTGTTATTAGAATTATTAGTGTGACAAGCTATTTACAATCTGATCATAGTCAGATTGAAATAATAATAATATTAGACTGTAACCCTCCCTGATTGTACAATTTAAGTAAATAAGATTTAATTTGTTCAGATCCAAATATTCACATTGAATATATTCAGCAGCTCCCAAGAGTTTATCAATATTAGGGGTTTTGAACAAAGACATGATCTGCATAGATATATCATAACAAATCCCACAAGCAAACACATTTGATCCATATTTATTGTACTTTAAAAGTGCATCAACATGAATTACTGTAATTATAAATCTTAAAGAGCTCAATACGACGTTCCTCTCGTTTAAACGCCTTGTAGTTTGCTGTAAAGAGAAACATAAGGGATTATAATCAAAGCAGTGTCTGTAAATATGATGATGCATTATTAATAATCATACCTGTCCTCCACGGTTCTGTTGGACGGATAGTAAACCTTAAAAGAGAATCCGCTTCTCGGAAAAGATCCCTGAAGCGTAAGAAACCACAGAGTTCAGATCAAACGCACATTCATATTTCATATGCACATTAATACGTACCGGGT